>JASVER010000099.1:1424041-1559443 GCA_030449065.1 Oceanodroma leucorhoa
CAATAAGGGAGGGAGATTCTCCTTGGCCCTCTTTTTGTCGTTAACATATTTGTAAAAACATTTTTTGTTGTCCCTGACAACAGTGGCCAGTTTGAGTTCCAGCTGGGCTTTTGCCTTCCTAATTTCCTCTCTGCACGACCTGACGAGATCCCTGTACTCTTCCTGAGTCGCCCGCCCTTCCTTCCAACAGCGATAGACTCTCCTTTTTTCCCTGAGTCCCAGCCAAAGCTCCCTGTTCAGCCAGGCTGGTCGTCTTCCCCGCCAGCTCCTCTTACKGCACAKGGGGACAGCCCGCTCCTGCGCCTTTAAGACTTCCTCCTTGAAGAACTTCCAGCCTCCTGGGCCCCTTTGCCCTTCAGGACCGCTTCCCAAGGGACTCTCTGAACCAGCGTCCTGAACAGGCCAAAGTCTGCCCTCTGGAGATCCATGGTAGCAGTCTTGCTGACCCCTCTCCTTACTTCCCCGAGAATCGAGAATTCTATCATGTCATGGTTGCTGAGCCCCAGACGGCCTCCGACCACGACATCTCCCACCAGTCCTTCTCTGTTGGTCAACAGCAGGTCGAGCGAGGCACCTCCCCTGGTAGGCTCACTCACCAGCTGCGTCAGGAAGTTATTTTCCACACACTCCAGGAACCTCCTCGACTGTTTCCTCTCTGCCGTGTTGTATTTCCAGCAGACGTCGGGCAAGTTGAAGCCCCCCACGAGGACAAGGGCTAGCGATCGCGAGACTTCTGCCAGTTGTCGGACTAAGGAAAATAACTTATGGCTAATTTCACTTGTTGGCTCTTCTATCGCACATTCCTCTCTTATCTCTTGAGTCCTGGGACTGAGGTGGCTTCTCTGGGCTTAGAACTGAGTGCTTTGCAATTTCCCCAGGAGGAGGTGGATTGCCTGTGTCTGCTCGCCAGTGTGCTTCCAACCTTCTTGCCAACAAATCAAATCGTAGGTACTTGTTTCCTCCTGGTTCAGCTCCATGTTTGCAGCATCCTCGTTCACTTGAATGGAACAACCTGGCAGGCGTGTTGGTTTTGACATTTGATTTGCCTGCAAATGCAGGCATTGCTTTAGCCTGTTGTATTGTCCTAAGATGGGTATGCCATGTTCTCAGCTTGTGCTAATTAGCACAGTTTGAATTCACAGTTGTAAGGTTAGAATCTCAACACCTGTAATCATGTAAAAGTACCTCCACTGATTTTCAGGCTCAGACACATTTAGAGATCAGATCTGTCAGCAAGTGGTCTAGTCACTAAGTTGTCACACAGAAGATGGGCACCACTGCTCTTCTGCTCTCCCTTTAGTCTTACATTATGCTTCTGCCCAGAGCAAAGCCACCAGCAGGTGAGTGTTTGCTTTAAAGACTCCATTAATTTCTTGAAGGAAAAATGAAAGACTAAAAGTAAAAAGTATTGACAGTCTTTAATGATGTAACCCGACAGCCCTGTAGATTTTAGTCCAAATAAGGCTGCAGGACTGTGTCCTAATTGGGAAATGCTGCCTGTGATTCATCGGAAGAAGAGGAGTTGCACAGTCAGGTGAATTGGCAGTGTGGAAGGTTTTGTCTGCTTCTGAGCCATCGCAAGTAGCTACTCTTAACCACAGCATTCCTGTCTAGATAGGAAATCATTTTATTTCTTGCTGTGACCGGAATAAATACATTCCCAAACTGCTTCTACAAAAAAGCAAAATCTGTTGATTGCCTTGAATTAGTAAATATGTTAACCCCAGGATAGATTTCTCATTCGTTTCCCAAGAGAAAGGTCAGAGGGGTTCAAGTGGGTTCAAAGAGGCGATGCCTTCTTTGTTTTATGTCTGGTTGCCCATCACAATGACTTCCAAAATCACAGAATAAGCTGAACAAAATTCTGAATTTCCAAATCGAGACAAAACTCTGAAATGTTCTTGTTAGACTGAAATGTGTCAGGAAAAAGAGTGCATTTAAAAACGTTGAGATATTTTTGACATTTCCCAGATCAAAATTGTTTGGTTTTAAAAACTGAGTTACAGACTTGTGCATTTTCTTCTAGTTCACTATTAAGTACAGTTTTTCCAAGAGCATATTAGCTAATGAGTCTTACAGCTCCTGAGCATGCTGCTGCCATTTTAAGCTTTGATACAGTCTGTCTTGGGGGATTGTATCTCCAAGCTGTGTATAATGACTACAGAGTCATTTTGGCTCCTGCAGCATTACACACAGCTTGGTTCAATTAGAAATTTACTTAACATTACAAGACATACAGTCCTCTAAATAGCCTAGTAAGAGTAACTTTTTCCAATTGTAAGGGAAGTATAGCCCTGCATTATCTGATATTGCTTGGAAATGAAACAGCTGCAGCACAGTTCAACAAAGTGAAATATTCAGTTAGAAATGAGTGACCTGACCAAAACTTTGCTTCATAATTTTCTTCACAGACAGTTGAAACTTAAAAAAAAAATAAAAGGGGGGGGCATTTGATTTTGTGGAAACTTCAGTTTCTGTGTGAAAATTGTATTGCCATTATGTCCTATCCAAACATAACAAGTAACACATCTTTTCTCCTTTAAAGAAAGCAAAACAAAACAAATTTTAAATGCTTAGTACAGTGCTGAATCACTACAACTAACGCATCACCTGCTGAATGTCATCTGCCACTTGCCTACTTTTCTGTATCTTTCTCCGTTGCTCTAATTGTATGGGCTGAAACCCTGACCCTACTCACGTCAATGCCAAAACTTCCACTGATTTCCTTTCAGAGAAGGGATTTTACCCATTCTCTGTTTTGGTAGTGGCAGGTATAATGAAATACATCTTAGCTGTCATAAAACTACTATGCAGTGCTTTTAAGTTCCTGTGTAACTCTAGTTTCAATCCTCCTATGTTTCACTGGTTCTGAGAAAGTCTAGCTGCCTAGGGAGTCCTAAAAATAAATCTGAGACTCATTCTGTATTTTATACTGTAAATTCTGAATACTCCTATTGAAGCTGCATTAAGGAACCGCATACCTCGTGGGAGGCTGCCCTAGTAATAGAAAAGTTTCTGTTGTGTTTTAGTGTTGCTGGTAGGTGTTCTGGGGATTTGGCATTTAGGAATTGGCATGTGGTTATGCCAATTTGATTCCAGGGTGTCTGTGAAAGGACACCTCTGCTTTCTCTCCTTGTCCATTTATCACAGGCAGGTGAATGTCATCTGTGGTGGGCAGAGTGAATTGGAAATGGGGAGACTGGCCCTGTTCTCCTGGGTCAATAGGAGGCAGCGTACATAAAAATAGCCATTTGAATTCTCACCCCTCTGCTCCTTACAACGTGTCCTAAAGTCAGACAGATCCCCACGTGTGTAAACAAAGCTTAACCTGCTCGTAGTCCTGGCAGTGGGAATGTGATATCCCCTATGAAGGGAAGACCTAGGTCAGATTTCTAGTATTTCGCTCACGTGCTTTACACACCTACAGTTTTCTGGCATCTTCCTCCTACATGTAAGAAACTTTGTTCTGTGGTTTGAGATTTTGCCCAAACCCCTGCAGCTGCAAAACCCAGTTTGCTTGTGCATCAGTCTCACAGCAGCCCCTGGGACCTGGACTGAAGTGGACCCCCCTAGCCACACAGCGTCAAAGCAAATCTCACCGGGCCCCTGATTCTGCCCCTGAGAGCAGCTGATGGGGAATGCTTTCAAAAAAGAACAGCATATGCACTGTTTTACTTTCAGCAATCTCTGATTTACAGTGGTTGCATCATGGCTTGGACGGGTGTACTCTTTGCTGGGTAAAAAACTGGCTGGACGGCCGAGCCCAGAGAGTTGTGGTGAATGGAGTCAAATCCGGTTGGCGGCCGGTCACGAGCGGTGTTCCCCAGGGCTCAGTTTTGGGGCCCGTCTTGTTTAACGTCTTTATCAATGATCTGGATGAGGGGATCGAGTGCACCCTCAGTAAGTTCGCAGAYGACACCAAGTTGGGCGGGAGTGTTGATCTGCCTGAGGGTAGGAAGGCTCTGCAGAGGGATCTGGACAGGCTGGATCGATGGGCCGAGGCCAATTGCATGAGGTTCAACAAGGCCAAGTGCCGGGTCCTGCACTTGGGTCACAACAACCCCAGGCAACGCTACAGGCTTGGGGAAGAGTGGCTGGAAAGYTGCCCGGCGGAAAAGGACCTGVGGGTGCTGGTCGACGGCCAGCTGAACATGAGCCGGCAGTGTGCCCAGGTGGCCAAGAAGGCCAACGGCATCCTGGCCTGTATCAGAAACAGTGTGGCCAGCAGGAGTAGGGAGGTGATCGTGCCCCTGTACTCGGCACTGGTGAGGCCACACCTCGAATACTGTGTTCAGTTTTGGGCCCCTCACTACAAGAAGGACATTGAGGTGCTGGAGCGTGTCCAGAGAAGGGCGACGAGACTGGTGAAGGGTCTGGAGCACAGGTCTTATGAGGAGCAGCTGAGGGAGCTGGGGTTGTTTAGCCTGGAGAAGAGGAGGCTGAGGGGAGACCTTATTGCTCTTTACAACTACCTGAAAGGAGGCTGTAGAGAGGCGGGTGTCGGTCTCTTCTCCCAAGTAACAAGCGATAGGACGAGAGGAAATGGCCTCAAGTTGCGCCAGGGGAGGTTTAGATTGGATATTAGGAAAAATTTCTTCACCGAAAGGGTAGTCGTGCATTGGAACAGGCTGCCCAGGGAAGTGGTGGAGTCACCATCCCTGGAGGTGTTCAAAAAACGTGTGGATGTGGCCCTTCGGGACATGGTTTAGTGGGCATGGGTACTGGGTTGATGGTTGGACATGATGATCTTAGAGGTCTTTTCCAACCTTAATGAAAAAAAATGATTCTATTCTATGTTTATAGGTGTAATGTTTACAGATTTTAGGAGACTGCATTATGTTGTCCAATGCCTGCATTATGAGACTGCATTATGTTATCAAACCTACTTTTTATTTTTGGCCTTTGCAGTTTTCCATGGGAGCTTCCACAGTCTGTGTAGTAGTATGCAGTAAGGCAAAACATTTATTTCTTTCTTATAAATCTGCTGCCTGAACATGTCATTGGCTGCCCCTAGATTTTGTGCAATGAGAAAGAAATAATCCTTTTCTACTTATCACTTATAGCTGTATGTCTGCCTACTGCCTGTATGTCTGCCTACTCCTCCTCTAGTAAAGTTTTCCAAACTGAAAATCCTTCTTTGCCTGATCTCAGCTTCTAAGCCTTTGCTTTTTGACCTTGTCCCTCTCTTTGCCTTCCTAATTTTGGTGTATCTTCCCTAAGATAATTCCTAATGCTCTATCATATCTCATGAGTGCTGAGTTTGTGTCTTCAAAGTGTTCAGCACAAGGACATTGGGTTCTCCTTCCCAATTAATTTAGTAACTATTAGCATGTGTGTATATTGGCAGGTTTTCTTCCTCTGTTGTATTACATGACACTTACTGATTTTGAATTTCATCTGCTGTTTTTTCTGTTCACTTACCCTGGACCACAAGAGCCCTCTGTGACTCTTCACAGTCACCTTCAGATTTCACTATTGTGAATATTTGAGCAAACTTTATGATCTCACCCTTCACCCTGAATTTCATTTATCTGTAATGTGAAGAGCACACATTTCACCTGTTGAAGTTAGAACAACAATATATCTTGAAACTATTTGAAAATATGTGGGGAAAGACAGACATTTTTAAACTTCAGCACCTGATGTCTTATTTTGTTGCCAGTGTCTTTTCAGAACTATACACAATGAAATCCCAAACTAAGTTTTCGGTATGGATAGGTGTACCTCAAGCATTCACAAATACCTCTGCTTATTTGTCAGTTGTAAAGACTCTTGAGAGTTGTTCTTATTTCTGAAACACACACAAATTCCCAGTATTAGTAGGCAGTTAGCAATTACTAGACCTTTTCCTGGTCTTTCATCTTTTGCTGGGAAACGATGTGAAATGAGAATACTTTCCATTTCAATGCTGTCTTCAGTTAGTTGCCAGTCTGCCAAACTTATTTGCACTAGCTGCAACTTCTCAGCTGACGTCCTGTTTGGAGTTGCGGGGAATGTTCCTTGTTGATCTGGTCGTTCCCTCTGCAGCTCCTGCACCCATCAGGGTTTTCTCTCTGCCCCTGGAGTGCCTGTTTGAATTTGGCAGAGAAACCATGTAGTTTTCAGGAATGTACACTTTTGCAATTAAATCACAAATGAATCCAAAGCCAACCAGATTATGAGAATCTGTCTGTGTCTCCTTAGCAGGAACGTGTTCCTGTTTGGCAGCCAAGTGTTGTGAATGCGTCTGTGTCTCAAGTGGGTCTGTCTCCATGTCTGGGCTGTGGGTTTGCCATGTCATTTCTCCTTTGCATCCAAGCAATTTTACTGTTTACAGAACCAAGGGGCAAGAAGTTGCCTTGGACTCTCAGTGCTGCTAGTTTCTAAGTAAAAAACAGAAAATCATATAGAGGCAAGTAGGATAAAATGCGCAGCAGAGGGGCAGTGTGTTGATGTGGAAGAGCTTGTGGGTCTGGGAGAGGGAGCTGGCATTGACAGTGAAGTCAGGAGCAACGGGTCATGCGATGGGGAGGGTCAGGGCTGTGGGGGAGCTGGGCAGGAGCAAGCTAGGAGTCAGGAGAAAGCTGGCTGGGGGGTGCAGCGGTGAAGTGCCGTACAACCTTTGGGATATACAGGCAATGTAATGGCAGCATTTTCTGATCTTTCTGTGACCTTCCTCCGCCTATGGCTGCCTCCTGAGCAGCTGTTTTATTTGAACTGTCTGAGACAACCCACCTGCATTTTTCCTGAGTGGTGTTACCAATTCAGGACCCAGAAATAGTTACAAAAAGCATAAATTAATTCCCTCTAGTGGCTCACTTTGTATTTGTCAACAACACACTTCCTTTACACCTGCCTAATGTAGACCCTGCAGAGAGGAATGAGTCTGGATTTCCATGTTTAGTCTGTCTTTAACTTCAGATCAAAGATGTTTAATTTTAAGCTAAGAGCTTTTTGGCTACTAGTTTCATTCAAAGATCTGGAGTCTGAGCTCCTGTCACAGCTCATGTTATCACTAGAAATAAAGACTGTGCCCTAGGAACTCAGCTTGACAATTTTTGGTTTTGAAGTGGAATAGGAACTTGCTTGCTCTTCCAGGGGGATCTTAAATATATGCTTTCGTAGATCAAATTAACTGGGTCTATTCCACGTAAGAAGAGAAGGATGAGTATGGTCGTAACAGTGTTCAAACAAGCACAAGCAAATAAACACATGCAGGAAGGAAGATAAATTGTTCTCCAGATCCATGGTGGATAGGGTAAAAAGTCATGAGCTGTTGTAGTTGGAGGAACATTCAAATTGGACTGAAGAGGTATCTTTTAATGGTAAGGATGGTGAGGCACTGTCATCAATCATCCATGGCAGCTGCTGAATCTCCATTGTCAGAGCTTTCCTGGCAGCAGGTGTCAGGAGTGAGTTAGGCACAGTGGCAGATTCCAGGGCTCTCCTAGGTGAGCCCACAGGAGAGCCAGGCTATTGAAACACCCGTGGCTCATACACAGGGCAGATGTTCTCATTAACAAATATTGTTCATAAAAATGCAGCTGCAGTCTCATCCCTTTCATTCTGTCAAAGGCAGAGTGGTGTTTCTGCACTGATTTCACTTCATGAGGAAGTCCTGAGTTGCTTGGCTTCTCTTATGCAAGAATTTCTCCTTTGTCACAAACCCCACTGTATTCTTCATGTCCTTGTATCTAAGTGCATGCCTATGTGAAACAGCATGGTGCCGTTTGCTTGCTATTTCAGCACAG
Source organism: Oceanodroma leucorhoa (assembly GCA_030449065.1). Taxonomy (NCBI): domain Eukaryota; kingdom Metazoa; phylum Chordata; class Aves; order Procellariiformes; genus Oceanodroma; species Oceanodroma leucorhoa. The sequence goes on from JASVER010000099.1 coordinate 1,431,772, forward strand.
AAAACAGACACTGTACCAAAAGAAACCATTCCCTCCAACTGCTGGGCTAAACTGATGCATACATGTGCATATACACTCACAGACTGTACTTGTGTTGGAAAATTTCCAGAGAAATCGAGCAGTGAAGCAGTGCAGGAGGCAGCAGCGAAAGATCCTGGTATGAATGAGAGAGCGTCAGAATAGCTAGTGTGACCTTTGGTAGTCTATATTGCTTTTCTTGTCTGCTTTTCTTGTCTCTTTGTATTGCAGTCAAATATTTTCATCATGTGGGAAAAAAGAGAGTGCGAAAGGGAAAAAGGTAATGCAAATGTCTTATGCATGGGAATTGGAACTGCCACAATGCTAGCTAGCGGTAATCTAGAGACAAGGTGTTCTGAGATAACAGAGATAGGTGTTCAGCCTCTCTCAAAAGAAAGTAATTTCTTTGCAATGAGGCTGTGTGTGGTGCTGCTTGTATACATAGGCCGCATGATGAAATGAGCAGAAAAGCTCCTGTGTGTCTGTGAGTTCAGAATTTCTTCATAGCTTTGGCAGAAGTGCCGAAAGGAAGGTCTGAAAGACAGTGGGAAAGGCCCACTACCATCTTTGTGTCTAATCATCCACTATCTCCTGCAACCAAAACTGCAACACAGACCGCAAGTATGGCCATGAATCACCATGGCTCCTGAGCAGAGTTCTTGTTCTCAGTATTGCTCTTCTTAACACTTCTACCATGTAACAAATTATTCCAGACTTCCGCTCATCAATTGCTTAATATTTCCGTGTCATGAGAGTTGGGTAATGCTCCAGCTGTTAAACATGGAATAAATTTGGAGGCTTGCCCATCACTAAATTACCTCATTGCAAGCTGAGCTTGGTGACTGATGATCTTTGAACTATTATCACACATAACCTCAATACAGCCAATGCATCTCAACTCCAAGGATAATGCACCTGGTGATTACCAGGGTTTTAATAGTTTAGGTGAGGCTGTATTGGCCACAGAATAATAAGGACTRTAATTTTGAATGTGGATCCAGTTTTCCCAGGGGATTGGTGTTCAAACTCTGCCCTGGCATTTTAAGCAAGCTAGACCCTTGTGTGTGAATGGCATGTGGTTGAGACATGTTTTGGAGGTCCCAGACATGATGTATAGACACAGCCACTAACGCAGTAAGCACTAAGCTATTTGGGAATACCTCTGAGGAAGGCCCGTTCTTTACAGAGATAGGGCCAAAGTGGTTCAGGCATCAAAAGTGTTAGTGAAAACTAGCTATCAGTGTGCTCAGCTAAAGAAGATAAGAGTGTGTGATTTTTTCCTGTTTTTATTTATAGGATGCTTTTAATTAGCCAGATAACATACTGCTCTGCTACTCTCAAAGGCTCTTCTGACATCCGTGAAAAAAGAATTCTTTTTCAGCTTCAAACTTGCAATTTGGCAACGAAATGAATGGGAGAGGTTTCCTGTGTACTGCTGCTCTCACTGGCTGTGATGCTTTCCAGACAGGCAGCTGAGCAGTGCCTGGGGGGTCACCACTGAGTGTTTGTGGGTGCTTTGGCATTTTTTGGCTTTTCAGTCTTCCTTCTCTTAGATGACATATGCGTATAGGATGGGAGGAAACTCTGCAGTATGAAAGGAGGCAGAAAGCTATTAACACAGCATTACGACTTGGGTCCTGGCTCTTTAAACCTTCTCTTGAGGGCTCCCAATCCCAAATGCTCTTTAGTATGAGGACAGGAGAGGAGCCCTGGGTGGAGGAGTGGGTGCTGGGGAGGGAAGCTGTCCTGAAGGGGAGAGAACTGTTACTCAGATAGGACCAGAACAGCCAGGAGAAAAGGGACATTAGTTCGGGGGGGGGGGACAGAGAGAGGATGGGCATGGCATAGAGTCCTCCCAGCACACTCCTGAGACCAAATTCACCACTCCTTCTCCACACCTGGCCCTTTACATGGCAATTCTGAGATCAGGGGCTCTGTGCTCAGTTCTGCGCTGTGCGATGGAGCGTTTCCTTTTACCGGTTTTGCATATGATGTATAGAAAAAAAAATGATATCTCCCCTTCCACTTGCAAGAGAGAACACAGGTTCCCAGTCTGCTTTCTCTCACCTATTTATTGTTCTGTCTCTCTTGGCCATCTCTTTTCCTGTGTAAACAGACCCACTTTATTCAGGGTCTAAGTCCTTCTATTAATTGGTTGTTCTGGTTGCCTTTTTTGATTACTGTCTGTTTTAATAACAATCCTGCTGCTGACAGTATGCTCATGTCTTTGATCTTTATAATAATGTCATCACTTTCTAGTCTACAACATCCAATTCGTTATGYATCCTTCCTCCTTCTGACTTTTGCGCGGGGGCTTGGGGATGGTCTATAGCTGAGCTCATTGGGAGAGGAAGGCTGTTTGCCCTGTCCTCATTGCAGCAGCATTCAGACAGGCAGAACCTCTGCCATAGGGAAGGATGAATGGGACTTGACGCAAAGCAGCTGGTTTCCCCACGTACAGCACTGAAAGMAGTAAAGGCAGAGTTGTGCAGTGTGATGCCCTCCCACAGAGGTGCAGATCACCCTCCAGGTAACCCTCTCCCTAGGCAGAAAGGAAAGCAGTGCCACTCCCTAGATTGGTTATGGCTTGCTGTTTCTCTAAGAATCTCCTAATTCTTTTCACCCTGCCGTCACTTCAACATGAGCATTTTTAGCAGCAGGAGGTATCTTAAGAATTGTCAAATCAAGTGTTACTGTGCAGGGATGGGCTGCAGAGCACAAATCTGATTTCCAGCACTGGGCAAAAGCCGTTCATTTTCCTCAGTGTAACTGCATTGATTTCAGAACAAGTTGCAGCATGCTCATGTTACAATTGGGCAGCCTCTTTCATGTCCTGATGCCTACCCATACTATTGTGTGGTACTTCTGCTGCTTACTTATCCTGCTTAAATTTCCTTCCGGTACCACTTACAGTTGTCTGCGTATGAAGGAGCACTTTGTCTGCAGCTTCTCCTATTTGACACTGACATAGAAATAATCTGTTTCAGTTTCTCCTGTGCCAGTAACAATAATTACATAATAGGTCCTCTTCAGGTTTCTACGTGCTTAGTGTCTCAGTTTCTGTTTTCAATCTGTTTCTGGGTCTGATGTATCTCATAACTTTTTCCATTGACTGTAGAAAAGACAGTGGCAAATATGAAGTGTCCGTGCTGGAATCTGTCCATACGTCTTAGAAAATTTCTTGTTTTGTTCTTTGCAGTTAACATTAAGATCAACGTACCTTGGTCTTGCTCTTTGGCTTTCAGCATTGTTTGTATTTAAAAAATGGAATCTGAATGAGTCTTGGGACTTTCAGTATAATCAGCTGTTTACTCCACAACAGCTTGAGTGGGGATATTGAAACACCCTGTGTGGCAAAATGTTGCCCAGCCAGAGCAGTGGCTAATTACGAAAAGCAGTGTCTTTTGGTATTAAAAGGGATTGTTACAAACAAACCCACAGCTTATGCTTATATTAATCAAGTATTTGTTGAGTAAACAAGTCTTGGATGAAAAAGCACTAGATGGACCGTTCATCACCTTCCCCAATACATTGTTCCAGGAGTAAATTATTTACTCCAAAACACATCAATGTCATGATTGCCACCAAAGTGCCCCGTAATTGGTAAGAAACTGATTGCAGATCTTCCCAGTTCCATGCAGTGACCTCCCTGACTAGGCCAGTGGTTTTCAAGCTTTTTGACACTCGTCCCACAAGCTTTCTTGTGGAACAACATTGCACTTTCATTCGGAGCTGACATTTTTGTAAATGTTAGGTTTTAATACTGCACCGAAGGCTATCTGCARAGCTCCTTTGCTAGAGCTTCCTACAGCTCTGCCGCTGTCAAAATGGAAGTTACCCCTTAGCTGCAGCATTGCTTGACCAGGGACAGCTATGCTGCCAGAGACTCCCAGGAGTGCAAGTCATCACACCTTCTTTCAGACTTCTAGACGCTGGCTGCTTCTAGGCTTCCTCTGTAGTCCGTGAAGAAAGTAAGTCATCTCCAGAGGATTATTTCTCTCACCCTAAACTAAATGAATGGGTTTCAGAGATCAACAATTTTCTCTGGGTAGTTATCTCTCCCCATTGTTTAGTGAGAACTTAGATGACCAGTTAGGCTGAGCAGCTATCAGGTATCAAATGGTAGAGGACACTAATCTTACCTTAAGTGTTTTTGTGTTATTACCTGTAAATCATGGAAATCATCACTTGAATGCCATCTCCTTTACCTCGTGAAGGCTGCTACTGACAGACACGTGTGAAGGTGGTGTGTGGTTTAATACACTGATACGCTGTTTTCTTTGGTGCTTGCGGATGGAGCGAGTACCAGCAGCCTCGCTACGGGGTCGCTGCTGAAACCAGGTTACAGTGCAGGTCTGAATCGCAACAAATGGTCCTCTATCAAATAACAGTCCTTGGAGAATAAATGTGTCCAACTGGCTTTTGTCCCATCGTGAGAGAAGTGATGGTAGAACACTGTTGAAGTCAGGGAGGAGGTGGATTTTCTGTTGGTGGTAAAACTATGTCAGAGTGTGTGTGGATGGTTCATCCCACATCTGCAGTTCTCCAAATGTCCACTTTTCAGAGCAGCAGGCATTCCTGTTCTTGTGTGCTAAGGAAGGAGGTCTGGCAGTGGGAAGTGGGAGACATGCTTCTGCTTTCTGCCACTACTTCTTTGTATTTGTGCCTTGGCTGTTAAGCTGAGCCTGGCAGCAGCTCTATGCTGCCACATTCAGAGGCCAGATCACACTCTCTGGGTACAACCCTGGGCAGAAATGCAGGGGAATGGGGACAGTGTACCCGGGGAGATCCGTCCTGCCACAAGCAAGCAACCAAGCACCTGCTTGTGATGTCTAAACAGGAAAGCTAAGATTTGTCCTGGGACTTTTGAGTTGCAAATACTGGGTGTGGGAAATGAGAAGATGGCACTGTTCTGCCTAACCCTTGTTTCTGTYTATCCATCCATCCATGTCCTCTAGGTTCAAAAAGAGTCTGCTGCCAAAGATGGCTGGTGGTTAGCAGTCACACCATCTTGACTCAAATCCATGAGTGAAGAGGATTGGTATTTAGAACTTCAGTCACAGAGACTGAGCAAAGCTCACTGTGCCAAGCATCAGGTGTCTGATACCTGCCACAATCTACAGCTAGCAGAGTATTTACGTTCTACATTCTTTGTGCTTGGATGCTTCATTTCTTTTCATTATCTATCTTTCATTGATTCAAAAGGTCTTCAAGTCCTCACGTTGCTTAAGCTGAGGAGAGTCATATTTAACCTCCCATCTAAGAAGTACACTCCTCCTGTCTTTGGGAGTGTAGCTGTCTCTGGCTGTGAGCATTAGAAATGCAGATGGTGGCAGCAGTCAGCCAAGTGAATAGAAGGGAATCGGAARATTGGAGAAGTTGTCTTCATGTTTTCCTGGTCCTCTGCCAAGGGACTTACCTAGCGTGTTGAGAGAGCATCAAGCCTTGGGGATGTAGTGGGTGATGTCGTCCTGAATCACTTCTCTAAGCAAACTTACTGACTCAGTTATCCCTTTGCCCTGAGAGGTTTCCTAGGACTGAATAACAGCAGAAACCTGTAGTATCGGGTTGATGCACAGAAATCCTAGGGAATGAGAGTCTTTTGCCCCCTCATCAATGCTGCAGTGAGTGGGATGCTGCAGCCTGGGGTGACAAAGCACAGCTGCACTGCCATTAAGGACATAGCTTGCTAGAGAAGGACTCTTACTGTCCAAAGGGATATGGCCATTTCTAGCTCCTCTGTGCTACCTGCATCCATGTSCTCAGTTTTTCTTTCACCATCCTGGCTTGAATGGCAGCATTTATCTGCGGTTAGATCAGTGAATCTGGAGATGTCACAGTTGCCCTTTGAAAAGAGGGAGGCAGGAGTACAAGAATGAGTTGGTGTTTCCATAGTGCTTTGGAAAACATTAGGTGGGGATGAAAAGGAGGAGACAAGTGAAATGGTGAGTGTTAATATCTAAAAGGGGGTAAGAGAAGCCGGGGATGTAAGGCAGTAGCTGCAGTCCAAGGAAGAGGTGCATGGAAGAAGTCTTGGGTAATACAGCAGATGAGAAAATCATTCTAGGTCTGAGCTGATGGAGTCTGGAGTACTCTCACACTCTATTAATTCTTCTCTGAAAGCACTCTAGACTTCAATTCCGTTGCTGGACCTCACTGTCTGGCCAAGRCTGAAAACCAGGTATTATTAAGGAGGAATTTACTAGTAGCATTCAAGCTACAGTGATGGCAGGATGTCCTGGCTGAGGTTGGGACCCTGTGTGAGGTGCAGTACAGATGTGAAGTAAACAAAAGTCCTGTACAGATCTGAGTCCTGATGGGTACACAACTGGCATAGAGCAGGGCACAGTCAAAGATGAGCAACTGAAATATGGACAGGCTGAGGGTGGCATCAGAGATGATATATGTCCTTCCAAAGGGCTGTGGTGGACCGCAGATCTGTTGTGAGGTGTGAAAGGTGGGTGTGCAAAATCAGCAAGATGATAGAAGGAAACAGGGCAGAAATCGTGCTCTTCACGGGGTGGAAAGATCTCGGGGCCTTGTGTGGTCTCTCTCTGACCTTCTTTGTGAGAGAGCTAACTTGAGAGGGGTAATTCATGACGTTTCCTTCTTCAACCTTCCTAATTCCCAAAGTCAGAATGTGATAGTCTCAAAACTATTGACTTCCTGCATTTTTTTTTCCTTTGAAACTGCTGCCAAAGTTCTTCACTTTGTGTGGGCATAACTGGAATGCCACAGATGTGACCTAAACCTTCCCACCCAAGATCTTCCTTCCCAAAACAGAATCACTGTTTTTCACATCCCCTTTTTGCATTAGCCTTCAAGACAGAAGAAAACATCCAGGGTTTTCCTTCCCAGAACAGAGGTACTTTGCTTATATGGTTTTCATGACCTCCAAACTGTTGCTGTGCAGCATTTTTGTACATTTCTAATACTTGAACTCTAGAGAGTCCCATGACTTCTGAAACTATGTCAGCATGTGCCAGCAGACACTATCTGCATTGGCCTGCCATTAAAATGCTCATTTCCTTGTCTCTGTAAGGGTGCTGCTACGAGCCCTGGACTGCAATGCCTACGCAGGGGTGCGTGGAAGACTTTGTATATCGCAGCCACACAGAGCCTGGGCTGATCAGCCTAAGATCTTCGATGCTCTCTGCTGAGATCTATGGTGCAAGTGAAAAAAAAATGCAGCTAAACTTCCCGAATTTGTAAATAAAACGCGAGTGTTTCTTCAGTTTGGTCTTTCAGGCAAGGCAGTGAGAGCTCGGTAACCCGTGCACTGACCACAGTAGAAGCAGGTTGAGTCCGTTTCGCAGGACCACTGAGCACAGAGAGGTCGATGTGAGCTATGTGGGACTGTGGGGACACTCATAGCCAGGAGCTGGGGCACTGCTTCCCATCGCTGCCTCATGCAGTGCTGCCCTGCTGCCTATCGAGCTGCCAGACTCAAAACTCCTCCCCCAGGCCCACTGCTTCTGTTTGCTCATGTGGATGCTCCTGTCTTGTTCTGTCTTTCCCCATAACCTGCCAGGTACTTTTCCAACTTGTAGTAGCAGCATTGTGGCTGGAGGTTGAGATAATGTGTAAAGCATTAAAGATAAGCAGCTGCTTGTCTTGGAAAACAAATTTCTTGTTTGACAAGGTGCAGAGCAGCTGTGTTATGCAGCCTGTGCATGGGAGGTAGTTTTTGACATAGTACAGGCTAATTTTGTTCAGACTGTTCTGGAAGCAGGAGGCTGTGACACTGGTTTGGTGCTAGTGCTGTACCAACCTGAGCAATGTAAAGCAGAGAAAAGTGCTTCATCAGTAGAAGTGACTGCTTTGTGGTTTATCATCATGTTCGCTAAAAATACTAGGGCTGCAAAATTATCTAGTTTCTTTGTTGTGTTATATGCTACCTTTTAAACAATTATTTTAGAATAATGTTAAGGAGGAATCACAAATTCAAGAAAAACACAAACAAGAGGGTAAAGATGAGTCTTGATTTAAGAGAGAGATTAGTTTCAGCAAGGATCTATGAAGTCCTAATCCCAAACTATTTTTGCATCCAGATATGCCTTTGGACTGTAGAAGGTGAACCTCATTGTTTCTCTTGGATTTGATGAGATTGAATCAGACCTGCTCATTCAGAACTGATTGATGCTGTTGTACACATGTGAGATAGAGCCGTTTGTCTTGGTGAGAGAGGTGGCTTGCTAGGAATAGCCATGGTGAGGTTAATATTGCTTTGGTCTATCATAACAAATTTAGTCTAACTTAGATCTACTGCCCGTGCAAATTCTGGAAAGACTCTGGATGCTGGCCATTACGTGTACATGGCAGGTGGAAAATTCTGGCACAAATAAGGAGGTATTGTCAGTACAGAAGAAGTTTGGTTAGGATGGCATACAGAAACATCTGGCTGACCTTGAAAATGAAGTGACAGTATCTGACTGTGGAGACAGGGCATAGGATTTCAGCCAAAACCATGAAGATTGAGCTTCATTTTCATGAAGTAAGAAATTACGGTAAAGAACAGTAATGGATCTCCTCAGCTGAGCAAACACCCCAAGCAAGGGTAAATCTAGAAACTACATGGAATGCAAAGATAGCATGAATAGCTAAGGAGCCCATGTCCCGTAGCCTAGTCATGGATAAAAAGTTTAAATGAAACATGGAAAGAAAACAAATAGTGGAGGCAAAAATATTCAGCTTCATAAACAGAAGAACAGCTGTGGAGAAAGTGGAGATGCTATACTTGAAGGAAGTTGCATAGGTTGAGGTATGGCTGAGATACTGAATTAATGCCTTAGCTCAGTTTTCAGTAAGGATGATATATAAGGTTAATGTCAGAGTCTGTAGTAAAAATTTGGATGTGGTAAGGAAAATTCAGCATCTGGATTGGAAGCAAAATTTAGGCTAATCCATGGTCCCTGAGTAAGCTTTTTCCTTGGCTATTGAAAGAATTGGCACATTAAATTGCAGATGGGTTTGAAGAGATTTTTCTATTAATCTGTAAGTTTGGGAACAGAGAAGTGGCAGATACAGTGCTTATCTTCAAAAATGCTGGGGGGGAAACCAAACCAAACAAACCAGAAATTTATATGTTTCCTAATTTGATGCCAAAAGTATCAAGTCTTGACATGCAAGAGGAAGGATGGCTGAGGGTGGGAAGGCAGTGGAAGGGGATAAAGATAAAATCTTCACACACACACCCCAAGGTCAGTCATTTCAGAAGTAATTTAATATATTTTGTTAGAAGATAACTAGCTTCTTAAAAGGGGTGATGCCATGGACATAATCAAGAGTCAAGTAAAACACTGATCTATAATCCCATAAGGACCTTTTCTTTCATGGTGGAAATGATAATGGAAATTACAAGGTAAAGATGGACTAAGCTAAAGAGAGGCGCCAGGAGTATTGAAGCTAGGACTGACCCTATTGAATACATTCCTTGGTTATATAGATATTTGGCCATGAAGTTTGCAATGACACAGCTGGCATTAATATTACTGTGGAGGACTGTTTTTTCTTACAGGAAAATAATTAGATGATCTTTTGAACTGCGGATTGAAAGCAGTAGCATGAAGTGCACGGTTGCTTTTTAAGAGAAAAGGAACAAGAACTTTTGCAATACCTTGGGAAGTTGTTCCTGAGAGAGAGTGGAGTAGGAGAGAGACTGATGGATTGTCAATATGACTCAGCTGTGAGAAAGCCTTGTAAGGCTGTGGGATGCATCAGACTTTAAATTCCTAGTAGAGACAAAGAAGCATTAGTGTAATTGTAGAAGCTGTTTTTAAGACCCCATTTGGAGTATTGGGTACAGTTTTGATCCCTGACATTTAAAAGAAAAGAAATAAATAAACTGGAGAGGAGCAAAAGGATTCCTAGGATAGCCAGGTCAGCCTTCAGAGATTCATCCCTATGAAAAAAAGAGTGGATAGTAGATTTAGAGAATCTACTAGCAGATAGTAGATTTAGAGAATATGCCAAATTTCTCTATAAACATATAAAGAGGGAGACTACTTCAGTTTAAGGTTAATTCTGAGTCCAAAACTAATTAATTATGAATAGATTAAGTTGAAAATTGCTAAAAGCTTTGTATCCATTCTGAACAGCTGAACAGCTTTCTGTGTGACTTGCGGGATTGCCTTCATATGGAGTTAAAGGAGGAGATTATTTGAGGGTAATCTTAGAATAAGGGGTGGAAATTTTAGTGCTACAAATCCTTGGATTACCAGTAGTGTTAGTTGTGGTGAGAAAGGGATGGAGAGTATTTAACAGTTGTTAATCTTTTGTAATATTGACATTCTGTTACTGCTCTGGGATTCTGTCACCTACTGAGGTCAGGAAGTATTTGTGTTCTCCTTGGTGCAAGCTGAATTCCGCATCTGGGGTTTTTGCCTTTCTATAAGTATCAGATATGGGTGACAACTGGAGTCAAGAGACTGCATGAGGTCTGCTGGCCCTTTTTCTGGTATCAGATGCTCTGGTGCTCAGTGGCCTGCCTTACGCATTTCTGGCTTAGCAGATGGCCACATCTCAGGAGAGAAAGGAATTTTTTCTGTGAGACTGGCAGCGACTGCAGTGTGGAGCATAGCCTTCTTCCAACCACCAGCAGGGAGTTTCAGCTGATAAATTTCCTTCTATTGCCAAGCAAATAGAAAACATTTTTTGTTTCTAAACATCTGTCACCTCGTGACTTAGAACAAACTTCTGTAACACAAAGCACAAGCCCACTCTTTTTGCTAATAGTAGGAATGGCTGCTGTTTCTTGGAAACTCATCGTCTGGAAATGGTGGAAAAGAGGAGGACTTCAGTCTGTTAAAGATGTAATGCAACTGCATAGGAAGCACATTCATCTCCTGGTTTCATCCCATGCAGTCTTTCCATTTGGAAGATTTCTTGTTTTCCCTTTCTTACTGTCTGTTTTCTGAGAAAGAGATAACATCAGAAGCAATACTGAAATGTACTGTGTGTTCCTACTTTGTCATTGTTTTATAAAGCCCTGTGCAAATGACTGATTTTACATGGGGTTAAAAAAAAAAAAAAAAAAAAAAGATTAAATTAAATTATACCCTGAGGAACTTTGTCACTATCCTGGAGATTTTTAGTTTGTAGTCAGAGTGCTTCCCCAAATGCAGCAACTTGCTAACCTGTTGAATACAGACTTGAAGAGAAAAACAGCATTTCAGGAAGGAGTCCTCAGCCACACTTATTTAAGATGATTAAGAGTAGGATTGAATTATTGTCCTCATGTTTTATTGTACATACTTATGAAGTCGATTTCCACGTGCCTTTCTATGACTAATGGCCTTGTTGCAGTATCAGAAATAGTTGGCACAGATTAAAAATAATCGTAACAAATTGCGCAGGACTGTTGTGCAATAATGCAGACGGGCACGAACAGACAGAAAATTCTAACCCTTCCCTAGGTTTCTATCGAGATGTTGCTAAAACTTTTAAATATGTGCTGCTTTATTTTCTTATCCCCATTGGATGTGACCTTTCCATACCATGAAGTGTAAGACAAGTCTCTCATAGATACAAAAAGGAAACCAAAAATGGAGAGAGCGTGATTTCCCTGCGACTTGAATTAACTCATTGTTCAGACATGGGAAAATACTGTTGTTCTGATTAAGGATTTGTGTGCATTTTGCTGACTCTAGTGGGTTAACCTTGGCTGTCTGCTAGGTGCCATCCCTGCCGCGCTCTCAGTCGCCCTCCTCAGCAGGTCATGGGGAGAATATAAGATAAAAGAGCTCATGGGTCAAGATAAGGACGGGGACATCACTCACCAATTATTGTCACATGCAAAACAGACTTGACCTAGGGAAGATTTTAATTTATTGCCAATTAATACCAGAGTAGGATAGTGAGAAATAAAAACAAAATTTTAAAAACTTTCCTCCCGCCCCCCTTTTTCCCAGGCTCAACTTCACTCCTGACTCTTCTATGTCCTCCCAAAGGCACGCAGGGGAACAGGGAATGGGGGTTGTGGTCAGTTCATAACACTTCGTCTCTGCTGCTCCTTCCTCCTCGCGCTGTTCCCCTTSTCCAGCATGGGGCCCCTCTCTGTGGGCTGCAACTCATGGGTGCTTTCCACAGGGTATAGTCCTTCAGGAACAGACTGCTCCAGCATGTGTCCCTCACAGGCCATGGTTCCTGCCAGAAAGCCTTCTCCTGCATGGACTCCTCTCCATGGGCTTGCAGCTTCCTTCACGGCACATCCACCTGCTCTGGTGTGGGGTCCTCCATGGGCTGCAGGTGGACAACCCACTTCATCATGGTCTTCACCATGGGCTGCAGGGGAATCTCTCCTGTGGTGCCTGGAGCACCTCCTCCCCTCCTCTTTCACTGACCTTGGTGTTTTCAGGGCTCTTTCTCTCACATTTTTGTCGCTGCTCTCTCTTGCAGCTGCCGCACAGCATTTTTTACCCTTTCTTAAATATGTTATCACAGAGGCACCACCAGCATTGCTGATGGGTTCAGCTTTGGCCAGTGGTGGGTCTGTTTTGGAGATGCCTGGAACTGGCTCTGTCCAACATGGGCTCAGCTCCTGATCTCTTCTCACAGAAGCCACCCTTGAAGCCCACCCTGCTACCATGAGGACCCTCTAAGGCCTACCGTAAGTGCCTCCACCAAGAAGACATTAAGTTTAGACTCCCTTAGGCAATGAAAAATTCCAAACGTGGGCTGCTGTTACAGTTTTGAACTACGCAAATGTTTCTGGGATCTTTGTTACAGAATATGCTGCAACTGTAAAAGACTACTAACCACTCTGAAAGATATGCACTTTTTTAACCCTTATTTCTAAAGTCTGGCGTACTAATGAGCTGAGTGTCCTTAGGAAGGTCCTTACAAAGCCTGTTGCAACTGCCTAAGCTTTCCCTTCTCTAATGGGGGAAAAAAGTCTCTTCCCTATTCCCATCCTGAGGATATGCCCAAGTCTGCTATCTGTTCTCTCCTATACGCTATTCCTGCTGCTCTCTTTCCCTGCACCTCTTCCTCCTGTTCTAGGGTACCCTGAATCACATGCAGAAATTCGTACTGGTTTCTGCTGCAGAATCAGATGGTCCCAATGAGCAAAGCAAGCTGGAAACCTGGGAGGGCTCCAGCAATATGCAGGTGTGAGAAAGCTTGATGAAGGTATGATGACAATCAAAGAGAAATTAGTCTGGCTCCCAAACACATTAGCTCTGCTGGGTAGGTCACCAAGGGCATGCCTCTGCGGGTGTCACACATTTGCTCCATGCAGGTCCCCAGCTGACCAACACACTGCATCCTGCCTGGCAAGGAAGGCCAGGGATGGTGCTGGGCTGGAAACGGGGCAGAAATATAAATGTCTGCAACCAGGTGCAGAGACACAACCAGTATATCCCTCAGCAACCTTCCACAGCAGGGAAGGACACTTCCCTACATTCACCTGAAAGCTTTCTAAATTAAGCAGATGTCAGCCTGTACAAGTTATTACAGCTCTGCTGAGATTGTTGGGTGAGGATCTGATTCTACACCTTAAAAGCATGGTGTTTTTTTAAATCTTCTGTCTTGAAAAGAGTTGTCTCACCAGCTAGAAAGAGGATTTTTCACACCATCTGGGTGATGGTCCCTAGCCAAGTATTCTCTCTCTGTCTGTGGCCAGCGGTACTGGGAAGAAAGCTTTGAGCCACACACAGGACATAGGTGCAATAAACGTCTCCTGGGGCAAGTTCCTTGCTGATTCAGAAACCAGTTCTTGGCCTGTGGGAATATCAGTTTTATCAAATGGATAAAACCATTATTTGTTTCATCAGGATTTGCTACATCTCCTTGAGGATACCTTTGTTACTAGCCAAAATGACATTTTAGGATAATCATAGAATCATTAAGGTTGGAAAAGACCTTTAAGATCATCGAGTCCAATCGTCAACCCAGCACCCATGCCCACTAAGCCATGTCCTGAAGCGCCACATCCACACGTTTTTTGAACGCATTTGAATGCATTGCTACTATTTCAAATACCTCATGCCTAAAACTAACTAAAATCTTATTTAAGTACATTTAAACTTTAACATTGGTAATTTGTATTTGATGGGTTTGAGCCATAAAAGGCAAGGTGGAACAGTGAATTTCATCATGTCTGCCTGATGTTGTTTCAGAGCTACCAGCCTTTTCGAAATAAAACAAAACCAAACAAATGCTCTGAAAAGGCTTAAAAGTACAAGGTGATTTCTAATAAGCTTCAGTTTTGTTCATAGGAGTTTTTTTATTTCATCCCTTTTATGTGTTGTCCTGCAATCATAGTCTTAGTCATTATGTTACAGGGTGTGAAGTATTTGAGACATTTTAATGCTGAATAAACCTAAGACCTGAGTTTTAAACATAGAAAGCCTTCTATGTTTGAAGTGCAGTATGTTTTTCTCTTTCAGTCCTGTTTGTGTGTCTCACTGTCACTTATTACGCTGTTTTGATGCTGTTATCTATTTTGGTCATAGACTTTCATAAGTCAAAGGAACTGATCATTTGTGAAGTTTTCGTGGTCACTGATTCTCATGTGTAGTTTCAGAGAAGCCATATGATAGTGAAAAGGAGAAACGTAACGAATCCTATCTCAACAGGATCCGAAAGGGGATCCACGCAGGGTATCTTGCTGAAGTTGCTTATTTTTCTGTGTGCTCTAAGCAGTAAATCTTTTCTCAGAACTAGAACTCAGATGTAATTTAAATGCAGCCAACTGAAAGGATACCTGTGCTAAYGTTCATGCAAGTGGTGGGCTGCAAGCAGAAAGCCTCCCCGCAGAAGTAACTCTTCCTGGCTTGCACACCCTTTCCACTATGGATGAGAATCTGCAGGGATCAAAAATCTGGTCCCTGTTATCATTGGCAGTCACGCTCCAAAAGTTATCCCTTTTGGCATTTCAGTACCGTGTTTGTGATTCATAGCCATCGTGTGCTTGAGTAGTACATCCACACTTAGTTGTTTCGGATTGCTGTGGTCTTTGTTTATTGAGGAAAAAGAACATTAAACCCCAGCTTATCACAGAATCATAGAATAGTTTGGGTTGGAAGGGACCTTTAAGGGTCCAACCCCCCTGCTGTGGGCAGGGACATCTTCAACTAGATCAGGTTGCTCAGAGCCCCTGACCTTGCTAGTGTAAAGAATTATGAGTGGATTTTTTTTTTTTTTCAAGTTTCTTGATCTGTGGCAGCATTCTTTGAAATAATCCCTGTAAGGCTGTTCCAGGGAAGAAGGGAGGTGAAAATTTAATATCTGGCAGAGCAGATAGTTTGAGGAGGAAGGATTCTGCTTGACCAGGGACTGGGGGTATTTTTGGACTAGAGGAAGCCTATGTCAAAAGGGTAGACTCCATTTAAACTATAAGTGAAACAGGCAGCTGCCACTTCAAATCCAGAAAGGTGTCATCAGTGAGCCTTTCAAACCAAAGAGCAGGGGAAAATTCCCAGGGAGCAAAGCACACAAATTTCAAGATGATGCAGCCTGTCCTGGTTMTGGCTGGGACAGAGTTAACTCCCTTCCCAGTAGCTGGAGGGGGTGCTGTGTTTTGGGTTTGGTAATGAAAGGAATGTTGATGGCCCATTGATGCTTTGGTTGTTGCTGGGTGGTGCTTGCACCGACAGCCTCCCCTGCCCTTCGAGGTGCAGGGGGAGCATAGCCGGGGTGGTTGACCCAGCTGGCCAGTGGGGTATTCTATACCATGGGACATCATGCCCAGCTTAAAAACTGGGGAGCGCGGTTGGGTCGGTTCAGGCAGTTCGTTCGGAACACGTGGGGGTTGCATTGTGTATCGCCTGTTTTGTATATTCTGTTATTGTTGTTATCATTGTTATTATCGCCGTTCTACTTTGTTTTATTTCCATTATTAAACTGTTTTTATCTCAACCCGCGGGTTTTGCTCYGTGTGCCCTCCCGATCCTCTCCCCCATCCTACCGGAGTKGGGGGGTGAGCGAGCRGCTGCGTGGTGTTTAGTTGCTGGCTGGGGCTAAACCACGACAAGTCACGACTGATGAAGCCACAGAAGTTCTGTGTCTGTGAGGAAAGGGTGGAGGATGGCAACAGTCAAACAGGAAAAGAGAAACAGATGGGACCAACCAAGTTCTGTTTAAATGAGGCACCGAAAAGAAAATCAAAACAGCGGTGCAACCATTTCTAGGCTAGATGTGGTCATGCTATGTGTATCAGAAACTTGATGGACAAAAGATAGTGGTATTTCTGTTAACACCATGAAAAAAGTAGAGGAGAGACAGAGTGAGATCTTCTGCTGAGGAAGAAGTGAGGTAGATATATGTATATTATATAATAAAGGTTATGTATTTTATATTTCTTTAAAATACATATAGAAGTCAGTTTAGACTCAAATCAGGTGAATGAGCTAGCAATTTCAGCAGTACCACAGAATCCCATGGATTAAAATTCCAGGACAGGAAAAGTATAGTTTAGGGTCTGTGTTAATGAGTGCCCTCCAGGATAACAATATCGCCTGTGATACACCAAGGGAGATCACAGAGGCTGCAAGGGCAGGAAATGCAGTCGTAATGGAAGACTTCCACCACCTCTCCTTTTACCCCCCACACACAGATTGGGCAAGTGTCACATCAAGACATGATGTACATAAGAAATTTTGAAATGCAATTAGTGGCGGCTTCCTGGAAGAGCTAGCAAGAAAGCCTGCAAGACGCAGTGAAGTCCCTTCCTTGCTCCCTGCATTTCAGACGTGGTCCCCAAGGCTGTAATAGCTCTGTAGCAGCAATTACATTGCGCTCTCAGCATCCCTGCAGGAGACATCAGAGATGAAAGAAAAAAACACTCCACGCTCACAAATGTGGTCAGCTTCAAAAAGGGAAACCACATAAGAATGAGGAAGCTTGTCGGAGTGATAAAAGATGCAGTAAGAGAGTTAACCTTTCCAAGAAGAATGGGTTTATGCCCCATATTGGAGACTCTGAGCCAGTATGTATCACCCATCCACAGTCAAGGAGGAGCTGAAGGAAGTAGCTGGCTGAATGGCTAGGCAAAGGTGGTACTGGCAGCCACAGGGTGTTCTTCAAAAACCTAGGTCAAATGAGGAAAATGGACAGGTTCTTGAACACTGGCAGGCTACGTGTGAAATACAACAAGGCTGGAAAAAAAACTGAGGAAAAATCATGTCCTTTTTTGAGCACTTCTAGAGCCTGCCAGGTGGGTGGGGGCTGCTCAGTACCAGAGRAGCACCCACAGGGGAGGTAAGGTCACAGCAGAAAAGCTAAACAAATCATGTGGCTTTACGTTTGACGCGGGAGGAACAGGCACGTTTCCTCCGCTAGTGTGTGTCACAGTATCTGCTTAGCAGGAAGGTGGGGGAAAGGTGATGGGAYGAAGCTTAAGTAGCTGCTATTGGTCACTAGTTGCTACACGGAGTTTTTCTCTGTCCCAGTACCAGTCTGAGAGTCAGAAAAACGTGTAGCAAAACCACTTTGTACCTTAGACAAATCATTTATGCCCTGCTGAGCCTTCTTCGCTTCCTATAAAATTGGGATAACAGCTTTCTCTTAAAAGTCCCTCATCAGTTATGTGGGACTCCAATGCTGCAGCAGTTGTGCTTGTGCAACGCACTGTATAGACAGGTCTGGTTACTTGTGTGGGTAACTCCCGCCCGTACCTCCACACCATCACCTGCTTGCAAAGAGAGCAATGCTGAATGAGGAACCTCTGTGAGCCAATATCTAGACATGATATTGAGGGCTTGTGGGTCTGTTTCTTCGAGCAGCTTATTTTTCTGGATAGCTGAGATGCTTTGAGCCTGATTTCTCAGGGGTTGTGATCACAGACATCCACCTGATAGTGGGACACCAGCTCTTCTGAAAATTGAAGAGAAGCCAAGGCAGGGGTTGGGTTGGTGTGGCGTTGCAGGGGGAAGGGGGTGTTAAGCATTTTGGCTTAAAATTTAGTCTAATATTAGATACCTGAATGTCAGGAGTTTAGCAGAAGGTAGGCTTTAAGGCTAGGTCTGTACTTTGTATATGAATTAATGTGTGCATTTAGAGCGTAAGAGAAAGAGTTAAGAGAAAGAGAACAAGAATGGTTGTTTTAAAAAGAGACCTCCTTAATCACAGCTAATAGTGCAGACCTGCAAATAGTCCAAATCCAATAGTTGGAAGCACTGKACAGCACGTGGGGCTACACAGGAACTAGGATACTGGTGGAACAGCATTCCTTAGTGGACTTATGGTAGCCCACAGCAGATAACAGATGTGTGGTCAAAGAGAAATATGTATRGAGAGAAGTTCTTGGACGTGTTAATTAAATTGTAACCTATCCATTTCTTCTGGAAAAGAAAATATCCTTCCTGCTCAGTATGGGAGATAAATATGAGACTTGATTCTTCTCTTGTTTATAAATGCTGAGTAAGCAGGTCTTTGTGCACAATAAGAGTCTTTGTAAAATATGTCAAACTAGTATTAATATTAGCTGTGCTGCAAAAGAACTGAAAATTAAGGTTAGCAATAGCCACTGTCCATACATCAAAAGCAAAGCAGGAATCTCTGTTAAATACCTCAGACTGCACCTGTGTTGTTCAGTTACTGTACAGATTGGTCGAGCATTCACAAAGCGGGAAGCGCAGCCTTATTGCTGCCTCTGCAGCTTTGGCTTGGTTCCTTGTGTACAGAGATGAGGGCAAGCTTTTATTCACTGATCGTATTCTCACTCTGTGTTTGCATGCTCCAGGACCTTGCCTTCTTCAGGGCAAGGATGATGATGTTCCTTAATGGTTTGGGGTTTTCGTTGTTTGGTTTTTGGGGTTTTTTTCCCTTTTGTTAAGAGTGCAAAATTACCTTTTCATGTAACATGCAGCTACGGATCCTTGTAGCTCTAAAAATCGGAGTCCAGCATCTCAGGTCAGGGAATGAGGAATGTACAATTAGCAGCTACTTTTAAAAGGTTTGGGTTTTGTTAGTTGCTTAACATCACACAAATATGCTGTTGGCAGAAGGAGGGACAAAAGTAGAATGATCAACTCATCCTTAAGCCATCTATCTGTGAGGCTACTGTCTGTCAGCTTGCAGTCTTCTGTTCTGTGCCCCATGTATGTCCCAATTTCTGTAGCAAATACAACAGAGCTCAGACAGACTAGGTCTTCCTTTCTTACAGGATCAGATCCATCCCAATGGATGTATTTGCTGTGCAGAAAATGAGACCTGGTCCTGTGAGAATATGCCATGTCATATCTTGGTGCACACGCACACAAATAGCTAGAATTATAATTAGTATTTGCAAAGCGGYTTACATTCTGATATTTCTTTAAACTTTGAATACTTGAGCTGATGACATGAAAATACTGTATTTTAAAATGTTTTCTTTGTGCCCCTCTGTAACAGTGAAGGAAGAGAGGCAAAACAGGACTTGGGTCCTGAAGCATTACTCAAACAGAAATAAGGTGTCAAAATCCCAAAGTGGACCCCTGAAACTCCTTTTGTGCAGTCTCCTGCAGTGCAGAGAAGGACAGYCTGCCTGAGCCAGTCTCCAAACCGGAGGTGCCCCAAGCTCTGCTTGGGTTTGTGCCCAGGGTGGCCCAGTCTGGACAGCTGGACAGCACTCAGCACAACGCTGCATTGCTCCCTGGCAGTCCCGGGGCAGAGGAGAGCCTGCCTTCTGGGTGCCAGTTTCTCCAGTGGGCTTCATCCAGTAAATATTGTGAGGATCTTAACAGAAAAAATTTTGGCCAAGTGAAGGGACAGCAGCTAACTCTGCCTGTGGCAAAAGACAGCAGCAGCCCTCTTTTGCTATCACCTYTGCTCTGGAAAGGGCACACAGTCACCACCATAACCCATGGCAAAAGGTGAACAGGAAAGCCCCAAGAAGGCACATATCCAGTTCAGTGCCTTTTCCTCAGCTGCAGGCRTTTTTGTTGCCAGTGTAGAACAGCCACAGGCATTCAGAAGAAATGATTGYCTGCTTTAAATTATTTTCCTAGGAAAAAGTATGAGGTAGACTTACAGAATCCCCTGTTTATCTGCTTTGCTTATATAGTTCAGCCAAGTGGAAACAGACCTAGATATATATACTTCAGTAGGAAGAAAAACTGGGAAACTCTGACTTCTCAAATACACAGCCCCAACGGACCGTGCACAAAGGGACACAATGGTAACACAGAGATGAAAAGGAGACCCAAGCACTGCTCTGAAGGGACGAATCATTTGAATGTCTTTATCACAAGGGATTTAGGTCTTCTCAAAGCGGCTTGAAATTCCCACTCTGCCAGTTTTGAGTGCTGTAGCGGGTGGCAGGAAAGTTACACTCTGTGGAAGATGTGGCCTTTGTTGCTTAGTATTATCCAAAAGGATTTATGGCTAGGCCAGATGCAGGGTGCTGCAGGGATCACAGCTTCTGCATATTCCTGGCTACACCTGAAAGTTGGACATCCACGTTCTTTGCATGTCCCCGTATTTTTCTCCATCTTCAAACAAGCGAGATAAAGAATCATGTTATCCAGATCTTTGAGGGGAAGGTAGACAGAGGGTGAAAAGCCTCATCATATTGTTAAAGTCCTGGTTCAGGAATAAAGGCAGAGGTACTGCAATCCCAGAGGTCTCCCAGGCTCATCTGTCTTCATGCTAATCACTTAACCACTTTTCACTTTTTTTCCCTACAAGCTGGAATGTGAATTCTCCTTTTCTGTACTTACAGCAATTCAGCTTGCAAGCAGTTTGGGGCAGGGAGTTCATGTTTATGCAGTTCCAGGTACAACAGGCCCTTTCACTCAAATTGCATTAATAAACAGCTAGTGGTAGAGTAACAAGGTGGCTTCATGTGTGCTATGCAAGGGGAAGACTGCCCACAAAGCAGGCTCCCTCCAGGCACATCAAGAACTGTCCCACCAACGCCATAAGTAGCCAAGTGAGCAGGTAGACCTAACCGAGTGAGACCTCAAGCTATCTGCTTACTCAACAGGCAGAGCTCAGATGAAGTATGCAGGTGAATTCCAGTAATGGAATAGTAGTTTTCTGAGCACTCTAAAGAAATGTCTCCTGGGTCTCAGTTCTGATCTTATGTTAATAGCGTCTGTCCGAGTTCATCGGGGCAGAGCAAGAACAGCTCTGTTGTCCTGTGTTTTGGGATGCATGGAGGGCTGCCGGACTCTAATAGGATTCCAGGAAATAACATCAAAATAATCCGAACCATACTGTTATTGCATTTCTTTGCTCATCTAATTAACAGTAACAATTAAACCATTATTTATTAGTTAATAATAAACAGTCAAGCCTTTGTCCTCAGAGGCATACTTAAATCCCTGCTCATATTAAAGTTATCCAAATCAACTGTCAACACAAAGCTTAGGGTGATCATTGCTAAGGGCAGGATGGTGTCCTCAGCCCCCGCATATTAAAAGGACAGTTAATTAAGCAGGAGATGTTACTGTATTGGATTTATGTCCTTGGTCTCGCCCACTTACAGAAGAGTTAATATAAACAGTTACAGATAAACTGTTTATACGGATTTCCCCACCAAATAATATTAGTATATAACTGGGCTTGTGTTTTCAAAGCCAAGGCTGTTGTGTAACCATCTGAATTTCAGCACATAAACAAAAATAATATTTTAAAAGCATACATACAAGCATGTTGACAGCCGGGAAAATATTTCCTTCTATCTTCTCATCAACAGTGAAAACAAATTGTTTCACTTATACCGATGATAAGTGATTTTCTAAGCCAGCCTGCAGTATATGCATATATATGTTCTGATTTCTTGATATCCTCTCCTTTCTTCTCAGTAGCCCAGCTGTGTGTCAGGATTGAGGTCTGTACCTGGCTAGTTCCAGCCCAGCAGGGTTTGGATGTCCTCCCTATGGTTGGAGCCTGAAAGTCTTGAAAGCCTATGGTACCTGGTAGCATTTTCATCTCCATAATAAGCAAAATCCATAGTGATTTGGATCAAATTCTGCTGTGGGTATGCTCTCTAGGGTGGTCTTTTTTTCAGTGCTTTGTCAAAACGTTTTTGTTGTCTCTGCTGATCTGATGCAGGTATTGGCCCATCTTGGAGGTAGAGGCTCCATCCAAGAGAGGGGATAAGCAGGACTGGGTTTCTTTTGAGGCTCATCTGATGGCTTGTACCTCTGTTGTCGGATGTAGCAGCTTCATCTAAGCACGTTCTTTGTAGAACATCCCAAATGAGGGATGAGAATCAAAGCAAGGTTTTCTTATCCCTGAAACGTTGGTCGGGTCCTTCCAGAGAGGATGCAAGCTTTTTACTGTGGTGTCATCGGTACCTGCTACCACTGCCAGGCAATATCCCAGTCTCCCATGTACAGCACTGAGGTCCATTGGGTGGGAGAGAAACAAGTTCTGTTCTTTATCCAGTGGCAGGAAAAGCTCATTGCAGAGGGGTTTCAGTTCTTTGCCCAGTCTGATTTCCGACTTAGATTCTTGTCTAGGCAATTATCTGCAGTGAGAGGAAAGTGAAGCTGGCTGTTAGCTGGCTTTTCTGGATCTGTTTCTGGTGCGTTCATCAGTAAACTGAGCAGTTCTTCCAGTGGCTCTGGGGCAAAGGGGGCTAGCACAGAGCAGCTCTGTGGCATGGGATTGAGACATTGTTAAGGTAGATAGGACACATTAGCATACGAATACAAAGGAAATATAAGTATGGAAGAATATAAATATGATTGTGAGTGGCAGGGCTGGAGCAGAGTAACTGCAGGTCATTTGAAGTCTTTCCAGCCATACAGAGCTTCTCCAGAGGGGCGAGACGACAATTCCTTACAGGATTTTTGTTGCAGACACAGAGCAACACAAGGAATGAATTCTGAAATTGATGTGAGCTTTGCTATTAATGTTCATCAGCCTTCAGACYGCAGTGCAGGCTTCCCAGAGCATTATGTTTAACAATAGACAGATAATTTCCTGCTCCCACTGATGGGTGATCCTGTGCATGGTTCCTAAACGTTGTCAAGATTTCGTATCTTTTGTCTTCTGTTGTCTTGAGAGGTTATTCTGACATACGGAGTATGAAGATGGTTATTTTCACTTCGGTCTACCATACAGTTTTGCCTGAACCGCAAAATAAAATCCCATACCAAAAAACAGAACAGAAGAATACATCATAAAGCACATGGCTGAACAATAGATTGTGGTAAATGTTGTTCTATACCACCAAATGTTTGATCTTGTGATGTGTTTCCTCATGGCCTATGTGACGACTAAGCTACTACAAATTGTCATCTTTCCCGTATAAAGGGGAACATCAGATCAAAAGGTATATGCTGACAATAAAAATATTTTAAAAGTGTCAAACTTCCAGGAAAGATTTCAACAGCAGTTATGTGAAAAAGCTGCTTAAGTTTAATTCCATATGGTTAGGAAGAGTTTGAAATCAGGCTGTTTCTCTGCATGCATCTGTGTATCCTCTGTACCCAYACCAAGCGCTCCACCTATTTTGCACAACTAGTATCAGCTGAATAGGAAAGGGGAGTCATCTCAAATTACTACAGTTTTGATATGGGTGGGCTGACTAGTACAAGAGAGAGATCAGGGAACGGTTGACCCCACCACACAGGACAGTGTAAGCTCGAGGTCCTGGAAGGGCCTCTGTCAGAGCTGTATCTATTTTCAACACTAGATAATCCAAGCACAAAATCCAGGTTTATGGAAGAAGTAAGCTTWGTTCATCTCGCTGCTTATTAAGCTGTGTGGCTATACTCATGCAGTGAGGGCTGGAAATACTGGCAGTATGTGGGAAGTAAGTTCTGAGATACCATCCCTTCTCCTGAAACACAAAGCTTGAAAGAAAGAGGAGATTCAAGCTGCAGTGGCCATAGCCCAAAACTTCCCCCATGCCCAAAAGGGAAAGGATTCAGCCATCTCTAGTTCCTCACTATGCACTGTAAGATTTTCCAGCTTTTTCTTGAAAAGAGTTGTGCCAAACAAAACTTACTGTTTCAGATTCACCTGTGGTTTCCATCCCCGCTAGTTTTCCCATAGTCCCTTTTCAGAAAACTACTTAAACACATACTTAAATTTCAGCTCTGCTGCTTAGGCAGATGCTTAAATGAATGGCTAGTTCATCAGGTGCTGTGAGCCTCGTTTCCACTTACGGCCCTGATCTGGCTAATGAAGGAGGAAAGAAAAGCTGCAAGACGAGTTGCATTAGAGACCTGCAGAAAGTCAGAGTTTGAAGAGCTGCCCTGCACCCACTCTGACCCTTTCTCAGATTAAAGACTTCAGGACTCAAAGAAAGCTGCCAAACTTTATAAAAAGGGGCTGCAGAGGCCTGTCAGAGTTCACTGGTGTATGGTTTGCTTCCTCGTCCATTCAAAGGCCTTTTCTTGACTTACAGCTCAGAGGCTGCTCTCTCGTATCAGAGAGTACCTGTCCCTGCTTCACTTCACTTATCATGGGTGTAGACTTGCTGTATGCGAAGGGAATGTCTAGGAGGGYCCATCCCTTTCCTATGGGAAGATATATTGGATACTCTGATATTGGAGAGAAATTTTGCCTTTGAAGTTTACAATGATCCTTCAGAAGGTCTTCACATACAAYTAACTTGATCTGAAAACATTTTTTAAATTTGAACCTGATGGTCATCAAAAGCCAGTGGTATTAGTCATCCCTGACCTGCAAGTTCAGGGATCAGCTTTAGATCTGGAATTTGGAAGCTCTTCCCAGCATTCAGCTCCAGTTGTACAGTTTTGACTCACATTTGAAGGAATTTGAGACAAATGCCAGTCATGAAAAAGAAACAAGACCTTCTCTATAAGTTCATGGGCTGCTGAGATGAGCACAAAAATGGCCAGAATTGGAAGTTGCTGTCATATTCCTCCCCACKGTGTCATGCAACACTTCTTCCATGCATCTCAAAAGTTTGTATAGGTTTTCCTAAGTTAAATCTCATTACGCAGTCCACAGCATTTAACACTTAAGTAGACTATAGCTTGTTGACAATGCCTTAATGGTTTCCATACAGCTCTGATTCTTAGTATTGTTTTAATATKGTTTACTTGATCTTCTATTATTGCTAGTCTCAAGTATTCAAAAATTTTGACTGAGACCTCAAATATTGTGAAACCAGCTATAAAATCTGAAGATTAACAGAGGCAAAATGCTCAGTTTCTGTTATCTTGGAACTTTTTTATACCTTTGGTTTCTTTTTATTTTTTCACTTTTCCTCCAAAACCACTCAGGAAAAGAGCAAACTCTTTAACTGAAACCTGCATTTCTGGTATCTGGTGCTGTGGGAAAGCCACTGGCAAGGCTTGTGATGGAAGTTTTGTGGCACCGGGGAGAGGTGGCAGTGAGCTGTCAGCATTGCAGGAGAGTTCAGATGAGGGGAGGGAAAGGAGCGCTGGGAGCAAAAGCCTTGTACATAGAGGAGAGGGCATCAACCAGCCAGACCTTATTTCAGGTTGGAAATGTTCGAAGAGTTTGAGATGACCCAAACCCTTCCAGTAGGAAAGGTGAGTGCCAGGGAATTCACAAGGGTGGAGCTGGGGGAAGATGTTGCCTGTGATAGCAAGAAGTGAGTTTGGGATTGCAGGATGAAACAGCACCCAGCTCTGGCCTCTTATGCTACCATGTAACAAAATACTTTGTGATTTTATACCACCAGTGAGTCATACCCCTGTGACTTCCCTTCAGTGGCTCTTCTGTGAATTGTTTACTTTGCAAAGACAGGACGTGTTGCTTCCAAATCCTTCCTACTTCTTCAGAGGTTTGCCAGAAGGGTAGGCAGGGTGCTGGCCCGTATCAGCAAATGTCTTCTGCAGCAGCATGGCCACACCATGAGGCAGTTTCTCCAACACCACTCAGTGGCTGAGCCCTTGTGCTGTTTATGAAAAGGTCCAAAAGCAAATGTGTTTTCTGCATTGTACATAAAGCCTATGCTAGCCGTACCCAGTGACTGCTCTGCGGGCATTGGGAGCTGAGGTGCTATGGGATCTTTCTGTGTAGGGATGGCATGAAATCAGAATTTCTTTTCCACAGATTAATGTTGTATGTGAAAGGAAAAAAATGCTGTTGTGTTCTTTCATCTCAAATGAGCTGAAAGGTGGGATTTGCCAAATTTACGCTGGGAGGGCCATTTATACAAAATTCTGTTTCAAAAGACCTGGAGCAGAAACGGGTTTCTGCTTCCCGGCTTGCCAAAGCCCAGGGATCCATAGCACAGGCGGGTGTCCAACGAGGCCAAAGGAAGCGGTGAGTGAGCACTGTGCTGGCCAGCCTGCTAACGCCACTGTACTCTGCATCGCAGACACATTTCTGGCATTTGGAAGCTTTCTTTGTCCACTTCTGGGATATTGTGAATGTATTATTTTGTTTTCTTCAAAAGAGGAAAAAAGTAATTGAGAATTGAATCCAGATGTGGCACTTTCTGGGTTTATTTCCTGAGTGCTCTTACCACTGCTTTTACTGTCCATGCTGAGGATGTTTGATTAATACCTTCCCTTGAGTCCCATGATCAATTCTCATCATCTCTGCTTGTCTGGACTTTTGGTGACCCTAAGGAAATCACATCATCTTGCTGTGCCTTTCTTCCCTATCTCTGAAGTGTTAATACTTTCTTCCCCTCTACGATATATTTTGCTTATTAGGCTAAAATCTGTGATGACATGGGCTGTCTTTTGCTTTATGTGGAAGTGAAGTGCTCAGTGCAGTGGACCCCTGAAATCAGGAGGTACCAGAGCACACAGAAATCTGGATGTCTATGGAGGGTGATTCCTCCCAAAGCATCTGCTAGTGCCACCTCACATGGTGGGGCAGCCTTTGGTGTGCCTGGGAGGTGAATAGGCTGGGCATGATGCGAACCCTTCCTTAACTTGGGAGAGCAGGAAACCCAAGTGCTGCATCTCAGCTGCGGTATGTGACTTGTCACCAGAAGCCTGGTGCCTATGGCCTTTTGGGTTGCATCATTAAATCTCCACCCAGTTGAGAAAGAAGAGGCATAAGACCACCACGAGACCCTGTCTCACTAAGAGGATTTATGGGAAATATAACTGTAAAAGCAGTTGTAACTCTGCAGGGATAGGAATAACAAAAATACTTCTGGTTCTTTTGACAGACTGTTTTCAGCAGTTTTGAACTTCCCGTGCACTCATCTTTAGAGCTGAAATTGCCAGTGCAGGGGTTTTGTGCAAGGCTGAATTTTTTTCCCTGGAAAATTTCCATTGGGACAGTTCATCCTTGCCCAGGAAGCACAGGTTATGTTGTCCAGGCTTTTCAGACCACTCTGCTTAGGTAGCCATGCTCCCACCAGGACTTGCTTAGCTCCCACATCCTAAGCTGCATTACCTCATTGGACTGATTTGCCGAAGTCTTGAGCACTGCAAGTTACAATCAAAATCAATGACAGTTCTGCTTATACAATAGAAGCTACTCTGAAAAATCAGGTCTTTAGGTAGTTTGCTTCAAGCAACCCAAATTAAAGGTCGTCATTTAGCTTTCCTCTATGATTGGGCTCCCTGTTTGTGAAGACAGGACAGCATCATCCACTCATTTCACCGATCAGAAAGTTTACACTGTTTTTGAGACACATGCATACGTATTATGCAATGTGTACTTCATCTTCAGAACAGGGTTCTGCATGACAGAAATGGGGACAGAAAAACTCTCAATGCACAGTACATTTATTAACCAGCACGAGCAGAGAGTGTGTGGGAGCTGTGCTGGGGCAGGTTTTCAGGCACTACTACTGCATGTTGTATCACTCACCTGTTCTCAGAGAGCCGATGATGGCTCTGGACATAGGATGCTCTCAACACATCGTCAGCTTAGACAGAAACCACTATGTCTTTGGGCAGTTCAAAACTGGGACTGCTTTGCCCCGAGATCTGCTGGCTACTCCATCTGACTGGCCAGGCTCAGTAGTGACTTTCAGAGCAGCCTGAGAAGCCCCTGTAATGGTCGTGTTCTAAACAATGTGTGTCTGTGCAACATCATCAGAAGTGTCTCTGTGCCTACTTAGAGGAAAGGCCGCGCTGGTTTTGATGTGCTTTGTGGCACTTTTTGCCTGAAAGTCTGAATTAAATTATCAAATCATGCTGAAACAAAAAATAGGCAACCTCTAGTGACTATGGAGAGCATAGTGTACTGAGGTGTGATGATGATAGGTGGCTTGTGGCTGTTTGTTGAACAGAAAAATTGCTGAATATATTGTGGTTACTTGTATTCAAGTATTTATTTTTTAAAAAAACTGATTATTCCTTCTATAGGACCACATTTTGGTTAATTTCTGAAGACACAGAACTCTCTACTTCAAGGGCCATTTGCATCTCTGATCCTGTGGAGGCTCTGCAGTGTACTAAGCTTCTGGRAAAGCAGAAACTCCCCGAGTCCCGTAAAAAATGAAAAAAAAGGGCAGTTTTTCCTGGTTGAAGGCACATGACTAGCTATTTATACAGTCAACCTCATGATGCATTCACTCTCCTTTAAATCATACTTCCCGCAGATTAGAAAGCACATACAATTAAAAAGCATTGTGGCACAGAGAAATATACTACTTTTTTATAAACCTACATCTCAGTGAAAACACTCTCCAAGTGGCAAGTGATRATTTCTAAATGTCAAAAAAAGGAAGTTTTTTTTATGTAAATGATTTTTGATTTGATTTGATAATTCTGCGTAATAATTTTTAGAGAGGCAGGATTTCCAACCTGAGGC
The DNA here is from genome assembly GCA_030449065.1 of Oceanodroma leucorhoa. NCBI lineage: Eukaryota > Metazoa > Chordata > Aves > Procellariiformes > Oceanodroma > Oceanodroma leucorhoa. The sequence continues at coordinate 1,460,392 of JASVER010000099.1, forward strand.
ATTTGGGGAATCTTGTCTTTTAGATCTGCTACGCATTCCCAGATGCCAGGGGCAAGGCAAGGAGACACATAAATTTTCAAGGAACCTGAACAGTTTGGTCACTGGTAGGTTGGGGAGGAAGGGTTGGAGCTCTCTTACTATTTCTCGACATTCATGATGCTGGCCCCATTGAATGTGAGTACCATTGTATGAAGAGCTTTAGAGGCATGTCGTGGGCAAAGGCTGGCTCAAAGAGAGAAACGGACACTTTCCTATTTATTTCTGAAGTGCGGGGCAGGGATGGGAGGCCCAACAGCTTGCATAAGGAGCCATGAGAAGCACGGTTGTGACCATCCATCATCTCTGCTCTGAGTGACCTTCTGGTGGGCATGYTGAAAACATCCCATGGAGCAAGGAGGCCTCCAGGCAGTTTCACTGCGGTGGCATTTCCAAATCTGTCTTCTGCTTTCATCCCTGCTTTGGGTGCCTGTGTCTTGGAGCCAGATCTTCAGGCCAGCGTGTTGCAGGGTCTGGGATTTTGCTGGTCTGACATTTAGAACAAGGAGTCCTTCATCCCCAGTGGACCCTTTTGGGCTTGTTTTATGTCTCGGAAAGTAACTGGGGAGGGTGATGGTGTGTGTGTCTTGACATAACAGCTTCTTGAAGCCTTATCACTTGCCTCTCCTGCCTGTTGCTTTTCCTGCCTCCATCAAGGCTTAATGTGCTCTGGTGTGTGGGCTGCCCTGGGTACAGACATCCCTCCTCCTCCCCATCCGCATGGGGCTGGGCCGCATGCAGCTCCCCTCTGTGCTGGGAAGAGGACCGAGTTCGGCACTGCCCCGGGACAGTGCAGCTCAAACTAATCTTGCTCCGTGCTGATACTGCCAACCTCTTGGAGCAGAAGAGGCAGTTTAGTGAAAGTAGATGAAGGGTAGAGAAATGTGTCAGTCAGTCTTCTCGGTCCATATCAAAGAAGTGAGATACACTTGTGGTTTATAAGATTTTTTTTTTTTTTTTTAAAACGAAGGGAAATCAACAAAGCAATATAAGAACAAGAGTAAAATTTTAATTGGTAACAGCTTGTATGAAACAAAACACAAGACTGCAGATAACTGCAAAGAGTTGACTCTCGGTTCTTTAGAGTTACAATACATAGAATATAAAATTATAAGAGCAAATAGCACCCCTAACTGCCCCAACCCACCCCAAATCACTATTTATTTCCAGCCAGCTTCTCAGTTGCTTTGCTTTCCCATGAGAATCCATCCACAAGTCTGTGACATGGTCTGAGGAATGGTTAAAGAGTTTTCACTCTTGAAGGTCTGGGTGGCAGGAAAGCAAAGCACAGAGCCCCTGGGAAAGCCTGCCCACGTAAGGGAGAGGAACCATGCCATGGGGCAGCTGAGCTGTCACGCAGCCACAGCAGCCTGCTTTTCCAAGAGCACTTTGCCTTTGCTGAGGTCTTGAGACCTTCCTGTGATCTGCAGGTGATTCATCCCAGGAAGCAGAGCAGATAGCCAAGGCCTCGAAGCAAGCAGCATCTCAGTACCTGCTGGTTCCCCAAGCAGGTGAAGGGTGTGCTGCTCCCCTGCTAGCTCATGTTTCCCACCTCCCTGCTGCAGTACTGGCACGGCTTGTGCTTTGTGCTGGATATCAAAGCTGTGCCTGTGTGGGAGAGGTGGTAGGGAGGGATGCTCAGCCCTTCCCCATTTCATGTCAGGACTGTGTCTGCTCTGCCCTGCCCTGCTTGCAACACCCGCTACATGACATAGTAAAAAATGCTGGGAAGAGTTCTCCAACCCTCCATCCTCTGCTTTCCATCCTCTGCTTTGCCCGCTCTCCTCATATGCATCTTTCTATTGTTGTCTCTTCTCTGTAATCTCTGCTTACATGCAGCAACTTTCATTGTGTTTCTGTGCTACTCATCCAGCAGTGATGCATCCTTTATGGCAGCTGGATGCAAAGCAGCTGCATTGGCTGGATCTGCAAGCTCGCTGTGGTGTGCGTATCTGGACCGTGGCAGGGAGCTGATGTGAATTCACAGAGGTGCAGCGCTGCTTGTGCTTGACTGGAGAGGTCCTTGTGCTCTGAACTACCYATGAAGGTGGAGCTTCCCTGGGGAAGCTTCTACGTGGTGTTTCTCTTGCTAGTGGCACGACTGTGGATGGGGCCGAGAAGCTTTCCTTCTGTCACAGACTGTTTCTGAACTATTTCATCCCTCTGCTCTAGACACATCGCTTCATGGGCAGGTTGTGCAGGAAGGATATAGAATACCTTAGCTTTACGCAGCACCTTTCGTTAAAAGGGACCCAAGGTACTGACACGTACCCAGCTCTGAAATGCAACCCGCTGCAGAGCAGAGCTCCTCCCCAGCTCAGAACAGACTGAATATAGTGACTTGTTTTTCCAGGATCTGAGAGTCAACCCCGTAATGCATCAAGAACTTTTCCTCCCAGAAGMATCTTTCTCTCATACTTCGTGATGATCAGGTGCCATCCGTTATTACCAAAGTTTGCTATTCGCTTTGTTTTACACCTTACTCTGTCACTGCAGGATACCAGCTTACTATGGTGTGTACTCCAGCAAGCTGAATTTCATACAAAGAGAAATTGCAGATGCTTCATCCATGTCCTAAGGTTTCCTGGAGGGAATAAGGGAGGAGCTGACTCAGGGCAGAATCCTGCTATATTTTATACAGGCCCCAATAAGTCTGATTCTCTGCCAGAATATAGTCAAGCTGAAAATTTACCTGACAGTGCAGCTTGTCTCCTTTCTGCAGGAAATAGGGTCTCCCAAAATTTACCGTGCCCTTTCCACCTCCCTCGTTTGGTCCCACAACCTTGTTGAGGAGGATGCCTGGCTCTTTGTACAGCATCAGCGTAAAAGACTCTTCTATGTCTTGTTTGCGGGAGAGCTGAGCGTAGATGAAGTAGTTGCCACTCTGCTCGATTATGAGGTACTGGTCATGGTCCTTCTGCACAAATCCATCGCAGTGCTCRAAGTTCCATTCCCAGCTCATGGCACCTTTGAAGTTTGGTGTAAAAGACTCTTTTACTGAGGAAAAYACAGACAAAATTGGTATGGTGATTAATTATGTTTAAGGACAACCTTGTTCGGTACATGAGCATGTTTTGTTACTGTTTCCCATTGGTACATCTCACTCCCCACTTCCTTCCTGACTTTTTTTTTAATTATTATTTTTATTTATTATTGTTGTAGTTGTTGTTGTTATTTATCTTTTTGAGTTTACTAACTCCTCAGAAGTGCTAGGAAGGGGTCTCAATCTGCCAGGAGAGGCTGGGAGGGACCCCCATGGCCTTGGGTGGCTTGGAGGGGCTCCCTGCCAGGACAGGTTAGCTGCCGAAAGCACCCTGGAGATGGGGAACCTTCAAGGCTGAGGGTTGGGTCAGAGCTGGTCTCTAATAAGAAAAAATTCATAGGCAGAACTTCAGCCGGATCTGAGGGTGATGAGGGTGGTTACAGTAATCTCCTGCTCACTGGCTGSTGTGGCTATAGTCCTTCACGAAAGCTGAGCCTGCAGGATCTTCCCAGATTTCCCCCTTCCCTCTCCATTGTTAAAGCTAACGATGGCAGCTGTCATACCCCTCGCTGTGCACACTGATAAACTGGGTAAGGAGACAGCAACGCACGGCAGTGTTAGACTGTGCATGCCATGAGGGCATGTGTTTCTGTGGTACGTAGTGTGGTGGGGTCTCGATGCAGAATGGATCAAATACCATATAACAGGGACACTCAGCTCAGGCCACAGTGCTGGTCGGTACCTCCAGCCACTGCGTCTGCCTGGGGGGGCTCCTGGCTGGTTAGGGTTTTGCACAGTCAACAGTGATTAGCTGAAGTTTTAGGCATACAGGAGTTTTTCATTGATTTAATTAAATCTCTCTGAGGGTCTAAGCTGGTATATGGGGCATTACTTTAGGACTGCCCTAGGTTGAGCTTACGGAACTGATGACTACCACTTGGCAGCAATAAATCTGACCTTTGTGATGCTGATTTTACTGGCCATTTTCAGAGGTGCACGTGGCTGTTTCTGGCAGAGAGAGATGGTTGCTGGCTGACAGCCCTGGGTGCAGAGCTGGGGGAGCTCTATTTGTCGTGGCCACAGTGCCCTATGGGCTCTGTATTTCTGCAGTCAGAACTCACACCTGTCCTTGGAGCAGYTGTAACCAGGCATGAGGGCTGTGAGACAGTCATCTTTTGTCACAGCACGAGTCTGACAAAACCAGAAAGCGGGTCTAGCATCTCCATACTTACAAGATCCATGTGCCCAGCACGACGCCGGTGCCTGTGGAAAGAAGCAGTGCCTCGTCAGTGTTTTATGGTGCAATTTTTCCATCTATCAGTGAGCTCAACAGAGGAGCATTATCATTACAAGAGCACAAAAGCATTCTCGCAGGAAGGGAAATAACCTTTTTATCCATCATTACAAACAAACACAAGCTATGATCTGGTATGAGAAAACAGTTGTTTTCCCACAAGGTTTGAAATGGTTAAAATAGTTCAGCATTTTTCATATCCATTTTGATGGTATTTTCACAAAATAAAAAAGACAACCATCAGCAGTGCCTAGAGGAGGTCTATGTTCCTTTCGGGTGACAGGAATTTCATTTCATCCCTGGACTCAGCTCTCATGGACTGTCACAAGCGATGTCCCTGTGGACAAGGACTTGACTTAAAGCCAGCGCATACACATGGGGAGCTGCACAGTGTTATGCTAATTCACCCTCCTTAAAACCATGAACCYTTCATTCTGTGCATCATAGTTTGAAATCATTTAGCGCTGATTCGGTGCATGGCAGAGCTGTGTAGTTCCCATGCACCGCAACTCTCACACATGCTGCTTTTCCATGGCACTTTCTGCTCTGAGAGAGGCAAAGGTGTGCTGACAGCAGTCGCCTYGTCTTTGGAGTCTCTCTCGGGCTCAGTAGCCCCCGTGCAAGGAGGAAGAAGGAAACATGGAGGGCTGAAGGGATGCCTTCAAGGACACACCTGATAAGCAGAAAGGGGAGGTCAGCTTCTGACTTTTAAGCCTACTCCTCTTCAACCGCTACACCGTGCTTGGTTTGGGGTGACTGCCGCGGTGCTTTCTGATCCACTAGTCAGAGCAGCTTTCCAGTGCCCTTCCAGCCAAGGGAAGGAGGCGGCTCTGTGGGTAGCAGGGGCAAGAGATTTCAGTCTATTCCTGTGACTCACRGCTCAGTGTTTGTTTATGGAGGTCATGGTCTTCCTACACAGCAGCTATGTTCTCTCTCAGTCTCTGCCATAAAAAGCAGACTTGGGATCAACTTACAGGTACAGGGACCCAATTCTGTCTCACATCTTAATGGATGCCAGCTCTGAAATGCTTAAAATCGCTACTGAAGCACAACTTCATGTGTTCCTTAGGAAGGTGCTGTCCTGAGTGCTGGGGAGGTTGTCAGCTCTCTTGCAGGGAAACGCTTTCATTACTCAGTCCCACTTTCCCCAATTAATATGAATCAACAGGACTAAAGGCAGTTCTTTCACTTACTAAAGCAACTTTCTGCAATATGAAAAAAAGGGGGAAGAGTGGAATATGTGTGAAATGCTGGCTGTATCCATGTGCTCATTGCCATCAGAGGGATGCAGTTGTGACTGCAGGTCGCAGGGCTGCTGCTTCACAGCTCCCAAATAGTTGAGAAAGGCTGTGGGAGCAGGGCTAAAAGTACCAAAGCAATTAAAAAAATTTTTTTTATATTGTCTGCTAAATGATAGTGCTGTAAGGTGCAGAGCAGGCTTCTCTCTTGTGGGAATTCAGCAGTTTTCATTTTTTATAAAAATAATCAGTGCCTTGTAGGATCAGTCCTCAGAGGTGTTCCTGGTGTCATTATGCCACAAGAAGCTGGCAGACCATGAGAACAAGCCATCCTGCTTCTTAACAGAAGAGGACTTTTTCCTTGTCTCCTTCCTCCCCAGAACTGGAACTGGAGGGAGCTACATCAGAGCAGGATATGTAAACCAGAATTCCAGACTAGCACTTGGATCCTCCAAGAGACTGATTCACAGATTGGAACCCAGAAAATAAAACCCTGGCCTTCAGCAAGTGAGTCACTTGGCTCACCCCTCTATTTCAGTTCATTACCATACATACAGATATAAACAGAAAAAGCCCACTGAAATCAGCTAATGAAACGCAGAAGACAACTTGACTCAGTAACCGCTATTTGGGCTAGATTGTATTAGTGCGTGGTAAAATCAAGAGTGAAAAGGCTTCATGCCTGGTGAAATACCAGGACTCCTCAGCCTCTCCTGTCCTTACAGAGCATCATCAGTTGATACCACATTAGGACAGCGTACAACATTGGTGCAAGAGAGGGRAAAAAAAAGAGAAATAAAAACGGATATTTCTTTTTAAACAATGAAATGAAAGCAAAATGCTGAAGATATTTACCCAAGGAATTGATGGAAATGTTATCAACTGAAATCTTGGAAAGTAAAAACGTTAGCTGTCTCCAAAAGAGAAAGAATGACTAGGTTGCAGTTAGTTGACAGCAATGATAATCTTTAGGAATAATACGTGTGTTGCATACTCCAGAGTTAGGAATTTTGCTTTGTCCTTACCTGCTTATGACGGAGCGCACAGAAGACTACAGAAACCAGGGCTGAAATCATAATCAACACAAATATTAAAGTATAAAAAGCCACTTGACAACATGGGAATTTCCTCTTCTGTGGAGTATTTCCATTCTCCAGCAAGGTTGGTGCTTCCATGATGCTTATCCTCGAGACAGCTAGAGGTGAGGATGCAAACAGCACCACAGCTGAGGAGGGCACTGCCAGAATTCCCGATGTCCTTATTGCCACAGCGGAGCATGGACACAATTATATGCTGGAGATTTCCCCATGCTAATAAAGTCAAGAGGAGGAGCCACGGTGTGTTTCATCACTAGCCCGGGCTAAGAGGCAATGAGTTAGCATTTCCTCATGAAACTGAGGCAGAGAACTTTCATTTGGCTCCTGGCCCAGAATGACCAAAATGAAACTCCGGCAACAGGCTGCAAGGGCTCCGAAAAGCACCTTGGACTTTCATGCAAGGAGTCAAGTTTACAAACTCTCCAGCAAACGCAAAGTGAAGGGATGAGGTGCCAAGCACAGGAACCTCCCAATGGCTGCGTGCGATCTGCTTCTGTCTCCGGAGGTACCAGTGTTTTTTATGGCTGAGAAGTTGGCATCGGATTAAATCTGTTTCTCATTTTGACAGCACAGATCTGAGCACTGATAACAGAAGGGCATTTTTGCAGTTCCCTGAGGACATGATTCATGCAGTAAAAGTGAAATGACACACACTTGAAAATATGACTGCAAGCGAGCACTGCTCTGGAGCTGCAAGCATAGCCTTAGTGGCAAATGGAAATAGTTGCATGCAACCACCACCCTTGACTTCCACACTGACACCATTCGAGGAGAAGGAGGGAGAGTAGGAAAAGAGTTGGGATTTTGTAAATGGCTTTCAATTTGCAGTTTGAAATGAGCTGGCTGATTTTCAGTCTTCCTAAAATAATTTTTAATTTTGCCCTTTTTATTTTTTCTTACCTACTTTTTGGATTCCTTATTGTAGGAACAAAATTGTGAGTTAGGAGTTGTGGAGGGGAGGCAAAAAAAAGAAAAATAAAAAGCAGATAGGCATGAGAAGTAAAAAACAGGAAAACTAAACAACACCTGAAAGAAATATAACTGTCACTCTTGAAAGTAGTTTATATTTTTACATTCTGCACGTTCTTTTGAATTTTCTTTCAATATGAAAAAGTGTTCTTTGTTGATGTTTATTTGAAAAAGAAATTCTGACACACAATGATGTCACTTAACAGTCTCTGCCAGCTCTGCTGTGCTCCCTTGCTGGGGATGGGATGCATGGAAAATGTCCTTTATACACTTCGGTCTTGCTTCTGTTCTCCCCCCTCCTCTTCCCAACCTGCGGGAGAAGCCTCAACTCTTCCAGCTGCACAGAACCAAAGTTAAATATCTGTGTATTGCAGGGGGGTGGAATGGAAACAAATTTGGAAGGGACAYGAACAAAACTAAAAAAMCTGATCCGTTGTGTTAATACTCCACTTCGTCTTTCAAATTCTCACTTGGYGGTGTAGTGGGTCCTTAGCACGCATTTAATTCAGGGTGAGACAGAGGGAACCCTGCTTGYGCTGCCTTCAGAAAGCTGCTGAGCTGAGCTGCTGGGGAGCTCCCAGCCATGCTGCTGCCGGTGTGGGGGGGACACGCCATCGCCAGCCCAAAGCCACTCATGACCCTGGCCACTAATCTCCTGGCTTTTTGCAGTCAAACCTGGAGCTTCTCAGAGGAAAGGSGGGTTACTCAGAGCGAAGCCAAACATGGGAGGGCAGTGGTGGAGGCAGCAGCGAGCTGCTTGCTCAGGGCTGGCCCCTGGCAGGGTTGTTTGCCCCTTGGGGCACACTTTGGGGCAGGTTCAGGGCAAGCCGTGGGAAAGGAAAGCCCCAGACAGGCTCAATGTGACTTTCCTGTGGGCCCCCCAACCCATGTAGGTTTTCTGCCTCCCTTAGTAGTAGTGACTCCACATGACTAACTTCAAGGAGACAGGGTACTTTCCACAAACTCCTTCCTAAAACATGCAATTAAGCATTTGGCCTGTGTGGGGAGACCTATTAACCTCTATGATATATCCCTTCCTCTGCACCCTGCCCTGGAGCCACACCAGGGAAGAGCAAATGACTGTCCCTGCACCAGCCCCTTTCCTCTCCTCTTTAAATAAATGGTCCATATAAGCTGTGCATGCAAAAGCCCCTGATGATCCAGCTATTCCCCTGAGCTGGACCAAACCCTGAAGCCACCCTGAAATGTAGCAATGCYAGTATGATAAATACATACTGTCAGGTACAAACAGGGATTGTTTATGGACAGAGAGCCTGCTTCTCCCTGGGCACTCCTGCAGGTTGGTTTACAAGCCCCGTTTTGACCCCAAAACAGCATTGGCCTGCRGCTCCAACCCCACAGCCCCAGATGATAAGCTCGCCACTTGTTAAACTCCTGGCTTTGACCACAAAAAAAGACCTAAGCAATCTTCATTGTAAAGCATGCAAATGAGGCTTCCTGTGACATCCTATGTAGTGCAGAGGCAGTAAAGGGTCTGAAAAGAAGTATATTTAAAAAAAAAAACAAACCCAAACAAGAAAATATCACAAGAAGAAAAGAAGACCTACCAAGAGCAATTTCAGCAACTTTTTTTTGTTCAAACAAAGAATTGTCATTGCTAGCACAAACAGAGCTCAGGGGCAGAAAATGTCAGTCCTGGTACCCAGAATTTGCCAGTTACTTAGATGTAATACAGGGTTAAAATGGGAAGGAACATACAGGGGAGGGATCGTACAGGATCAATAAGGGGCTGGAGTTGAATACTTCCAGACATCAAACAGGCATTTCACTTGGTGGAGGTGGAGTCCAGCTAGTATTGTATTTATTTTATATTAATCATACCATATTATGTTAAGCATGGGTACAGTAGCTTGTGTGACTTACTGTTAAGTGGCAGCACTGAGGGACTGTGGCCAGGGACAGGAATCTGCCTTTCCATCRTGTCATCTGTAAATATACTGCCTGGTGCATGGCGGGGAGAGAGCCCTGATGCTGCAGCACCGTGCTGGGATGCCAGCGATGCCACAAGCCCTCTGCAGGGCTGGAGGAGCCCTGGCAGGAGTCAGCAAGCAGCAGCATTTCGTTCTGCAGTTCCCACCAGCCTCAGCCAGGCTTGGGAGCAGCGAAAGCACTGTTTAAATTAAGGCTTTCTTTTTATTTGCAAGAATATTTATGGCTGCATCTCGACGGTATTTTCCCTACAGACCCCAGCAGTTTTTGTTCAGCCAGCGTTTAACCATGTTATCCCCCATTAAAAAACAGACTCAGACTAAGCCCAGCAGACCAGAGGATGCAATCACCGCCACATTTAGGCTCATTTTCTTCCTCGTTTCTCGGCACTGCTCARAAGTAGCCTCAGCTCTCGGAATATGATTTTGCAACAAATGTGTTTATTGACAGGGCGCCCACCATATACTTGTCCTTCCTTGTCTTTCCTTTCTCTCTTCTAACAGCCTGTTACGAAGGGATGGAAACAAATCCAGTGTAGAAGCAGCCGCGCTCAGTACGAAGGAGCAGGATGTGATTCCTGCCTGCCTTTTCTCCCTCGCTTCCCTTCCCTGGTTTCTTTAAAAGACAAGTGTTTGACAGGCTTCGCACTAGCAATGTCACAGCTTGAAATACACACAGTTTATCTCTAGCCTTTGAATTTCCATTGTGTTGGAGTGCATGGGTACAGGCATTTGACTCTTTGCCAATTTTTAGATACGAAATGTATGTTAAGATTATTAAAGCAGAATGGGAAATTCACGTACTCAACTGCTGTGCAGTCCGAACCTCATTTCCTCTGCCTAAGCCTGGCCCTGGGTACTTACAGTAATTTCACAGCTCAGGCACAGATTGGGACTCTCAGACTTAACCACCCACATATTCTGTTGGGAGCTTTCCATTAGCCTTCTTGGCACTGTGATGACCTTCGTTAGCATGTTTGTCCCAGCCCTTCTTGCTCAGATGCTGGGCTGTGCTTTGCAGCCTGTCCCTGGGGAGCTGCTTTTCAAAGCCTCAGCAGTCACAAAAGCCTGTGCTTTTTTCGTCATCAAATATAGCACCACCCAATATAAGTATGAAGTTTGCTTTAACCCTGGAGTAGGTATTCCAAGTCCTGACCAGCTTGTTTTCAGTGACAACAAAGGTTGCCCCATCTTTACTTTGTGGCACAGCCTTTCTTTATGTGTGTTTGTGGGAGGACTGGCGTGTTTCCAGTTGCCACAGCTTTCCAAGGATACGAGAGAGGCTTAAGAAGCCCTAGCAGAGTTTCAACCGCAGTCTGCAGGAGTAGAGAAAAAGAAAGATTGATTCATTTGAATTTCAGGTCTATTTGTTGCACCATGTGTCCAGGCGTTACTGCTGTCCTCGTTTCCCTCAAACTGAGTGTTGGGGGGGGGGGGGGCAACAAAATCCATGGGCAAAACTGGAAAAAATTGGCTGCCATTGGGAAAACAGCAGTAGGCAACCGTAGCAAGATGCCTTGTCGGGGCAGCCCACAGGCACTGGTCAGTCCTATGCCTCAGGGCCGTGGGCTCTGCAGTTGGCATGGAGCCGCAGYGGGGACTGCAGTGGTGAGTCCCCCAGCAGGAATCCCTGGCATTAGGTGGGAAGGAAGCGATCGGACCGCACTGGCACCCTGTCCTGGCAGCCAGTGCAGGCGGCTGCCGGTGCTGCTCCCCCTGAAGCAGGCTGAAATGCTTGCATGGCTTGGTGTGCATTGCCTTCTSGTACCTGCACCACCGCGTGCCAAAAGTACTCTTCTAAAATGTGGGCAAGCTGCAGTGAAATCTCTAATGCCTCTCTCTGAATCAGACTTCATTTGCTCTAAGGCCTAAACATTGCTAGAAGTGTGCAGCTCCACATCTGATAGTGAAAACATCTTGCTTTGATTAGGCTGTACTGAGGGTTGCACACCAGGACCCACGGAGGCTCAGTGGGAAGCTTGCTGCTCCAGATGTGTGCTTCAGACCCCACCACAGGACCGACAGCCACTGGGTGGTCCACCCAAGCTAGCACTGAGCCAAACTCTGGAACAGGGGTGCAGAGGGGGGAGGTGGGAGTGACAGTCTGACAAGAAGCACTTTTGGCACTGGTGTTGGCCAAAGGCCCCAGCTGGTGTTAGGAGGACAGCAGTAGTTATCAGAAAAGCCCTGAGTGTTTCTCGCTGCAGGTTTTTTCCAAAACATGATTCTTCACCTGAGTACAACAGACAAATTCTCAGCAAACTCTCCTTCCTTAAATACTGCTTGCGGTCTCCCTGGGGCGCAGCCTTCTCCCAGGTGTTTGGGAGAGTCCTCTGATTTTGCCCTATGCTGTCAGCAAAGCAGCGGCACTTCTGAGATTGACAGCTGGGCTGAGCCCTGCAAGAAGGACCACGATGCCTGTGCAGTGCAGCTGCCCACAGCACGGGGGTGATTCCTCTGGGGCCTTGGAGGGGGCCCRGGCACATGAGCTTCCCCCAGAACACAGCTGTTGGAGAGATGCCTGTGCTTGAGCTGGGAACTACTGCCCATACCAAATTCGTGACGTTCCTACCTACGTTTTTCCCTCAGCAAAGCACACTCACTGTTAAAGACTTGTGTCTTGTGTGTTGTCTGCCTTCAGTTTCTATCCACTATATTTTATTTGGCCTCTGGCTGCCAGGTTGATGAGCAGTGTGATCTGACTAGTGACTGATTTCAGGGGTGAGTGAAGCATAATAAATGGGACCTTAGATGGAAAGTTTTCTGCAGTGTAGTTGATGTTGTGACCAGTGATTGGAGCCTTAATGCAGCAAAGCCAGCAGCTCCTGGAAGAAGGCTGGAGGCAGCTCCAGGCCATGAGATGATGGGCAGTGTGCCCTCCTCTGAGGAGAGCTGTGGGAATGGGAGGAGTGGGAATAGGGGCCGAGTCCTATTCCCACCTGACATCCACAGCAGGCTCTTGTAACTCTGGGGGACCTGGTAAGACGGACAGATGTTTTGTGTTTGAAATATTCCATTGCACAACAGATGCTTCTGGTTTTGGTTTTCCAAAAGCTGTGATTCCTTATTCCTGTTCAGAGCTTTTGATCTGAGATCAAAGAGCATTTCTTCTGACGCACAGTGATGCACAGTATCAGCACTGCTCCTACATTGTCCCACGGAGTCAGGGCAGGTTCGGGGCTGCAGGCACCTCCCCACCAGCAGCAGGGCTGGCCCAGGGTTTTGTCTGGCCCCCTGGCCACGCTGACCTCACCTCCTTGCTGTGTTGCTAGGTGTGAGAGGGGCTAAAGCAGAGGCTGGCTGTTGGTTCAGGCTGTGTGTTGACAGCAARATGGCAAAGTCATGCTGTGTAAGCTCCCGAGAATGCAGGAGAAGGAGACAGTGGTGGGTGCTGCCTTTTTGCATCAAGCGAAGTGTCTCCCTGCTGCAACATGAGCAAGGTGGGCGTGCGCTGCCTGGCCTGCCTTCCACCTGCTGGCAGATGAATATATCACAAAATTTGCAAGGTGCAGCATATGCTGATGGTGAAAAGGGAGAGGGGATAGCATTACGCTGGCCTTTGACAAAGTGCATCTATTTGTAACTAGGAATAAGCTCTTGCAAGTCTCCCAGCTTCACACAGTTCACCTATCCCCTGTGTTTTCTCCCTCCACATCATTTCTTTTCACTGGTGCCAGATGTGAGTGTCAGGCCAGCCAGCTCACAAAACAGGGCTGCACTTCTGAGCTCACCCCTCTGCTCCTGCACTCTCTCTCTCAGTAGCCTCCTTCGCTTTTCATCTCCGCATTGTCATCTCAGAGTTAATGTTCACTTCCTCTTGGTCTCCCTTAATCAGCAGCCATGTATGATGGTGTTGTCATATGTAAACACCATAGATAACGTGTCCTCTACCCTACTCTTCCTCTCCCTGTGCTAACTTTCCTCTGCTTTCCCTCCCAAACATTTTTCCATTTTGTATTTTCCATTTGTGAGAATTTTAGCATCGTAAGAGCCAGATCTGCCACTGGTGCTCCACCAAAGGTAACCCCTCTCCCCTGATGCAGCTGATAGAGCTACCATGATGAACTTGTGTGAGACATAGGTGGTCCCATACCACAGTGTTTCCCAGCAGGGATTTCACCAAGTGGTGGGAAATCCCACGTTCTCTATTACATGTGCAAGCAGATCAGAGTGGCAGCTTCTGTGAACCCAGCGTTTGCTGGTTGTCAGTGTCACTTGTGCTGGTGTGGTGAGATTGTCTCTGACATGCACTAGTGTTTTGTTTCTCTGGGGGGTGTTTGTGCTGRGTCGGTTCCTCCTGCTTCTCCCAAACCACTACGCAGCATGTATTTTGCCAGGTCTCACCTTGGGCAGTGCATCCAGACTGCTGTGATTACTCTTCTAGGTAGAAGTGAACATGCAACAAAACCAAGAAGAAAGGTTTTCTACAGTAATTATGTTCAGGACAAGCAGCAGTGGTGAAGGCTCTGTCTCCTCCATGCTGCTGTAGGCTTTACTCCTTGGGGAGAAGCAAGCCTTGCTTTGTACCTGCTTCTAAGTCTGCACTGAACATGTAGGGTCCCTGAGATACAGTGGTGTCACCCAAAACAAACTGCAAGAACAGCAGCCCTGCATCTCCTCTCCATAGGAGACTGGATCACTACCACTAATGCAATGTCTGGTGTGAAGACTGGGTCTGTCCCTTCTGGGTCACCCCTCAGAGCCACTGGGCCAGGCTCTCTGCAGAATCATCTCCATTCATTGCTGAGGCTCTTCCATGACTACAGACACTAGGGATTCTTTTTCTTCCCTGCAAGTCCAAAGGTAAAAGAGAGCAATGCTTGAGAGGATCCCGTCTCATCTCAAACATCCTCACCAGTTTCCCTCTGTGCTTAAACCAAGAACGTGTCCTAGCAGGTCTCTGGGCTTTCTACTTGCTCCTTCAGTTTGCTCCCCTCACAGCAATCATAAACTGCTGAGTGCAGCAGCAACAGCAGCTGTGCAGGAGCCGAAATGGGAGCTTTTGAAGGGACTTTGCTGTAGATCTGAGTATGAGGGGGCTTGGGAGAGTCTGTCCTAGATTGAGCCCATGAAATGATGCCAGCTTTCCCTGGGAGCTGTCTCCCTCCCCCCATACTTATTTCCCCCTCAGCAGCCCTTGGCAAGAGGGGTGTACTAACTTGGAGCTCGGCAGTATCCACAATTATCCCCTAGCAGCAAGATAAAACGTGTCTGAGGAAGAGGAGGAGCCTGTAACTCTGACCAGTTTCCATTCAGTAGGAAGAATGAAAAGCAATTTCCTTGTTTTATGTCTACTCTGTTCTCCTAGTTCTTTCTTGTGAAGATGTGTCAACACAATCTGATGATGGAGTTATTTTTAGTCACTTTCTTTTCCTTGTTCTCCAATTAACTCTTGTTTCCTTCAGTGGCAATGTCTCTAAACACTAACTGTTAAAGTAGCTGATTTGCAAGCTATCAGAAACCGTAACAGGAAGAAATCTCACCAAAGGAAGCAGCACAAAGGCAGTAGCAGCACCATGTGGTTTGGATAGTGCTATATTACGACAAGGCTTGAGTGTCTTCATCAGYCTAATGAAAGAGAGTAAAAGATGAAGAAACCATGGAGCAATATTCATTATCTTTAAATGTGTTCTCAGCGTGGTTCACGTGCCAGTGGTTAGAGATGGGTAAGGGTTGCCCTTTGGGCCAGGGATGCGGGTCCAAACTTGGTGATATGCCTCGTAGGGAGACCTGCTCCAGGCCCTCAGAAGTGCTTGCTCAGAGCTAAGGGTGTCGGGGCCATCTAAGCTGTTGGTGCTCTTTGAGGAGGGCTGCAGGGATAACAGTTTGGGACTCATGTTGCAAATGCTACTTTGTGAAGGGATTGAGAGTCTTCATCACAGAGCCCACTCATTCCCTTTGCCCAAGTCCTGCATTCAAACTGAAACACGAGCAGGGGACTCCAGATAAGGAGATACTTCTCTGTCTGAAACCCAGCAGTAAAATGGTGATTTGTCTAGACCAAAAGCCTAGAGTCCTTCTCGATTCCTCAGCTGTTGTCACTTGGGTTGGAAAAGGCAGTGCAACTTCACTCTCTGCTCTGCTTCCTCTTGCTGTGGAAGACGGAGAGCTRTAGCATGAGACTGTGGCGTTAGCAGAAACAGCATGAATGGGACAAGGTGAAAAAAGTTCTAATTATGGCACAAAGTCTTCTAAAGAGGCCAAATAGAGAAGTTGTTGGTCTCATGTTTGCACTCTCCTTTCCCAGTGAATACTAGGGTTTAGCTAGAAAATCACAGTGGTTCTGCACCAGCCTCAGAAAGTCTGTTTGACTTAATTATTTTGCAGACAGATGGGTGAGTTTGTTTTCAAAGTCTCAGTAAAGCTGTCCCAGAAAGCTGGTGCTTGTTCTCTCCTTCAGCTGTAAGCATTGCAGGCCCCAGGGAGGTCCTCTGCCCCCTCACCTCATCCCATGGCAGGCGCACCCGTACTTGCATGGTACCTAAAAGGAATTTGTCTAACCTCTCTTAAAGACCCCAAAAAGTCCCTCTGTTCTAGGGCTCCACTGTCCTTAAAAATGTGGAGTTTCTCCTCAGTCTCACATGGGCTCCCAGATTAAGCCTGTGGCTTCTTTCATATCCACCATGGGTGCAGAGAACAGGTTATTCCTTTCTCTTTGCATCTGTCATTTACAGACCTGAAATCTGTCCAGAGGACAACAGAACTCTTGGGAGACGTTTTTTACACCTCCAAATATCCCAATTTTCTTTTGGATTATGTGTGACTGATTCATGTCCTTTCTGGAAGGAGGGGGATATTTGGGACTAGGCACAGCCCTCCCACACGTGTCTTCAGGCTTTCATGTACAGCGTGATGTCTGCATCTTCCATTGAGTGTCATCTTCAGCCTGGGCCCAGCACACTGTAGCCCCCAGATGCTTTTCTCCCAAACTGTTTGTTCCTTATTGCATTTCTATTGCAGATCATTCCTGCTTAGGCAGAATATAAACTTGCAYGTTCTTCTTTCTGAATTGCATCTCATTTTTTCAGATCCTCTCTCCAGATGTCCAGATCACTTGAACTTCACCCTTCCCTTCCATAACACTCCTGGTTTGGTGTCCAGGCTTGAAAGCCTACACTTGATTTTCTGCACCCAGCCCCTCATATAGCACAGTAATCTGAATCAATTGTGGGGTCTCACCACGTAGGAAAGTGTTCACCTTGGCTCCAGCAGGACATAAGCCAGGCCCATGTGAACTTCATGAGGTTGAACAGGGCCAAGTGCAAGGTCTTGCACCTGGGTCAGGGCAACCTCTGATATCAATACAGGCTGGGAGATGAAGGGATTGAGAGCAGCCCTGCCGAGAAGGACTTGGGGGTACTGGTGGATGAAAAGCTGGACGTGAGCCGACAATGTGCACTCGCAGCCCAGAAAGCCAACCGCATCAAAAGCAGCGTGGCCAGCAGGTTGAGGGAGGTGATTCTGCCCCTCTGCTCTGCTCTGGTGAGACCCCACCTGCAGCACTGCATCCAGCTCTGGGGTCCTCAATTCAGGAAAGACATGGACCTGTTGGAAGAAGTCCAGACGAGGGCCACAAAAATGATCAGAGGGATGGAACACCTCTCCTGTGAAGAAAGGCTGAGAGAGCTGGGGTTGTTCATCCTGGAGAAGAGAAGGCTTTAGGGAGACCTTATTGTGTGGCCTTTCAGTACTTAAAGGGGGGGCTTATAAGAAAGATTGGGATAGACTTTTTAGTAGGGTCTGTAGTGATAGGACAAGGGGAAACTGTTTTAAACTAAAAGAGGGTAGATTTAGACTAGATGTAAGGAAGAAATTTTTTACAATGAGGGTGGTGAAACACTGGCACAGGTTGCCCAGAGAGATGGTAGATGCCCCATCCCTGGGAACATTCAAGGTCTGGCTGGACGGGGCTCTGAGCAACCTGATCTAGTTGAAGATGTCCCTGCTCATTGCAGGGGGGTTGGACTAGATGACCTTTAAAGTTGCCTTCCAACTCAAACCATTCTATGATATCAGCTTGGCCCATATTCATTACTGGAGCTGTAGGGATTTCTGTTAGCAGAGTGGTCAGGTTGTTGGTTTAGATGGATTTACTTCAGTTACAGACTTGTCCCATCTTTTTTTTTCTTTTGTTTTTTCTTCTCTTTCACATTCTGTCTGTGTTACAGCAGAACTTGGCTCCTCTGCGCAAAATCCAGACACTTCTGGCGTGGGAGAATTACAGAGCAATGTCCCTTCTAGTGATGTGGGAGGTTGTGTAGAGAAGGATGGGATCCGGTTTTCATGTGAAATCACTGAGCCCTTGGGCATGCCATGGAGTGTGTGGAGTAGTCCCTGGGCACAGCAGTGTACTCAGAGCATGTTGTAGCAAGGAGCCAAGAGAGAGGAGTGGAGGGAAAAGAGCAGTTATTATCTCATTCAGCTCTTTCACTTTCCTTCCGAGTTGCTTTAAGAAAGAGAAATGCTGTTTGTTTACTCATCCATTCTACTCCTTGTCTGGCAGAGATCCCAACCCACTGAGATGTGAAAGAAGAAATTCTCCTGAAAGCTGTGAAACATTGGCGTGGTTCTTCCCCAGTCCAGGGCTGGGAGGCTTGCATCACCGGTCCCCGGACACTGACGTTCTCCTCCTTCTAATCCTTCAGAAAGCCTTACAAATCAGCATCTCGTATTTCRTCAGCATCTGGCAGCCTGCCTCTCTCTGCTTCTGCCCTCGCTGGTAAAATGAAACTATGGCCCTGCTGTTGCATGTCACCCAGCTTGGAGCCATGTGTCCATTCTGGGCCTGCCAAGACACCCGGCTCCGAAAACCTTGGCAGTGCTGGCCTGCCCATTAGCTCAGCAACAGCAGTGTGCTACGCCGTGTGAGCTATGCAAGGCGAATGGCCCTGTGTAGGAGGCTGCTCCTGCCTTCCCCAGCGCTCCCCACCGGGCAGAGCCTAGCTGCAGGGTAAAGCCCCCCAGCCCCTGCACTGCCCATCCATGCCCTGGTCTGTCCCTGCTCCCCACAGCGTTGCTCAAGGGTGGCTGTGCTAATTGTATTCTCATAGCCTCGTGCGTGGATGTTTTTTAAAGTTTCCCCCTCCTGACTTCCTTCACGTTGCATCATCAGGTGCTGATTTTGTTTCCTTCGTGCATTTGAAGAACCACTGCCTTACCAGCAAAACCAACATTAGGAAATGCCGGAACCGGGGCTGTGTGAGCGGCCTCTTGTGCCCTGCCTTGCACAACTCCCTGCCCTTGATCACATGTGCTTTGCAAGAGGGGATCTCCTCCTCTGGCAGGGCAGCGGGCGGCTGGTGCTGCGGCAGGGGCAGCCAGCCCTGGCACACTGCAGTGAGCCTGCCCGCGCAGGGCACACCGGCACACAAGGGGAGGCAGCCTGCACTCGCAGTGCTGTGGTTTGGGTACTCAGCTCTGGGGACCCATTTTTCAAAGTATTTACCTTTCCATTCAACCTTGTATAACAAGTGGACAAGCTGAGTGGGCTCAGAGGCCCATCCAGCGTGGTTTCCTGTGTTACACGTCGGGACTGCAGTGTATTCTGTTTCTGTTCAGTAGTTTGTGAGGGATTTCTCTTGTGTGAATCTGCTGCTTTCTGAGCCTATCCAACCTTTTAACTTCCTCCCACGGCAGTGATTTCCCCAGGTTATTTACCTATTGCGTGAAAAAAACTTAGAAGTCCTTGTTTTCCATTTAAACCTGCTGTCTGTCCATTTAATGAGATGCTCACCTCTACCTGAGCTTGCTTTGTAAGGAGCACCGAGCATCAGTTCCAGTTCACCCTCATGACACTCGTGGCTCTGAGGGTCCATGCGGAGTCCTGCAGCTGCAGGGCTCTCTTTGGTCTTCCTAGAGTGGTGCAGCTCAGGGTGTCCCCCTTCTCCTCTGGCCGTCTGTGATCCTGGGACAGAGGCAGGAATGTGGTGAAGAAATATCTTTGGAGAAAGGAGTTACCAAACCCCTATGCCACTTCTGAGGATATTCTAGCGCAGGGTTTTTTTGGAGTTCGTAGCATTGCGCCACTCAGAAAAGCAAAAAGTGTCTCCTGTGTAGTTTGTGGTGAGTAAGCCAAATCGTAAATGCCTGCTGCAACAGCAGCCACGCTGTGCTGTGGCCCACACACTTACAAACAGGATCCAGAAAAACTGCAGGCTTGAGTGGGCACGTGTCGGGCGCCCGTCCCTGGACCTGCCTTTTCTCCCTGGGGACAGGATGTCCACGCGCGTGGCCGGTGCCTGCGATGCTGTGACCTGCCCCTGGCTGGCTTGACTGACGGGCAGCAGCTTCTCCTGCTAGGAAGTTTTTACTTGGTAGTTTGTGAACCCAGTGTGCTGCTGGAAACCCTGTGGCTCTGTGTCAAAAGCTCCTCTGTAGGAGTTTCCTTCCCATGTTTACTTAGCAGATGGTTTCTGAGCTCTGTCCAACAGAAGGTGAGCAGAGTGGAAATRCCATGAAGAAAAGCAGGCTGGGGATCTCTGTCGTCCACCCAAGGCAACCCCTTCTCCTTTCATGTTGGGCTTGCCGAGAAGCTGGGGGAGAGAGGGCTGAGCACTGGCCTGGGGCTCAGCCAGGGGCCAGTTGTGCCATCCAACAGCCTGCAGCCTCCCCACCGAGCTGGGTTGCTGCCTACCATCTCCGCTCATTTGCTTTTTGCCTTCCTAGAGCTGAGCTTCTGCTACTGCTGTCTCCAGCAAGGTTTAGGAAAACATGAGCCATCCTCAGCCCAGACCAGAAGCRAGTAAAAAATCCAGCCTTCCAACTCCTTCATGCATTATCGCTGCGAAGCTCCCTAGGTTTACGCTTCCTTGCGCAGACTTCCCAATGCCTGGGAGATGTTCTGGACAGGCCCCTAGCTTGTTTGAAAAAGCAGTGGAAGGTTCCCTGGAACTGTGTGAATGTCTGATTTACTAATTTACTGAAAATTTGTAAAGATCAAGAAGGAGAAACATCTTCCCCTGCTCCTCTTTGCAGACAAAAATATCAGAAGTTCAGTCATCCCCGTATGAAATGTTTTGTTTTGCTCTTACGGTCTTTATTTGTTTGGCTTTGAAACAACTGCTGTTAGTTTTGAAATGAAGCCTTGTTTTGACATGAAATATAGAAACATTTAATCTTGAAAGGAATTAACAGAAAGTTACTGCCTGTGGGAATGTGCCTGCTCTAATTTGATCCAAGTTTTGTTAACATGACTCAGTTCAACCCCTCAACTGATTTTATTGAACTGCTGAATTGCATTCGGAGGGAAGAGGTTGGTGGTTTTGAGAGAAATTACGGGATTTTCATGYAAAGCGAGTATGTTTGCTCAGATTAAGAAAAGTCACAAACCTTTTCCCAAAATCTAACTTGTGAGAGGACCTTTCAAAGGCATGATGCTTGAGAGACTGCGTCAAGAGCCGCCGCTTTCTGTATGCTCAACCCCCTGCGCACAGCCCAGCACACTGCCCCTCTCCCTGCCACTGGGCTCATCTCTCTTCACTTGCCCGGTCCCAGGCCCCTCTCCCCATCACCTCCTCCACTGCCTCTCTTGATCTATCGCTGTGTTCATCCTTATCGTCCYATCTGAGCTGCTGCTCAGCTCTGCCGTCTCTCAGGACTCCAGAGGGGATTTAAACGTTTGAATTGTGTGTTGCCCGGGTGTGCTGGGAGCTGCTGTGCAGGACACAGCCATCTGAAGACTGGCATTTTGGCGGTGTTAGCATTGCTGAGCTGCAGCGTGGGTGGGTGGGTGAGTGGGCAGCAGCAATAACAGCTTTCTCCTGAAGTTCACTCCCAGGAAAGGAACACCATGCTTTCCCGCAGGCTTTTGTTTGATAGGTTTTAGCTTGCAGTGTTTTGTTGGTGGGAGAGAAGGGTATAGARATTATGTGTTGGGAGTGTCAAATGGATGATCAGTTGAACTTTTAAGTTAATCAACCCTTTCCCTTGAGGCAGAAGTCACAGTAGCCCGTGCTTGGCTTCTGCATGCTCCTACCACGATACAGGCGTGAGTGAGTTCATTTTGGTAGAGAGCTGGGAAAACAAGGCAATTCCCCCAAGTGCAGCACAGGAGGGAATATAGCCAGCGGTTGAAGTGCAGCTTACCTGATGTTTCACATCCCACTGGTGCRTGGAGGGTTGAAAGTGAAAGCTGACCCTCTCTATTTACTTACCTGCCTTCTCTATTTACTTTCAGAACAGAAAAGCTGATTGTGACTCAGCCATAAGAAAAATTAAGACTTCAGTCAGTTTTGTAGCCATAGTGATGTTTTCTGCCCAGCCCAGAAACTGATGATCTGGCATTACCAGCTGGCACCTGTTGCATCCCTATTTAATTATTAACCTCCTTCAGAAGCCTCTCCCATCAATCTCCCATGACAAAAGGACAGAAACCTCTTTTCCTGCTCCTCTTGCCTAAGGGAGATGTCATTTATGAGCTCACAGAAGTGGGCAGGTTGCTGACAGATCCCAGCTGCCCACCCGACAGGAGGAGCCCGTGGGGCGCAGTGCTCTTCCGAGGTGAGGGCAAGGAGAGGAGGAGCAGGGAGGGAAGGTGCAGCCGGAAGGGGGGCGTATTTTGGTTTGCGAACATTCTGACTTCAGGGCATCCCAGGCAAATGATGCGAGAAAAGTCTTGTCATGACAGGGCAGCCTTGCGGGGCTGCGACATGCCCCCTCATTCCTGTTGTGATGCAATCCGTTGGGAGCTTCCACCTCCGCATCCACCTAGGGCTTATTTTGTTTACAAAGATCCAGATGTTTCACACACACATACAAGCTGCCGCTCACCATGTTTACACTACCTGCCAGCACATCAGGCGATATCCAGTCCTCATAAATGTAGGGACATCCCATGCATCTTTTTCCCCCATGACTGCCCAAGCTCATTGGGATGTATTGTAGTTAGGAGCCTCTCTATTCAGCCTGAAGCTCCCTGGGCAGCTAATTTTCTCATCCTGATATGACTCAGTGTGCCTGTTCTCAGAAAATGCCTGTTTTTTTCTCACCCTGTTCAAGTTCTGTTGCAATGCAGATGGAGGCAGGAAATCACCTAAACCTCCATCCCCAGGGAAGCTTGAAAAATCACCCCAGAATTCAGCTAGTGACGTTGGCCTGTTTTTGCGTGGTGATTTACACCAATGTGGAAGACCAGCAGCAGGCACCATTCAGCCTGAGACTAAACTTGCACCCAGAATGAGGCCTCTCTCATTGCTGTATGACAGTCAGCTGCAACCTTTTTGTTGAGCTTGTGTCACCATGCAAAGGTGATGGGACAGGGAGAAGAATAAGCCAGAGGGACCCCAACTCCAGCTGGAAGGCTGTGATGGGTGGAACATCCTTTGTGAATTTTGCTTTAGGCCCTTTTTTGGATAAGCACCAAAACCAGGTCCAGGAACAGAGACCAGATCTCCAATCCTAACCTCTCCTTACTCATACCTCTTGCCTTAGGGCCACAACAACATACCAGGTAGCAACAGGAAGGCTTCAACACGGCTTTGCCTGTGGTATCCCATGGCCTGCTGGTTGGGGATGACTGGCCTCCAAATTAGTAGGACCTGAACACTGGTCTCCAATGGTGTTGGCATGCAAAGGACAGGCACCCTGAAGCCCATGTGGCCAGTGGGGATCTTGGGGGCTGTCTGGGGAGGGGAAGAAAAGATGATGGCTTCCTTCTGGCCCTCTCCAGCCTTCTAGAGGAGAAGGAGGTGTGGGAGCAAGGCAGCCTGGATTGCCCTCTGCAGGGCTTCGTAGGCACATACCTCTCCATTACTTTCAGAGGGGGAGCAAGGTTGCCCTCTTGGGGCTAGGGATTGCCCAAGGTGGGCATGAGAAGAGCCAGGCTCCATGGTCACCAGCTCTGTTGGGAGAGTCCAAGTTATGCAGAAGTCCAACAAATCCTGCCATGGTGGGTGGTTATGTTAACAAAGGACAACTGATCACTTGGCGGAGGCGTATCCCATTCTGCATACGCAGCAAGGCGGTGGGTTGCGTAGGAAGTCACTTTGTCAGGCAGAATCATGCTTTGTGGGGACATCTGTGCTGTCACAAAGCTCAGCAGGAGGGGACGTTTCCAGCTGAGGCCATGTGGGGCTGACCTGGAGTGGGCCTGCCAGGGAGGGGACAAAAGCTGTCCCGAAACACGACAAGTGCCTCATGGACCACCATGGCTCTCCCAACGTGCTGCTCAGGAGCAGTGGTGCTAATACGGGCTTTTAAAGCTCTAACTGCCTGTCTCGAGCACTGCTCTGCCGATAACAGATTAATCAGTGCTGGAGACCTGAGTCCACCCGCGAGCACAGTCGAGGGCTGGAGGCAGCGTGTTTATGAAGTGGCCATGGTTACACCAGTGGCTGTCTGAGCTGTACGGTTGATGGAGACCTGCCTTAACTGCCTGCCCGAGGGTGACTTCTGCACAATGGCTTTTTGTGTTACCTCTTGCTGCGTTCATCACTTGGCTGGCTGCAACCAGAGCAGAAGCAAGGGAAACTCTCCATCATTTGAACAGTGTCAGAGTGTTACCTGCAACCCCCCAGTGGCCAGTCTGGTATTTCAAGCTGTGGAAAACCACTGCGGCAATTCAGGTCCATTTCAAACAAAACTGGGAGACTGGTCCGGAGGTTCGTTTTCCCACCACGATCCTGAATTCATATGCTTTGCCATTTGCTGAAGTCGGTATTACAGGAGCTGTGAGGAAGAGGTGATATGCCTGGCATATCCGCGTGTGTGTTTGAGGATGGAGCAGGGTGTGCAAGCATTGCATTAGAAATAGCTGAGTGAGATGGACGATCCTAAGTACCAAAAGCACTCAAATATTCGTGATACAATATCCGTAACCGCGGTCCCCGCTTAATCTGTCTTAATTAGTTGTTGCAATCTGCTGGGTTTGGAGAAAATGCAAGTGTAAAAGTATTGCAAGAATGATACTGAATGTACATGCGTTTGAAGTATTTAAACATACTCATCAACATATATTGGAAGTATTTTAACATACTTATGCTGTTGATGATCATGGTCAGGAGGAGAAGGAGAAAAACAAAGTTTCAGACCCCAAGGTCTGACTCACTGTGCTCAGTCTGGGACAGGGGGTGCGAAACAGGGCAAAGAAGAAAACCATGTTGCTCTCACATACTGTTGAAGCCCCAGTGACCAGAGAGTCCTGGTCTCTCAAGGAGAGAGCTGGCTTAGGCAAAGCCACTCATTCCGAGTTACACTACAGGACTATAAAGCCAGAAAATGTTCCCTCAGAGTGGGATTATAGTACAGCCTTAGGCCCAAGGAAAAGGTAGGCGAGAAGTGAGACATCTGATATGCATCACTGCTGAGCAAAGCACGTTAATCAATGTGCTTATGCACATAATCCTCAACAGATTATTATTATCTGGGCATCTTTCATTACTTAAGAGAGAAATGTGTTCTTTCCTTATGACTATATGACTATATCCTCTGGCTAATCTAACTTGGTTTTTAATTAAAATAATTCTTATTTAAAACTATGTGATTTTATAGCCTCTTGGTATGATACATAGTAATTTGTAATACAGTCACTCCTGACACGGTATGAATTGGCACTTGGCCTCGGGGTACTGATAGGCCAAGATACTGTCTCAGCCTGCAGGACCCTGAGCACTGACGGGACATCCATCCCTGAAGCCTTCTAGGGCAGAGTCCCCGAGATGCCTGTGGCCCCTGGCACTGCCAGGCTCTTCTCTCCACTCTCCTTCCCGCTTCATTTGTAGACCTTGCAAGCTGGAGAGCTGTCTGCTGCTTCCTGCCACGTGTTCACCTTGTGAGCAACCAATATCTGTAACAGCATTTTTTTCAAGGCTAGGAAGGTACAACCTTCTGAATCCATTTCTAATGAAGGTTGCAGATTTGTCTGTATGCCCTGTCATAGCACCAATCTGCTAATTACAGTGCTCACTGGTCTTATTGTATATGATCTGCATTTGTGGCTTTCCTGGGTTCCGAAACATGCTGTTCTAGGGAGTTTGCATGCAGGAGCAGTGCCAGCCAGCAGCAAGCAGGCTGCTCCCAGCCACAGAGGCAAACGCTGGTCAAGAGCTTGCACCCTGACACACGCGGAGGAGCCGCTTGTCTCTCAGCAAAGCCGTCTTCACAAGCTGCTTGGAAAACCCTTCAGATCTTTCCCTGCTAGGCGCCCTTTGCCTGTGTTTGAGCTATTTGTGAATGGTTTTAGCCGCAGGCAGCTGTCCTGCCTTCTGTCTCTGTACTCATGCTTTGCCTACCTCTGCACCTGACTGCGGCCACAGAGCTGTTTCTTGGTGATTTTGTCTCTCTCTGCTGTTTTGATCAGCTGCGTTTACAATGTGAAACGTGGCAGATGTTAATTATGCAGAAGAGGTTGTTTCCACTAAGCTCAGGTTTTAGTTACTGATTCAGCGTCTGCTCTGGTTCTGACACAGCTTTCTTTACACAGCAGTGTTGCACTGACCTGAAATCTTGGAGTATTTGTAGCATGCTTCTTCAGGCCAGGGACTCTGGTGTTCAGCTCAGACCATCCCCTCCTGCAGCGCAGTCCTTGCTGAWGGCCACAGCTTGTCTGGTTCAGACTGCATGCAGATACCTGGGAAAGTCTGAAGGGTCAGTGGAGGGTTATCTCTCTCCATCTGCTGTTACTTTTTTTGCTGTTATTCTTACAAACCCAGGCAAGAGGCATGGGTGTATGTGACTGTACCCACAACAGCAAGGAAGAGTCCTGGCTGCTTGCTGGTACAGGGCAGCTGAGGTCTCTGGCCGCATCTGTGACAGTGCAGTCAGCACAACCGTCAGGATTCGGCGCGTGGGCCATGAACCTCTGGCACGGGAAGGCAGCAACCAGCCCCTGCTTCTAGAAAGGACATTTCTTATAAAAAGAATCGAACGTAACTCGAGGCATACCTGGGAGGTGACTTGAGGTATTGCAGCCAACTGGGATGCAGTGAGATTTTTCTCATGCAAGCTGGAGCAAATCTTTTCTTGTAAAGGGTGGATACTGTTGGAGACAAACTATAATCTGGTCTGGAGGCTTTTCAGAGCTGGTGAGCAGCCACCAGAATTAGTCCTTCACATCATTAAGAGTGGAACATATGAAACATTAAAGAAGTTTCTTGTCGGCAGGTGTGTTAATGTACTCTGGGTCTTATGGGAAGTAATGGAGAAGCAGATCAATCGATGTTTTAAAATGCTGCATGTAACCCCCAAAAAAGTCTGAAACCAAATCTCATTTCTTTGTCCCCATTGAATGTATGTGTCCTGCTAACTTTCTGTGCTGGTGACAGTAAGCTAAATAAGCAGATATTGGCAGTAATAGAAACCTTAAATTAACAAAACAAGGCAAAGGAAAGGGAGTCCTTTGAACTCCATGAGATAACACCAGTGATATCTCTGGTTTCAGGGACCTACTTGGTGATGAAATTATAACGTTGCTGTATACTTCATGAACCAGATCCTATGCTGGGTTAAATGTTTGTTTATCYTCAGAGGTGTGTTCAATACCAATTTTTTCTTTATAAATAAACCAAACAGGTCTCTGGATTGCCAGTAAATAGATGTGAATTTTGCCTTAAAGCAAACAATGAAAACAATTATTAGGAAAGTACATTTGTGCCCACATCAAGTTTTGTCTTGCCCCAAACCTTGTCCTATTTACTCTTTGAACACTGATGGACCACCCAACCTTGGCCAGAGGCCCAGCTCCACACCCTGGTGCCTTGGCTGGCCACCAAAGAGCAGCATGGGCTACCAACCCCAGCAAACTGCAGAGGCAGGAAAAAGTGCAAGCCCAGGAACAGGAGCACGTTTGTGCTTGTGAGCAGCGTTAGCTTGTGATCCCCCTGGGACAACCGTGTCTTGTTAAGAGGTGAGCAATATTACAGAATGGTTGGTGCCAGCTGTCCTATTTAAAAGGTAATTGTGCAAGGCTTTACATTAAGAGGACAAAATGGGTGTTTGAGGAGGCAGCGGTTGTGTTTAGGTGTTTGCAGAGGTCTGGTTCACTGGGCGTGGGCTCACAGGAGAAACACTCCTTTAGTCCTGTCTTCCGTCTGTCCAACCCCATGGTCCCGAAGTCCTAAGCACAATCCATGGACCTGCTACCAGCATCATGTTTCTCCTTAGCATTCCTTCCCTGGGCTTCCTGCCTAGTGTCCTTCCCTGTGCTCAGCTCCCCTGGGCCAGGTCAGCCAGCCTGACTGCCTTGGCCTCCGGGTTTTCTAGTCCTCAGGCTCCTGCTTGCTGGTGCGGTGAGCGCAGTGAGCCCCTGCCGGCACAGCACGGGGGGTGCTGCCAGGGTAGGTTTTGCCCTGGGATGCTGAGCAGCTGCCAGTAAGTGAGCTCGCTGCTTGGTACYTTAATGGGCAGACATGCCTTCAGCCTCCGCTCTGCTTGCCTGGGTTGCTAGCCCTTTACAGCCTTCCTCATTGGCTTGGAGAACTGAGTAAATAASCTCTCTGATCCTCCCTGGCCTCAGGGCATACAAGGCTGCAAATGGCAAATGATAAATCCTTCTGCAGCTGTCTTGCCACTGTCCTTTTCTGGCCTGGTACCAACTCCCCTTCTCCCAGTCCTCAGTGAGCGTTACTCAATTTGCTTTACTCGGTGGACTACCACTGTCATGAATGAGTGGTTTAGAGGCCACTTAAAGAATAGCCGTCAAAGGTATTAGCAGGAAATTATTTTAATAGACATTTATAAAAGTGTGACTTAACAGAATTCAATGGCAAGGTTCACTCTACATGGATTAAGTATACAAAGGAGAATCGTGTTAGAATTGAACTAGAATGATTTATACAGAGACCGAGGATGAAAAGGGTAAGGGAGACCCTTCTRTTGAGTCACAAGGTTCAGAGCAGACCCCCTTGCTTTCTAAACTTCTCAGAGAGGAGTCTAGGTGCGGCTGAATCTACCCCTAGTCTCAGATTTGGTCAACGGTTTATGTCTAAGGGATTATATGTATTTAGCAGCAGTCTAAGGTTCATTCACAGTTTTAAGGTGGATCACAAGATTTTAGCAACACTTAATCATTGACTAATTTACATTTACAAAGTAAGTTAGTAGAGTGTACTACACTAGTAGAGTCACAACAGTGACTTAATTACAGATTCAAGATGGTAATATTTATACTATACTTGCTAGTGGGTACCTCCATCAATTCACACAGACACAAAGATAGATAAATATACAAAGGTATACCTGTTAAAAATTCCCCTCGAGTCTTGTGAAATATTCACGTCAAATGTCTCGGCATTTCTCAGCGGGCGAGGAGTTGAGCCCGGAGGTGTGTTTCAGCCCGGGTCCTGTTGTCAGCTTTCAGCAACGGTCCTCTGAATATCACAAACTTGAGAGTTTGCGAGCTCTGAGAGGCGTCCCACTCAGAGCGAGATACTGGGCGCCAGCCCACTGCGGTCCAGGAGAGCTCAAAGGGCCTCACTTGGGACTGCTGTTTATAGGTTCGCAAGATAACTGGCTTTAGTCATCAGTAAATTTCCATCCTGGTCACAATCCGGAACGACCTGGCATAGTAACAATGGTATCGTTCCACAGTAACAATGGTATTGTTCCACTTGAGCTACGATCTAAGTAGGGGATGTTTCAAGGCTGTCGGGGATGGTGAATCATTCCCGCTCTCGGGGTCAGGCAATAGGTGTTCAAGTTGCCTTGGTCAGGCAACAGGTGTTCCTGGTACGGTCAGTGCCGCTCCCCACCTCTCCCACTCCACGCAAGAGTGCCTGCTACGGTTCAGGGGTGCTGACCCGCCCAACTCATTACACAAAGGCTAAGGCCTAACGGGAGTTCTTGAGATCATAGAGTGGTCCAGGGGAGGGGGGGAAATGCACAACCACATAGCTGGAAGCAAGCATCCCTGGGGCTGGCCCGGATCCCTYGGAAAACAATAACCAACTGTCAGCTCAGAGAACAGCTCTACTGGCTGAAGTTATGGATGTTGCTGAGAAAAGTCTAGTAAGTCAAACCTTCCCAACCAGTTACTGCAGGAGACTGTTGGATTTCGTATCATACTATCCCATTTTGGTACTTGAATATGGAAACTAAATTCCTGTGCTTTCTGCTATCTGAACTGGGCAGTGCTAACTTTACAGCAGTGGGATCGATTGCACTTTGCCAAGCACACTCCAGCTTTCTTGTTCTCTCTCGCTAGTGAAGCGGACAGGCAATAGCTGTGACTCATGCCAGTTGATGAAATGCAAGTGCTGCCTAAAAACCACAGGCTCATTATCCACCATTATTGGTAACCATTTGTGGTAGAAAAGGAGATGACTTTTGAAGGGATGTGAATGGAGTTTAAATTAAATGCTTCCCATCGTTGGTTCTTGTACCCTTGTAAAGAAGAGCCCCCATCCCGTCTGCTCTGCACCACAGCAGTTTCTTTTCAGCTGGAGAGCAAGAGCCCTGTGGCTCTGATGGGTGCAGTGAGGCCAGCTCCTTCCCCAGGGGTGACCGTGGCTCTTACCTCAGCTTTGTCACCCTGTCCCTTGCTTTACGTGAGTGGGGAGGTAGGAGAGAGGAGAAGGGAAGGAATACACCATGGCCACCTCTGTAGATTATGCAGTTGTGTGTGTTAAACACAAGACACAGCAGCAGTGGAGATTGCTTTAAAATTGTGGAGGAGTCAGTAATCCCCGGCTAATGACTACTCTGTGAAATGGGTCTCATGAAAAGCCCTGTGAGGGACAGACCACGAGGTCCCGTTTCAGTGRCAGTAAGCACGGGAATGGGAATACGCTGTCCCTCCAGAGTTAGGGATTGTCTCCAGAAACTGTCTAGTCCAGCCCTTCAACACCTCCAGCGGTAATGAGCTTTGAGGGGTGACATAAAACCTTAGTGCACGGACCTGGTTGAACAAAGCTGTAARATGTGACTTTAGCACCATCTACGAGCTCCTACAAGGCCTTAACAATCCCAATAACAAAAATTAATGTTTCTCATATCAAAGAGACTTTTAACCTTGTGGAGGAAGGGGTCACCAGATACAAACTGAAGCTGATGGTATGGAAACTTACTGGCGAGGATAGTCAGTCCCTCAAGTAATTAATGTCAGGAATTGAATTGTTTCAACCTTTATTTCAAGACAAGTGTGTGTCCATCTATGTATGTAGGTCAGCCTAGTTCATCCTGAAAGTGCAGAGGAATCAGTGTGTGAAATGCCCTCTCCTGCTCTAAACAAGAAGAAAGGGTGCACCCTTCTGAGGTACAAATCCATTTGTGTTGTTTAGGCTTAATCTTTCTGGCTGTCCTGTGTGCCCCTCTCCACACCACTGACACAGCCTGCCCTCTCTGTGTTAGCCCCTGTTGGGAAGCACCAGCCCTGCATGCCCTTGGGGAGAGCTGAAAATGAAGCCAAACTGTAAAAAAAAAAGTATSTATGTGAAAATTTCATATAGTTTTCATACCAGTGAAAATGCCTGCTCAAACACAGTAAATGTATAATTCACCAGCCCCCCCACTCCCAAGGGACACTGCAAGCCCAAAGGTTACAAAGGAAAGTTTTATTAGCTTTAGGAAGGGAAACACATTCTCACTTCAGCTGGGGAGTGTGACAATCCCCAGCTTGGGGGCAGGGTGCAGCTGCCTTTGGTCCCAGTGGCGGGCAGAGTGGCCAGAGGTAAAAGCCCAAAATGCCTCTTGCAGCTGGGGAGGAGCATCCTGCGGGTGCAAGTCAGCCCACAGCTTCTCAGTCCTGAGATGAGAGAAAGCTGCTTCTCGGCACTGCGTGAGTAACCGCTTCAGCCACGGAGGTTTCCCCTGGGGCTATGGCCTGGCCCCAGTAGGGAAGTTCATAAAACCTGCCAACAACAGCGTACTATGGAAAAGCTCACCAATGCTTGGAAGATTTCCTTAGCTGCCTTTGGCACCTGAGCCCGGAGGAATGCCCAGCCAGGAGCAGGTCAGCCTGGAAGCCGAGGCAGGCAGCAGCACGGTGCCTGCGTACCAGGAACGTGCTGGGGCATTGGGAGCATCTGCAAAGAGGAGCTTAGTGCTGACAGCCCAAAGTCTGAACTCTTCCCAGTGTTTCTAAGAAATCTGAAGTAACATTCTTATGCCTGTAGTATAAATACATAAATACTTTTAACAAAAGACTTTGGAGTGTACAGCCAGCAGTGAGTTGCTGAAATGTTGCTGGAGTTCGATGGGAGCCAGGTAGTCAACTTGCCCCTGAAATCTGCCCCACTTCAACCAAAAATATAACAGTCACTGCCTGTGCTCAGGTCAGGTGCTGCCTGCAAGCGTGGGCAGGCCAGGACTTGTCCTCAGCAGCCACAAGCTGTAACGAGAAAAGGGATGCGCAGCCCAGGGTCGCTGAGAGCAGTCTGACTTCAGCAGGAGTCGGGCAGGGTGCGCATGGGTGCACAAGCACATCGTGGAGGTCATGCCCGTGAATCTCTCTGTGGTGCGTACCTGTATGACAAGGTCTACTGCGAGGCTCACGGGAACCATCTGAGTCCTCCCAGAGGAAAGGATGTGCAGACCTGCAGGTTTCACTTGGTCCATTAGAGAGAACCCACCAAATCCAGTCTTCATGTTTTTCCAAATTTTTATGCGCCTGGATCATTTTTGGGTCAAGCCAGTCTGTGTGGGTGTGCTTGAAGGAGATTCTCCTTCAACTTAACACTTCTGAGAGCTTGTGTCAAGATGTAAATGTCCCACCAGATATTCCTTTGGCTCAGGCTTCAGTATTCTGCAGATAGCCGGAACAGCCAGTGGGCCTCCGCTCTTAAAAGCTGCTCCTAAAAACCTTATAGTGGCTGCAGGACCTGCGTTTCTGCTGTCCAGTGCAGTCCTGTTAGCTCATTTCAAAATACCACCTTCCTTTCGTGGCCTTTACCTGTCAGAGAGCATTTCTCTGGATCACTGCAAAGGCAGTCCCTTGCCGCCTCTTCCCTGTCTCCTGCCTTGCCAGGCAAAGGGCTGTTGAGCAGATCTGTCCTCCTCCTTCTCCAAATGGCTTCAAGACACTTGAGGTATCTTCCTGATTTACCAGACTTTTATTTTAGCAAATATACAGCGCATTTGTACTATATACAGATACTGTCAAGTAAATAGAGAAACCCACAGTTTCTCTGAATATGAACTAAGCTTAGGTGACTTTCTTTGGCTTTCATTTCTGTTCTCCTCAAGGGCTCCACGCATCCCTTTCTCCAGTGTTAGAAAGATCCATCCTAGGTAGCAAAACAGCTGCGCAGAGCTCCATAGAGATGAACACGGCATGCACTATATAAAGCCTGTTTGCACCGTGATTTATCTGCACTCTAGCTGAGGCTTTCCACAGCCCCAAGGAGGGAGGCTACAGCAGTCTGTCTGTACAAGTACAGCCTGTGAGAAGAAGCCTCCCACGTGCAAATGGATTGGTAGGAAAGGCTGTACTTTACATGTTACATTTCATAAGTCATCTTCTACCGCGAGCAAATGAAGGGACTTACTAACACGAGGCTAAACGACAAATCCTTAATGGTGGCGTTGGAGCTGGTCCACAGGGTGATGTTATCTTGATCAAACAAGTAGAGCACTGTGGTGAGATCTACTGCATTGCTGCTGTCCTGGACCGTTTGCTTGCAGAGGACCCTGCTGGTCGTCTTGTCCGTCTTCCACAGCATCAGCTTCAGTGAGTCCCCCTCCTCCAGGTCAGGGAAAAGGTTAACACCCTTCAAAGACACTAGGTAGAGGCCATCACAGGTGATCATGATGGAACCATTTCTGATCTGAATAGAGCCTACTTCAGCAGTGAGATTTATGGCTACTCCTTCAACGCTTTTACCTGGAATGGAAGAAAGCAAAGATGATCCCACGATGACTACTGTCTTCTTGGAAATGGGTTGTTTTATACGGACTGACTGCAGGAAAAGTAGAAAAATATAGGAAAGGAAGAGAGTGAACTAGATAATAGGGCAGACCAGAGCTAGAATATCATCTACTCTAGAGAGGCATCATCTACAGTGGAAATTTCCAGGTTCCCACTCCTGAGCAAGCTGTGCCTTTTGGAGTACAACTCCAGTTTATATGAATTATTCCTCCAAGTTTCTATTTATGCACTATTTATTTACTGTATGTCTGTCTTAAAATACAGGCACGTAAGTAAAGCATCTCTGTGAGTTTAGGAAGCACAGGTTCCTAAAAAGAATGGAAAATAAAGACAGTAAAATAGAAGAAGTGTTCAGAGCTGGAAGGAAGAGAAAAAGTGGTTTCTCTGGAGATGCTGGTAACATAAGTCCTTGTCTTTGGGTTTGTTTTTTTTTTTTTTCAACAGAAGACAGGATAAAAGAGCAGCGTAGAGACAGAAACGGAAGAAACAAATGAATACAGAGCAGAGTCAGGAGAAATTAAACCAGGAGAAATTAAACCAAAATTAAACTAGCATGAAAGGTTTTTTCTTGGAACGAGCAGTAACACTTCCCACAGCTATGCTGGAAATGTTTCCCTGCCGTGCTCCTGGGGTTTTGGCGCACTGGCTGAAACCCCTGGAACGTCACCAGGAGGTCTCCTGGCAGACAACACAGCCCCTCTGGGCTGAGGCCAAATTTCCCAAGCTTTTTCTCTAAGGAACATGGGTTTCTGTTAGGTTAGACTGATTGCTACCTTACAATATTAACTGAAAGTAAAACCGTCAACAATATTTTTAGTAAGATTTAAGAATTTTAGTATTTGCTTCTATCGTTGAAGTATGTCATCGGACAAAACATCCAACGTAGTCGGCACACAGAGCACTGCTATTTCTGCTACCGTGTGTATGCTCGCTTTCTCTTCCCCAGGAAACAATTTACATTTTTCATAGATCAGGAAATCATTGACTTGTTTCAGAAATACCCCAAGAGCATGCTGCGTGTACTCAGTAAATTCTCAAAAATACTTTTCTTGTTCTTTCACAGAGTGAAAGCTTGTTTTAGTAGACAGGTAAGGATTGCAGAAATCCACACAGATTTTCAGCTTTTTCCTTCCGCTCTGGGAAAACCCTTTTGTTTGGTTTCGGCACCTTGCAGCACTGGGTCAGATTGGCCCCCCTCCCCCCAGGCAGCTCTCCTGGCACCTTCCTCCATCCGAAGAAATAGCCATTGCGGTGACACGAAGCGCTTAAGAGCCGCTGGCATTTCAGGGGCCACCGGCAGCCACGGCGGTCCCCGGGGACCGAGGGTCGGTGCGGGGCAGAGCGGGGAGCCGGGAGCCCTCCCAGGTACCGGGGGGAGGGCGCCGGGGGTACCCGAGTACTGGGGGGGTTGCAACCTAGGGAAGCCGGGAGCCGCCGCCGGATACTGGGGAGCCTTCCGCAGGAAGGGCTCCGGGGAGCCGGGAGCTGTCCGGTAACCGGGGCAGCGCTCCGGCGGAGCCGGGAGCCCTCCCGAGGTGCCAGGGGAACGTTGCGCGGTAGCGGCGGCTGTACGGGGGCAGCGCGCCGGCGCTACCGGCGCTCGTCGAGGGGCCAGGGTGCCCCCTGGCCCGACGCCCACCCACCTGTGTACCGGATGTGGGTCCACGGCACTTCGTCGCTCTGAGGCTGAAAAAAAAGAAGTCCTCGTTAACGCACCGGGCAGGCCCCTTGCTGCTGCCGCTATCGCTTTCGTTTTCCCACCGGGACAGCACCTCCGAAGGCACCGCAGGCAGCCTCAGGTGGCACGGTTGCTGCTAGCCAGCTGTGCTCTTTACGTGCTTTTATATCATTATTATAAAATACAATTTTAGAGTGGTTCCTAACCAGTCCGACTTCCAGCCCGGTGCTGAGCACACCAGGTAGTGTTGGTCCTGTTTAGAAAAACATCCTGGTGAACGTAATAGAGTCAGACCAAACAGTAAGGAGGGACCTTGGGGTGCAGAGCCTCTTCTGCATGATCCCATCGAGTCTGACTTACAGCTGGGGGTGCCTTTTTGCAGAGCTGGGACCTAGATGTGCCCCTGCTGCCTCACTCTCTGCCTGCAGGGCACTAAAATGTGGGTCTGGCTTTATGGTTCCCTGCGCTTTCGGTCAGGCTGTTACGGGATTTGTGTCTCAGTGGCTCCCTTAGAAGTGCATTAAGACACATTTAAAATTGATTTGCATTTTATGAGTATAACAGAAAAAGTGAATGCAAATACAGAAGTGTGTATCTTACTGATCAGATACGCAAAACACCAAGCTTCTGTATTAGATTTTTAAATCTGAACTTTGCATCTCAAACCCATCTCTCATCTTAACCACAGGAGGCCCAAATCTGCAGTCTCTTCACAACCACAAGTCTTCAGTGTTTTGCCTGAATTAAAGAGTGAAAGGTTAGGCTCGCTGCTCCGTGTTCTTTTCTTAAGGGAGAAGGTGGGCTGGTGAGATGTGTGTTGGGCTGACTTTCATGTATTTGGCCTCATGCGTTACAGGAACAGAGCAGCCCCTTCACTCTGTGCACAGGGAAAGTGTGGGAACAGAGTAGAGAGTGAGCACAGACAGGCAAATCTGCAGGTTCAGTGCTGCGCCCTGATAAAGGCGAGTGGCAGGTGAAGGAGGTTGGAGCCGGGCTGCCCTGTGCAGCCTGTGCTGGCGGCTGAGGTGGGTGCTGGTGGTGGGAAAGGTCTGCTCTGGCACCCTCTAGTGCTGCCACAGCTGATGCTCTGTCGCTTGCTCCACTGGCAAGGCTGGATTCAACTACCAAATACAAGCTTTTATTGCACGCTGGCTCTGGTGGAACTATCTCCCCTGGCATTACTGATCCTATCCATTGCCTCAGCAGCTCGAGTCTTATGCTTACTCTTTTTCTAGGCACCTAAGTGCACGAGCATTTCACTCCTTGGCTCAGGCAGCTGGGATTTCCAGGTAGTTTCCCAACAAGATGATAGCTAAGCACAGGACCGCTGAGCTTCTGAGGTCAAAAAACATCCCCCGCAGTCTGTCCGACAATCTGGCCACCGGTGGACAGGGTGTTATTAAACAGACAGGTTGGGTGACAAACTTGTAGCAATTGTAAGAATATCAGCCCTGTTGTCACTAAGGCACATTACCTGTTTTACATATCTCTGCTAGTTATTGCACGATCTCAAAGCACTTTACAATTACCTAYTAGTAAATTCTGCTGAGGAGAGAACGTATCTGTAGGACTGGAAGGATGTCCGCGAGCTAATAACACAGTTAGTCACCCCTCTTCCTCTGCTCTGCCTTCTTATGGTGTGCGGGAAAGGATGCCAGGAGGGCTGAGGGCACAGAGGTGCTCCTTACTGACYGCTTCAGAATTTCCCATATCATATAAACACAGAGTTGCCACATCAGTTTTGCCCATTCTGGATCTCCAAACATGAGACCTCCTCCTATCTGGGACCTTGTGTCTAGAGTTGTGCTGCATGGCAGAAGTTTCAGGAATAGGTTTGTACTGCACAAAGTGCAAATCTCAGGGGGCTGTAGCAATACACACTGATTAGGAGGACCGTTGTCATCATGTGCCTGACTCCCTGTGTCATACAGATTGCAGATGACTGTGCACTGCAAGTGGGTTGTACCTTCTCCACACGAGGAGATATTACAATYATGGCCATATCTTCCTTATCTACATTAAACCTCTGCACGATTACTCCTCCTGCACCTTTTCCTCCCCTGTTCAGGCAAAACTGTCCTGCAACAGATCATTAGAAGCTTTTGAATTCCCAACAGCTGCTCAAGGCTTTTACCTCCCACGCATTTGCCATTGGGGGTTTCACACCCCCTGATCACACCTGTGAGTGGCTTGCCCATGGCCTAATCCCAGCTGSTGTGGCAAGAGGAGGTAATTCCAGCAGAGCTGGGAACTCACAAGCCTTGCAGATGGAAAAGCAGACTATCACTACCTTTTTTTTTTTTTAACTTGCTCATTTGGAAATCACAGCTAAGGCTTGCTCTCCAGGTGGCATCATGACAGAAACTAGATCACTGTCCCTTTTTGTTAAGCACAGTCTGGGCTGCAGATGCTGACTCTCCTGAACATGTGCCATCACATTATTTGCACTGTGTTTTCACAGAACAGTCCAGTGKTTTTTTTAGGAGCTGTGAGGACAACGGAAAGTAATCGAATATGGTCTTGCTGTGAAAAAACACAGCTACTGTCTTGCTATTGAAATTAGTGTGGCACTTTCCAGCCCTGGAGAGCAGGAGACTCTTCCCAAGAACAGGGACAGCCTCTCAGTTGCTCCCACGGATCAGTGCTCCCAACCTGCCGCTCTGATGCTGCTGTGCCCCTACTCCCATAAAGTCTGTCTCCCTAAACTGCCCTGAGAGTCAAGTCAGATTAGTACTGCTGCCTCTTCTGTGGACATTTATATGGGCAGTTCATGGTTATCCTACTGAGCCCTGTAATTCCAGTGCGATGAAATCCCTGCGTGTACAGCCCGCTGAGACCACTCCTGCACAGCATGGTGCAGTCAAAACAGGACACCATGGTTATCTGCTTAAAATAATAGAAACCGTTTCTGAGCCTGCAGTTAGCAAGTGTTTAAAACTGAAAAGGTCCTCTGGTGACTCCCAGGGCCTGGACTTTTCATCTCCTGCAGTCATTGCTCCTCGAGCACCCTGTTTCAGTTGTTTCTGTTGAGGAGGGAAACTTCAGGCGTGTATCATGTTTGTAAAGCTCACAGGCAGCAATGCCAGCCCCTGCCATCTTCCTCTGGAGGAGGAGGATTTGAGTTAACATTTTTACAGAAGAGAGAGATACTGAGAGATGAGGAGTCACAACCAGTGTGTGTGACCCAGGAGAGGTTTCTGCATCTTGAGCAGTGTGATAGCTTGCCCTTCTCCGTTGGCTTCCAGTGCAACTTCTCTCTCCCAAAGGAGTGGAAGGAGAAGAGGACTGAACTGACTGAAAAGTGTTGTCTTTCAGTGTTATCAAGGTCATCATTCTGCAGTTTAATAACCACTGTGAGACTCAGGTCAGTGAAACTTGCACAGAGCATGAGGGGTTTTATTAAACAGAGGACCCACAGCATGAGGCCATCCCTCCCCTGCATGGTTACATGCCTGGCTTGCTTCTCTGCCGAGTCTAAGTGGGAGGAAAGAATGAACTCTGGTAAGACAAAGCACAACAAGCTTTAAAGTGGTACATAGCTCCTGGAGAAGATGTGGGAGGAGAAGTAGCTAGTGCATAAGCGGCACTGAAATAGCAGTGAAAGGTTGTTGATAATCCAGCAGCCTGCAAACGTGAAAAAGGCAAATGTGTTTGCTGCAATTTTTGCTAAAGTCTTCTGAGTTTCAAGCATCTCTGTTATTTGTATTGTTTGCAGTGTTGTTATATGTACACGGAACTCTCTCTGGCCACATCACTCTTTCTCTCTCTCATGTACACACACACAGAGGCTGTCCTCTGCAGGTATAGGTGACTACTCCTAAAGCCCACTATATGTGCAGGCTGAGAGCGCTGAAATGTTTCAGGGGTCTTGCTAGAGCTGTCACAAGCTAGCTTGCTTTCTTACATATCTGCCTGCACACGTAGTACATTTTAAAAGTTCATGAGGTGTTTAYGAGCAACCTGGGTTCTTATTCTTCCACATGCACTTGTTGAAAGCAAACATCCACCCAGATGATCCCATTTAATTAAATGGAAACACATATGAGTCACTGCAAGTAGAGGAGGGTGGCAGACCTCCCTCCCCCAGGGACCAGTACAAAGAGCATACTTGGAACGATTCCACCTTCCAGACAACCTGTCCCCAAACCCTGCACTGGGCAATACTGGATGTTGTTTTGAGGACAGGCAATGTAAAATGAAGAATGACAATAATTAAGGAAAGGATTAAAAACTTGTGGTTTAAATAGGGATAAACCTAAATGCTTTTTTTTTCTTAAAAAAAAAAGAAAAAATGAAGCCCTTACAAAGCTTTACAGGCCAGCAGACAATGGGTTGAACATGAGTTCTTACCGTTGAGGGTTGCAGAGAATGTATACCAAGGTAAATCAAGCAGGCAAGCAGTAATATCCACTGGGCAGCCGCGGACACGAGGTGCAGTGTGTTCCTAACCCGTCCTCTTTGCCAGCTCTTCCACTCATCTTCTGCAAGTTCCCTTTCGCGAGCCATCTCGTCTTGATTTCTCGGCTCTACCTCTGGCTGTCCTTCCATCTCAGCTGTGCTGCCAGCAACTGCTGGGGAAGGGGCCAGGAGCACAGCAGGAGCCTGGAGGAGCAGGGGCAGATGAGCTAGGTGCTCCTGTCCCAGGAGCAGAGATGAAGTGAAGACGGTGTCTTCAGGAGACTGCTGCTTTATGCACACAGAGAAGCAGGCGGGGGAACTTCTTTGTGACTAATCTGAATTTCCCCTTCCTTCCTTTCTTTCTTTCTTTCTTTCTTTCTTTTCTTTTTTCTTTTTTTTTTTTTTTTTTTTTGTTGTGTGAA
The DNA here is from genome assembly GCA_030449065.1 of Oceanodroma leucorhoa. Lineage (NCBI taxonomy): Eukaryota > Metazoa > Chordata > Aves > Procellariiformes > Oceanodroma > Oceanodroma leucorhoa. The sequence continues at coordinate 1,500,250 of JASVER010000099.1, forward strand.
TGTGGGGGCTGATTTATTGCATCCCAGTTCAGTTTTGAGTAAGGGCCTTTGAAAGTAGAGGTGTTTATGTCTTTCATAGCTTCAGCTGTGGATGTCTTGATATGTGATGTTTCCAACAATAGCTAAGGGTTTGGTGGACAGTGCTTGTCTTCACTCAGTCTTTTGTCAGTACAAGCTCTCATCTTTGTTTGGCCTCAGGTGGGGGGTTTACAGGGCTGGCTCCCTCCCTTGTTAGCAGAATATAATGCTGCTGAACTCTCTTTTCTGTAAAGAAGCAATGAATAGGAAGGGATGTGGGACACGTGGACAACATAAAGAATTGGAGAGAAAATATGCACTTTCCATTTCTCTTCACCTTTGTCTTCTGGCTTTAAAGCCATGGATGCTGCATGAAGCCTAAGAGGGAGAAAATGGAGAGCTGCTCAGGGAACATCCCTTTTTGCACACACTGAAACCAGCAGTCCAGGGAATGCACTCGGAGAGGCACCCCCGGGCCATCCAGGAGGTCCTGGAAGAGGATGGCCTGTCCCTTGGGACACCAGCACCTCCCCTTCGCTTGGTCTCCTTGTGACATTTGCTTGTGACACACGGAGCTGCTAAATGTCAGTTGTCTGCAGCAGGGACCATCTCCTGTGCTTATTTTGGGTGACAGGCTTTGCATCCTTTTTTGGGGCAGTCCAGCACCGCTCTTTCCACYGCTCTTTTAGTCAGAATTTTTTCTGTTGCAAATTAGCATATCATGACTGAAGTCAGGTGCTGCCTCCTCCCGGTGAGGATCGAGCCCGTTGGGAGTGTTATCGTCTGTCTCTCTTTCAGGGATGAGTTGTCAGAAAGTTTCTCTTCCCCAAAATGTGCTCTCTCAACTTGTCACAAAGCACATGTCCTGACAAACATGTACTCTGCACGCAGAGGAAGCAAGAGTAATGTTCTTTCATGTGTTTTTCCATCTAGGCAAGGATATTTCCTATAAACATAAACCAAATGAAGGGGGGAGTACAGCAGCTGGGTAAGCAACCTGCCATGAGGACACCCCACGCTCACCACCCTTGTTCTTGAAAAGTAACCTCGAGTTGCCGGTAGCTGGTGGATTGAGTCAGGAATACACTCTGGTGTTCGTATCGAGCAAACCAAAAGTCATGGAAACTTACTGAAGAAGGTTCAGCTTTCACGTTTTCTATTGCCCCTTGAGTGYGTGGAAATTCTCATCCCGTTTTCACTGTCGGCCACTCGCTAGGGCGTGCTGGAGCCTCYGGCTGAGCCCCAGCCCGATGAGAGGTCCCGGGAACAACCCTAACCCTCCTTCCTTCTCCAGAAATATGAATGGAGCCACAGCTCCAGAGTTTGTGCTGCCTTTGAGCAGTTCCCTCTGATTTAGAGTGTGAGTTTGGAGGCAGGACTTTGACACCTAGTAGTCGCACAGCGCCTGGGAGCCCGGGTGGCCCCACACCAAGCTCAGCATTGGCCACGACTGGGCTCGGGCTTGGCCAAGCCCTGCCGAGGASTGAAGCTATACCTTGGGGTGCTGCTGCAGAGGCCTGCTGAGGCTGAGGGGATGTGGAGAAGGAGATTGTTTGCTCCCATGGATCTGCAATGTCCTGCCATGCCTAGGTGCTTGCTTAAAAGGTCCCCAGAAAAACATTCACCCTACTTTGCAGCCCTGGTGTCCATCCATAAGGGGCTTAGTGGTGTTGGGGAGCCCACGGAGACTCTGGAGATGAGGAAATCTCGAATGTGGCTTCAGAGCAGCTTCCTGGTGGGGAACAAATCCAGCTCTGGGTCCTTCCCCATGGGCAGGGGTTTTGGCSTCCTGCAGTGCAGATGGATGGCAGTGATGGCTGGGAAGCTGGGACCCAGCTGTCCTGGTCCTGCAGGAAAGGCAAAACAGGCTTGGGGGGGCTTTCCAGGCTGCGCAATGCCTGAGCAAGTGCCTCCTCATGCCCAGAGGTCCCTGCCATGGGGATGTCTCAGGGGCAGTGTCCCCAGATCCCCATAGCTTGCAGTCCCTGTGGATGAAGCTGCAGCTGAAGCAGGCAGGCATGGGGGAGRGCTGTGGGGCCAGGGCTGCCCCGTACCTGCATTCCTACCTGTAGCGAGAGCCGCCAGCGAGTGACTGCAGAGGCAACCAGCTGCAACTCCTGCACAGCCTGCCAATGAACTCCTCAGTGTTTCAGCGGGGAATCACAGAACGAGAGCGTGCGATCGTTGCGCCACAGCTGCCTTCCTGGAAGAGCAGGCATTGCTGTATATCAGAGCAGCTCTGTTGAGCGCAGACAGCCTGGGCTGTTATGCCCTGCGCGCTCCCTCCCTGCTCCCTCCAGGAAAGGAAACTTGGTTTTGCTGTTTGCTGCTTAGTTTCTGCAAAAATGCCGGGATGTTGAGCTGAGATGTTCCAAACTGATCCCGTAATTCTCACATTTTGGGTATGTGCCTTTGAACCAGACACGAGCTCTCGCTCATCTTCATCTCCTCCCTCCCCGACTCTGGATCTTGCGCTGCTTTTGTTTCTAAAACCTTAAAAAAAATGTGGGTGGAGGTTGTGCATATGTATTTCTGAAATTGCCTTGTCATTTCTGTACTCCCCCAGTGCAAGTGTCGCTGGGTTAACAACACGGGTAGCACTGAGGATCAAAAGCTACATTTCAAGTAATGTATTTGGCATTGTGTCCGAAACAGGAAAGAGGACAGCTCATTCAGAGGCATCATAAACACCTATGTACAGACTGTCTTTCGTGGTTTTAATCGCCTTCAACTTGTCCTCCTGCCTTGCATATGACAACCTAGGTGCACGCAAATTCAGTGGCTTTAGATATGTGCTGTCAGAGCCCCTGCTCTCCCTCCTAGAGGAAACCTTCCTGGCCTTCGGCACCCTGACGGATCGCAGGCTTGCTGCAAACACCCAGCAGTTGCCAAAATTTGCTGCGTTGATCAAAGTTATTTTGGTACCTACTTCCACAGGGACCCTAAAGCTAGAGTCTCTCGGGGTTTTTCTCAACCCTTTCCAGTCATCATGCCATTCTAGTGATGGGGCAAGCAGGCAGGCTGAGGTGGCTTTGGGGCTCCGACAGCCTGTTGGCACTCTGCAGCAGACCCTGGTTACTTGGTCATCTCAGTAGTTTTCCAAAGAAATGCCTCTCAGTGGCACATGCAGCAACATTATTCCAGCAAGGACTGAAGGAAACTGGAGTTAGTTGGCAGTATGGCTTGCTGGGGTTTTTTTGACAACGATTCAATATCTCTTACATTAGGCTGTCAGACTGGGGAGCTGAGTGTTTTAAAACCTTGGCTAAAGTGTGTTGATCASAGTCAAGGCTAAATCCTGCAGTATCATCGCTGTACCAGGTCTCAGATGCAGCTGGGAGCCCCAGCCTGCCAGTGCCACGAGGCTGCTGTGCTCCAACCAGTGGGACGGGGCAAAGATCATCCTCGCTGCAGTCCACRGCCCCTGGCCTGTGCGGAGCACCCCATGTGTGGCAGTCACAGGGAGGGAGCCCTTGCCCAAGGCCTGGCAGTCCTTGCTGGCACCCTCCTCTGTTTAGTTCTCATTTCTCAGGAAAGTGCTCTCACCAGCCCAAGAGGAGGAATTGGGGAATTATACAGGAGAGTTTAACTTTACTTCTCAGAAAAACAGTGGAACAACCAATTGAACTGTTTGTAAACATCTAGAAGGAAAAAGGAAATGAGTAGCAACCAGTGTGGGTTTCCAAGAACAAAACCCAACGTTGTCTTGTGGGGCAAGGAAGCCTCTTGGGCAGAGGAGTAGGTGTGGGTACGCACTGTGCCATTGGTAGTAGTTTTGACTCTTTTTCATAATATTCATGAAGCATGGTCTGTATGAAACTGCTGCTTAGCAGAAGYGGAGCTGGTTGAGTGATTATTGATGGTCTGTTGTCAAAAATGGAAGGACATACCTTGTCCTCCTGGGACCTGCCCTTCTGCAATGTTCTCCTTCACCCTGGGGATCCTCTAGGCCCTCTGGCAAGCCAAGCAGGAATAGGGACATGCTCATGGGTGAGAGCTGGCCTGTCGGCTCTTGCTGGTAGTCTTTGCGTATAATTTAAAGATTTGTCCTCCACTTGGAATAAATTACTAGGAGAGCAGTGCTGTTGCTCTCATTGCTGCAGTCAAGTAATACAACTTATGCCTGGTGTTGGGCTGTCTTCTTGTGTGCGATTGCTTATTTTCCACCAAGGCTGTCTTTGCCTCGAGAATAACTGGTCGCATGGTTTGATTTAGTAAAACAGTGGGAAATAGCAAAGGAAGCCTTGCAGTTATGTAGGAGGGGGAAAAAAGCAAAGTGTTACAAAGGAGGGATTTTCATCCAGGTAGTGCTGCTCAGTGTGTGCCCCAGCTATTGCTATTTAATGTGTCTGTCTACTCCAGAAATAAAGTATTTTGTAACTAAGGCAGATTTATTTATCAAAGTCAAGGAATTTTGCCTAAAAAGTTTGTGGACTCCTGCTGCAGTGTCTCTGAACCACATGAACTATCTCTCACCCTTGATGTCACTTCCAAATGGCTTTTTCTTGCTCCTTGCTTATAGCCACTCTTTGGCTGATGTGTGTCAAGGATTTCTGCCAGCAGAGTCACTGAGCCAGTAGTAAGGAGCTTATGTTAGGCAGGCTACTTCTGGCAGTGTAAAATAGAGAAGGAAATTGTGAAAATGCTGTGAAATCACAGATAAAAATATTGACATTTATGTGGAGCCAGGATTTTGTGGGAGATCCCAAAAGAGGAGCGTTGGCACTGAGGTAAATCCTGCTGTGCCTCATCCCAGAGTGCTGCGCTGGGATTTTTCTGAGCAAGCTGCTTTATGGGAGCAGTAGGGTGAGCGGCGGATGGGTTCCCTGGGGCCCCACCTCCAGCAGCTGCTGGTTCCTCACTGCAGTGCACAGAGTCATTTTCCCTGGCTGTCACAGTCCTTGGGCCAAGAGAAGGCTTTTTTCCAAGAGGATTCGATGCTGAGCTCCGGCTGCGCTGGGCACGGCAAAGCCAGGCAGGATTAGGACCTGCCCCTCTGATAGCGCTGGCAGCTTTTCTTGGTGCTTAGGGACTGTGGTGTGCCCAGCACCCCAGGACAGGCTAGGTGGCATCTGTAAGCGGGCGGGTACGGTGACTGGGGAAGAGCTGTGTGTTTAATGGCACTTTTTAATGGCATCTTCTGTGGTGTTCAGCACAGCCCCAGATGGGCAGCTGGCAGCCACTGCATTTCACACCGGAGCTGTCAGGTTTCTAAAAGTCAGCTGCTGCCCCCTTTTTGACGTGATGGGTGATTTTCCATTGCTGGCGGTGATCTTTGCCCTGAGCGTTATCTCCTTCCAGTGAGCCCCTGGGGACTGTGCTCTTCTGYTCCTGAGTGGACTTCATTTACCACCGTATCAGCTGCGTGGGTAGGGGCTAAGCGTTCACTGTGGCACCTTTAAAAGGTCAAGGTGAACTTAGTCATACCAGTAGCTGCTTCAGTCAGAAATCCCACCGTGCCATATCATCATACCATAAGATATCAGGAGAAAAAAATCAAATACATCTTTTGCCATTTTTCTGGTAAAGAGAAATAACAATTTATGAAAAAAATGAAATAATTCTACAGCTGACATTCGGAAATGCAGCTGGTCTTGCAGAGCTCCCCGGCTTAGCCACCTCCGTTCCCAGTCATTGCTGCAGTGTTAGAAACCCCCAGGAGAGGCATGAAGCTGGTGATGCTCCAGATACAGCCCTGCTCTGGGTTAAGGAAATGGTTTCTCTTGCCTGTCTGGCACTGTCATCATTGACCTGTCTGCTTCCCCTTATCACCCCCATGGGAGGTTTTTGGCCAGCAAAGATGTTCCCAAAGTCATCCCTCCTGAAAATGAGGTTTTATTGCAGCTCCTGATTCTTCCTATAGGTCTCTAACCTGTTCACTTTTAAACATGATGATAGGAATTGTGAGCAGGGTTTTGGAGAAGGTTTGCAGGCAGAGGTACTACCTCTTATTAGCTTCCTTAAATAGCTGGAGTGAGCAGACGGGTGGGGGGCAAGCAGAGAGTGCAGTAAGGAGAGGGGGTGTTAAGAGCTGGTGACCTTTCTAGGACAGAGACAGGCTGGGGATTGCAACAGCTCTGTCTGCAAACCCCACTTCTATGTTGGGATGACTTGTGCTTTTTAATCAGTGGTGATGACCTTACATTTACTTCAAACTGTTGCATTAAAGAGGCAGAGAAGGGTATATTCAGGCTCATCTAATCCCAACTGCACCGTCTTCACGGCATAAGCCAGTAACACAGCAGGGCAGGAAATATTTCCCGGCTGCTRTATAATTCTCCTACAATTATAAWACAAGCAGCCAGGCCCCGTTTGCCCGGGGCCACGTGTCGTAGCGGGCAGGAGGCCATGTGCACTTGCAGGAGCGGCCCATGGGTGCTGTGGACGGGGATGCCCACAGCCATCGCGTGGCTGTGTATTTCGGTATGCGCAGGGGCTCTACAGATGAGTGCGTCCAGCCCCTCCGCAGTGCCAGTTCAGAGGGCTGCGAGGCAGTATCGAGAGCCTCAAATGACTAACCCCGGCCGGAGGTTTTCTCTGTATTACACACAGCAGCACTCGTGCTCCGGCGGGCTTTAAAGCGGGGGACAGCACAAAGGCTGTGGTCGCAGCCAGAGTCCCCTGAAATTCCGGCTCCGTGCCCTTCCCACGCAGCCATCACGCTGCCAGCCCTGAGGGACGCAGGCAGAAGTACAAGGGGTGCGGCAGTACGAAACCCAGGGGGGCCGAGCAGTCAGCCCCTCACCACCGATATTTGCAGTTGACCTGTGTTTGTTTTCTTCTGCACCTGCCACTTTCACTAGTCCTTAAGTGAAATATAAACAGCCCTGCCTGGTTTCTCCCGTAGAGACATGAACACTGCTGGGCTTCAGGGGCATGTCGGGGGATCCTTTGCCTGCAGCCAGCACCCCCATACCCCAGCACCCTGGGGGGGGCTTGAGAGGGGACACTTCTCTGCAGGCAGGCAAGCAGGTGTGGGTTCATACCAGTATCGCGCTGGGGAAGCCTGCGCTGAGGTTGCTTTGCGTTAGGGTTTGCTAAATCTGGCAGCTCAGTAGAGGTAAGGCTGCTGCAGCTCTGACTGCCTGGGTCCAGGCAGCACCAAGCTCAGCTTGCATGCACACAGTACATATATACATATATATATACACACACATATACATACAGTCAGTTATGCAGATCAGTATGGGCAGAAAATGCACAGTCCTCACACAAACAGCACCATTGGCCTCATCCTGTTCCTCTCTCTGGCTAATCAGGATGAAAGCCCRTTAGCAGAAAACATACACATACATACACACAATATAGACTCCTTCAGCTGCTGGTCTTAGACATACAGTCTCTCCAGTCTATCCTCCTGACTCCTGAGCCTTTTATCCTAGTTTCCAGCTGGCCTGGTTTGCTAGCGATGACACACACCAACATACCCACCCACACCCCAGCCTCTCCGGCTGCTGCYGTCCCAGCACACTGACTGCTGGGCCCCGTGGTGCCCCTGCTGCCGCTGGCACTCTGACCTCCGTACACACCCGTGCACACCGAGCAGAGACCCTCACCAGGAAAATAGCTAACGAGAGCTTAATATGCAGACAGGACACACCGCAGTGATCAGGCACAGGGCACGGCCAGACAGGCATCCCAGCAGTCCCTTTTGTCCCCTTTTCCCTCTGTTTTCCCACACTGGTTCCTCCCCAGACTGCCTTTCCCCTGTTTCTTTCTTCCCCCAGACATCCCACAGTAAGTCCTGTACGGTCTCAGAAGGCTCCTCCCAGCATCCCGTAATAAGCCCCATGTGCCTTTGGACAACCACCCTCTTTGCTGGACAGACGGGGAGGGTTTCCTGGTTCCTCACCAAGGTGGATGTAGTAACCCAGGGGGTGTATGACCACCTGCCCCCCCAGCAGTGTCCTCTCTCCCTCAGTACCACCAGGGCTCACATTAAGCAGATATTTGGAGCATTTGTTGCTTTTCATTTTCTTTCAGATAGCCTGTCCAGAGGGTTGTAGCTCCCATGCTGATATGAACAGCTGTTAAATATTTTCACTGCAAGACTGCAAAAACAGCAAGTTATAGCTCAGGGACTTGGTGACATCTTTTTCTTCTTAAGTCATCTCTTCCTCATCCAGTGTTTAGGGATTGTTTGCTTTTTTAGCGTATGCAGTTTTTTTAGAACCTTAAAAGACCGGTTCTTTCAGTTGCATCTTCAGTACAGATACAACCCATAACTCAGATTTGAGCAAGGAAGAAAGTTTATTCCCCTAAGACTACTTTTCCCTGCCAACATGCTCAGCTCCCTTCAAGATTGGGGATGGGGGAAAGAGGCCAGATTACCATGKTTTTTTACAGCATTTCTTCTCTTTTCATGGCATCTGCCCTGGGCAGGGAGGGAGCTGCGGTGGCCAGATCCACCAGCTCACGTGGAAACGCACAGCAGCGTCGATGCATGGTTGCTGGGGTTCACCTGCATCCCATCTGCAGCACCTCAAGAGGTGAAGTCATCCCTCACTATCACAGCTCTGCTTTGGGCAAACCCCCAGGCAGAGGAAGCCCCAGCCCCCGCTCCCTTTATAGCTGGAGATGGCCTCAGCTGGCCCCAGGGATGCTCCCCTGATGTGTAATGAGCTGAGCCTGTCTCCCGCCGCTGCAGCCCTTCCCTGCAGGTCCAGCTTCCCTGCAGGTCCAGCTCCTAATGCTGCTCCTAATCCCAGCCCACGACATGCCAAACCGGAGTCCAGCTCTCCCATGTGGGAAGGTTTTTGGTTTTTGATCCCCTTCCCTGCAAAAAAAGGTTAGCACACAAAAAAAACGTCTTTTAAGAGAAAAAAAAAAAAAAGAAAAAAAAAGGCTGCCTCTGTCTTTCTGTCCCAATTCTGAGCCACCTTTAGTGACAAGAATAATAATAAATCTGTATTTTTTCCTGGGAAAGACTTTCTGCACCACAGCTCGCCTGGGGATGCAGAGAGGGCCACAGCCAGTGGCAGCACTGCCCACCTCCCGCTGCCCTGGGTTCAGCAGCCCTGGGAGGAGGGTCAAAACACGTGTCCTGCCCCTGCGGGGCTCCCTGGGCTGGGTCTCATGGGGGGGCAATGATCAGATAAGACACACCGATACATCGACATGTTGATGTATTTCCTTTGACACTTGAGCAAGAAAAGTGCTTGCAAGCAATGAACACGTCTGAACACGCTTAATGTGTCTGAACATGCTTAACATGTCTGAACGGGGGCTTAGCACYCAGCCAGGTCCCCACAGGGGCTTACCCAGAGCCCAGCTGCTTTCCCCACCACCCAGCCTGTGCCTTCAGCTTGCGCCGTCTCTCCCACGCATCCGCTGGGAGAGAGCCAGCAGCGACGTCCCTCGCTCTGGCCAGAGGAAGAGAAATCAGCTTTTCCCTTTGGACTGCAGTATCGGGAATAGGGCCAGGCTGGCGTGACATGGGTGTAAGCGAGAGCCGGCCCTTTCCACCGGCCCTGCCTCGGTCGGGGCGCTCGCCTCTTGCCCCTGCTGCCCCCCGTATATGGGGCAGGGAGCGACCCTCGGGAGAAGCACCTTTTTCTCCCCAGGGCAGCGTCAGTGCCAACCACAGCGCAGGATGTGCCTCGCTCGCCGTCTCCCCGTGACTCAACTAGGTCAACYGAAGGCAGACAGCGAGCGAGCAAGGAGGCAGCCGTGGTGCAAGCGGGGGTTTCTCTTCTCTTAATGCCACAGGCTCTCATCAATTTGGGACATTTTCCAGCCCTGATTTGAAGACAGGAGCAATGGGAAATCTGTCCACACTTCGGTCCGTTCTTGTACATACCCTTGGCAGCTCCCCATGGGCACTGAAACCTCCATGAGCACCGATGGGAGTGAGCCCACCAGCTTGCTGGGCAGGCTGGGATAGAGGGGAAAGCAGGCTACTGCCTCCAAGCTGGTGCCCCATCCTGCTTTGATGGTGGAGTGTGGAGATACCCGTAAGAGACCTAGCTGTGAGGTGCCATCAAATCTCAAATGGTTTGTGCGGTGTTTTGCCAGGTTTCATGCCCGATTTCCCATCTTTCAGGCAAAGCTTCTCTCAGTCATTTTTCTACTTCCTCTGCTAATTTCTCTGTGGTTGTGTTACTCCTGGCAGGCTTAGCACCATAATTGTGCTAATGGATAAATAGTATTTGTGGTTATGACTCATCAATTGCACCATTACCGTCTACAAAATCAGCGTAGATCTGGATAGAGACGCTGGTTAGTGCTGGAACATAAAGCCCCTGTGGCTTTACGTGGCCACCCACACTTGTCTCAAGGTTGTGACACATTAGCCATGCCTGGTGGACCCCCCTCTCCCGCGGTGACACTGGAGTGAAGGGGGGACTTTTTAAAGCCACTGTCCCCATGGCATTTCATCAGGCCAGCAGGAGCGTTTGAAGAGCTGCCTTTTGATCCACTTTGCTTTCCAGCATTTGCTTGATATGGGTTTGTTGCAGTTTAACTGCAAAGAAATCAGCATTTTTGCTGGAAAAAGACTTTTGGTATTTGGTGGCTGAAGAAAAAAAAAAAAGAAAAAAAAATCCCAGAGAAGTTCAGCTGATAACGTGGTGGAGTCATCTGCGTAGTGCTGGGAGCGGGCGCAGTCATGTCTCTCCACCCAGTGATATCATCAATACTGCTATGACTTGTGCAGAATATAGGATGGAAAAAACAAAAGTGCTCGAGTCAGCTGGAAATTTTCAGGTGGAGTGTGTGTCTGCAGGCAGCACCGCTGCCTCCYGGGAGCCCACCATGACGGCAGCCCCAGCTGCACAATGGCCCCTGTCCGAGAGCCGCATGGGTGCAAAAACTCCCCCGGCAGCCAGAGAGAGCCCCAGCCCCAGCAGGGTGACCCCGTGATGGAGACAGCGGAGGTGGAGGGGACTGCTCCAGCCTCCGAAATGGAGATGGCTGGTTCTCCTTCAGCCATGTGTCCTGCTGAAACAGGGGCCAGGGGGGTTTGTGGGGCTGCTCCAGAGGCACATGCAGGGCAGGAGCTTTAGCGATCTCCAGCTAACTCTGGTTGCAAGTAGCTAAATGAACGCTCCTGTGCAGAGCTCCCCGTACCTTCTCACTGAAATTATTGACCCAAGCTGACTTAGACACATAGTAGGAGCCTGGTAGCCCCTACGCCTGATGTCCCAAGCCTGGGGCAGCATTGCTTCCCTAAGGCAAACACCCCAAAGCTAGTGGGTGCTGGCTGGTCCCTGTTGTCTCGGCACGGGGTCCCTCAAGMTGAGCAGGGGTGTTTGATGCTGGGCGTTGTGGGCTGGTGGCACTTCTCCACCCCATGCAGAACCCTGTGTAGGCTTTTAATAATATGGTATGTATGTAGTCAAGCACAGGGTAAAAATGCATTGCTTAAGGCTGTGATTGTCCTAGGGTCAAAGCAACCCAATGCTTGCATCCTCAAAGCTTTTGTAACTCTCCTAGACATCTTTAAAGATGAAAAACCAAAGCCCCATCTGTCAGAGGCTGACAGGCTCCTGGGGTGGAGAGTTTCTCTCAATGCTGGACACCAGGTCCTTGAGAGGAGCACTGCCTGCAGAGCAGGGGGACAGCCTTGTCCCCAGGGTGCCATCCTCCATCCTGCTCTCACTGCGGGAGCCGCTCCAAAGCCTGGCTAGAAACCCCAGTACTGCCCTGAGGCCCCAGAAAGGAGCCAAGCAGCTGAGAGCTGCATGCCTGTGCCCCAGCTGGAGCTGCCTTAGAGGGTCGGAGAGCCAAGAGCACCCAAGTCACAGCTCTCTGGCACCGCAGGCAGCTGGTATGCCCCAAACTGCAAATTGCTTGGGCAGATCTTATTTTTGAGCAGTCTTTGCATTTACAGGGGATACCAGTGCCTCTGTCTCCATTTGAGAGCCACAGGGAAGAAAACAAGCTGGTTTCCTTGCCACGCAGTTTTGCTGTGCTGATAGGAAGCAGGGAGGAATTTCCCTGGAGCCATAACCCGGCGATGCCCCAAAAGCAAAGCAGAGATAGCTGTGGCTGGGGAAACCACTGGAGTGAGCCCTGCGACCTGCGTCCCCATCCATCTCGCCATGAGCTGGCAGTGTGGCAGTGCCCTACAAACAACCACCGCCCAGCTCCCCCTCTCCTCCCCACTGGTACAGATTTTCATGCTTCTTTTAGACCTCTTTTCAAGCTGATGCCTTCTGGGCTCAAAAAGTCTCTTGGCAATCTGCTGGCCATCAGTTAATCCAGCGGATGATCAGTTTAAGCAAACTTAATCACTGCTAAATGCTGCAACGCATCACCTGTCCTTGGAAAACCAAGGGAGGGCTGGATGGCTTGCAGGGCTGCGTGCCTGCCTGCATCTTTCCCCTGGCTCAAAATGATCCCCAGCACAAGCTGCTAAATATTGGGATCCTGTTCTTGGCTTAACTCACCTTCTGGTGACTGCCTCATCGACGAGGTGTAATTTGCTCCAAGAGGCCACATGGGAGGAATGGAGGAAATAAAGTTATTAAGTTGGATTTCAGACTACTGGGAGCAGGGAAGCTAATGGATGGGAGCTACTATTTGGGAAGCCAGCTCTCTTATAGCAGGTATCTGCAGTGAGTAATGATTTAAGCCTCTAAGAAAGCAGCTTTTCACCACTCTGGTTCTTGTGTACGCCATTACTTGGTGTTAAGCCACATGGCCCAGTTGGTGCCGACTCCAGGAGAAATGAGTTCACATTTCTCAGGTCTCCTATGGTTTCTGCAACATTAATTCCTTTTATTTACTGGATCTGAAGTTTCTCTGGGACTCTCATTTGCAGCATGCAAGTTGTCCAAGAGAGTATAAACCACAGGAATGAACACATGGAGAGGTGGCAGTGGGATGACGACTGCTCTGTCACACATCTGCTTGGTGAGGTCTGCTATGGACCACATTCATGGAGGTCAGGTCAGTGAAGGTGCTTCGAGTGCAGCCTGAGGTGAATACCCCTTCTCACGCACTCCACGTGTTCCTGGAAGGATCATCATGTTCCCCTATCAGCAGTGACTATTTGCATGTAGTGCAAAGCCCTAACCGGCAGCGAGGGGCAGGGGACCGCGCTGTACTGTGGTGCTGAAATTGTGCTTCTCATCAGGCTTTTACATGGGTTTCTTTTCTTTTCCTATTTGACAAGATCCTCCCCACCATAAAGTACATCTTGTCTTTGGAGCTGTCTCTGGGAGTCAAGAAAATGATCCATTAAGAGCCTTTATATGTTTTGGGKTTTTTTTTTTTAAATGAAATAATTTCAGCCACATCAGCTGCGGTGCATAGCATGTGCCTCGGGGCAGGCAGTGGTCTCAGGCTGCGAGATGGGGACATGGGCTGGAGCTGATCTCACTGTCATCCCTCTTCCTCGGCAGTGTGCTGCCTGGAGCGGTGCCAGCCCAGGGCTCCAGCACCCCAGCTGGGTGCAGGATGCTCGGAGAAACTTTCAGCTGTGCCTGTAGTATCCCCTTTGCAGCCCATTTCCCCCCAGGCATCCCCGCTATCACTGCCAGCTCTCTGCCTGCACACGGATGCAGCGAGGTCCTGGTGGGCTGCATTTAACCCCATGCTCCAGAGATGGGCGGCGAGAGTGGGCCAGGAGAAATCCCCCCATTATCTCTCTGGTATTTGCGTCATGGGTTCATCAGGCTTTGGAGGAGCAATTCCGACCGCGTGTGCTGCCCAGGGGCTGCGCGGGCACCCGTTGGGGGCTGACCAGGGGCTGCAGTGATGGATCTCCTCTGCTCTGCGGTTCTCTGACTCATGCTCACAAAAACACTACAGGAAGAAGCACACAAAGATCGAGATCTTGTTTACCCAGACACCACCGAGTCCTCTGTTTTTTCACGGACACGTAATTCACTGGGCCCAGCCCACAGCAAGGGGAAAAGCAGCATCCTCGTGCCAAGTGAGACGCCGGACCCCCTCCCCAGGTGAGCTCTTAGCTGGGGGCCAGTGGGACCAGGACATGCCAAGGATACGCGTCAGCCTTTGTGCTCAAAGAGCAATGGGCTTCTGCCTGGTGATCCCGGGAAGTAATTAGACTTTAGATTATGCGCTTTAAATAGAAAACTCACTTCTGAAGTGAGCAGAAAACCACAGATGGCGCAAAAGAATGGCGCAAAAATGCGGCTAAACTGCCAAGGAGTTCCCCTGATGGAGCGAGCCTTGGCGGCAGCCCCAACTCTCCCCGATCTCCCTGCTGGCCCCAGCCTCAGGCTCCCCCGGCCCCATGCAGCCACCACGGATTAGCCGAGGCACCAGGGGATTTCTGAAAGACCCAAAGCAGTGCATGGAGACGCGGAGCCTCCCGCAGCAGCACACCATGGGCTGGTCCTGCACCTGGCCCACGGCACCGTGGCCGTTTGTTTGCACAGATTCAGCGATGGGTCCCGCAGCGCYCACCCGGCAAGCCACGTGCAACGGAGGGGGGACATTGGCCCCGGCTCCCAGCCATACGCTGGCATCCACAAGGGCTGGGAGGAGATGTAACGTGGCGTCAGCATCCAGATGGCTGCTTCTTGGCAGTCATATGTAGCCTGTATAGCCCAGTATTTCCCTAGCTGTGAGGTGAAGGTGACAGGACAGCTGCTGCRTGGCGCTCCCTCCGTCTCCCTTTGGGGCCAGCCATGGTATGTGCTTGTCTTGGGCTGGGCTCCCTGCAGCTTCCTTGCCCCTGCGGCTCTGGATTTGGTACCGATGCCAAACGGGGCTGCTATGCCCCTCCCAGGCTTTTTTGGGTYGATGTAGCTGCGAAGCACTGCCCAGCTGCCAGGAGCCCATGGAACTGCAGCTGCGAGCAAGGGCAGCATTGGCCCGGCAGAGGCCTGTGGCTCTGGGAACACACCCGCTCCACAGGGACAGCCTGAGCCAACTGTCCCTCTGGGGACTGGGCAGCRCGGCAAAACGGGGCTTTCGGAACGCCCTATCTGTGCCACAGGAGGACGGCTGCTGCTCCCCAGCTCCCCGAGAGCCCCCCGAGAGGCGTGGAGACTGGCTGCAGCCTTTTTCTGCATGGCTGCCAGCGGGTGCAGTTCTTCCTGCTCACCCGGCCCCTTCCCGGCCACGCTGTAACGCTGGGTTTCTCCAGACTTTAAACAAGCTGGGGAGCAGCGTGCTCCTGCCCCACTGCAGCAGGCAGCACAAGGCAGGCAGGCAGCACCCTTACCCTCGTCCAAGGAAGCTAATGTGCCTCAGACGTGCCCCAGACCTGCCTCCACGCTCTGCTCTTTAGAAGAAATCCTTAGTGCTTCTCTCCCTCCCCAGTTTCAGTTTGAAAAGCAGCTACAGCTCCTCTTGCCTGTGACACCGACAGGAAACACAGACCCGTGGCCAGGCCATGCTTGTGTGCCAGGCTCGCAGTCGCAGGGCACGCAGTGCCCTCGCTGCCCGGCCATGGGGCAAGCCTGGCCCCATGGCACTGGCATTGGCCCGGCAGAGAGGGGAGCATGAGACTGAGGAAATGTTTCCGCAGGGACTAGAAATTTTGTTCTTGTAAAAAACTGTGATGGCCAGGGTCATCCCAGCCGCTTCGTATCAGCCTCTGGCTAGGGACTGCTTTTTTCCCTGTGGTTGCCATTTTCAGAAAACATTAACCAATAAACCATCAATAGCCCAGAAAGCAGAAGCCATGACTAATGGTCTTTGAGCTTCCTCCAAGTTTAATACCAGAGCAATAAACAATTACAGGAATAGAAATGAGACCAGGCAGCAAGTGAGCAGTTGCTGGGAGCACCAAGCTGCTCCTCCATCGCCTGGACAATTTAGTATTTAGGCAGTTAGGCCCATGCTTTTATTTTTTCCATATTCCCTTTTACTGTAGCAAAAGCAATAGCCATTAAGTGCCCAGCGGAGCAGAAGTGTTAGGGGCACCAGGAGGGCATGGTGTGCCCTTGCTGCAATGCTAACAAAGGTGCCCATGGAAGCGGTGCTCTGCCTGCTCATCTCCTGGTCTCCAGCGATGCCTCAGGACCACGGAGGACACGCTTCCACAGTGCTGGGTCCATGCCTGGCCTGGCACCCCCTGCCCCAGTGGTGGGGCCAAAGCCCTGGGGTAGACCACAAGCACCTCTGAGATCACGCGAGAAGTGTCAGAAAGGGGAACAGTCAGCTTATTCCCACAGCACACGCAGAAGCACAGCTGTGGTTAAGCACCAGCTCTGAGGTATTGCTCATTTGCATCGTGCGCTTACCTCAGCTGCTTTGATGTCGCACATGAGTGCCTGGAGCTCCCGTTTACCCCAAGAGGACAGGTACGCCCATGCTACTCTCTGGTGAACACGACCACCGCCATCTAGGCAGCCTGGCTGGCTGCAGGCTCGTCCCTGCTCCCTCCCTGTCCCCACCGTGGCCGGCTGAGCCAGCAGCAGTGTAGCACCCAGGGGACCTGGCCCCACTCGCCCATCGCTGCCTTCCCAGGAGCCAGCGAGGGCTTGGGGGTCTGTGGGCCGGGAGGGCGCCTGCACCTCTTTAGGCACTGGGGAGGCTGCTCCTTCCTTGGCTTACGCCTTCATGTCATTTCTGCAAGATGGGGCGTGTCCCGGTGTGCTACATGGTCGGTGCCACCCCCCAGCAGCCTCCGTACCATCAAAGGCRGCCAGCTTGCAAAAGGTGCCCCTCGGAGCTCGCCCAGCGTGATGGCAAGGTGGGCTCGGGCTGCTCAGACCTKGCAGCGCACGGGGTGAAGAAGCAGCCACCAGCCGAGGGGCTCCTTGGGTGACCACAGCACATGAGGGCAAGGCAGGCCCAAGGGGGGTGATGCCAGCAATGCCGATACCTCTCTGGGCCGAGGGAGACAGACCTGACCTTGATGGGCCCCAAACAGCCCCTAGGCTGGGCTTTTGTCCCTCAGGGTCACTGCCGATGCCGTTAGGTGCAAGCCAGCCCCACCGACTGCTTACTGGTATTTAAAGGTGTGAGCTCCAGATGGCTGTGGCTGCTCTGTATTAACRATGCTCTTCAGCCTTTGKTTGCTTTATTTCTTTTTTAGCTGCRGATGCAGAGGTTTAGTTTTAATGGGATCAGCTGTGTGCAGGGGCCAGCACCAACCTTGAGCATCAAGGTAAGGAGGCCTGGATSACCCAGGACATGGACTTGTTCTCTACAATGCCGAAGCTGCAAATACATCCACCACTCGCAAACCAAGTCCTCCGGAACTGGAAATAGGTGACTGGGGTGAGCTGTAACACCCACCACATAGCAGGGAATAGCCAGGCTGAGCAACAGCCTGCAAAACGCAGCAGCTCCCGGCGTGAGTGCGGTGGCCGCTCCTCACCAGCAGCTGGCGACCGGCAGTGGCTGGGCTGTGAGCTCAGGTGGTGTGTGTGTGTATGTATGTACACTACCGGGTGTTTGTCTTTGCCTCTTTTGCTTTTTTCCACCCGTGGGCGTCCTGAAGACTCAAATAATGCAAATCACCCCCCTCACTGTCCAAGTAGGGTGAGGCRAGCTGGAGCCCACAAAACTGCAGGGAGCACGCAAGGCCAGAGGGTGCAGCGGCCCCGCCAGGCACCCACGCGTCCCTCTGGCACTGGCCGGCAGAGCCTGCGCCCGCTGCACGAGGCTGGCCCGAGGGATCTCATCTGAAAAAACAAAAAAAAAAACCTAAATCAAGTCCTGCAGGTTGTGTTTTACTGGGAAGCTCCAGGAAAAGGCAGAGGTGYGGGGGGGGTGCTTCCCAGCCATCCCCACCCCCTTCAGAGGAGCTCAAGGTGCCAGGAAACCACAGGAGCTGCTGCACAACTACACACTGCTCCCTGCACCCAGCAAAGGCTCCTGGTATTTGGAGACCAGGTTCTACCATTCCTTCCTATCTGCTTCCCAAATTGGCTTTTTCAGCATTCTTTAAAAAAAAAAGGYAGGGGGGAAAGGGAATATTCCCACCCTCCTGTTCTCTCCCCTTCTGCCCCAGCTCTCGAGCTCCCCACGTTTTTCCCTTGGGAACATGGATGCTGAAGACTATGGGGTTACACCAGCTGTTTTGGAAACAGGATGCCTGTGCTCGGGTACAGCGCGAGCTCTGCTTCACTGCGTCACCATCGCTGGCTTTTGCAGCCGGCAGGAGTGAAACTGAGAAATCTGAAGTGGAGGGATAACGCAGCCAGCGTACAACCAGCCCCAGGACGGACGGCTCAGCCGCGCATGGGGGCATGGGGACGAGCCGCGGCACCCCCTCACCATGCAAATGTGGGTCAGTGAGGGGAGTCGTGCTTCAGCAAGGCAGTGGGGGGGGGCACAGGCTGCCCCACGCGGGGCCTTATATCCAGCCACGCTGGCAAGAGCCCACGGCCGCAGGCAGACGGGAGGCAGGGGCAGCTGGCGAGCAGCAGCCAGCCCGCACAGGCACAGCAGCAGGAGCACGGGCCACACACAGCCTGCCCACGCCGCGGTGTGCCGCACAGGGCCCTGCTGCCCCAGGGGCAAGGACATGGCTCTTTGACTCACTGCTAACATGATTTATGACTTGCATCAGTGTGTACAAGGTGGTTTTGGGCAGGAGAGTAAATACTTTATTCTTTTGCCCCAAGGGCTTTTTTCCCCCCCCTTTTTTCAGCACCGCCAATATCAAGASTTTTCTGAACTGCAGCTGCTGCCCCCCAGGTTGGCTCCCAGGGCTGTGTGCGGTGCCTGTGGCAACTCCAGAAGGGACACCAAGCCACGCTCTGCTCTGTGTCCCTGGCTCAGGGACAGACACACACCCTGCCTCCCTCCTCTCCTGATGGATGGTCCTGGCAGAACAAGGGCCACCATGCTGTGTGGCATCTGCTGCCTATGATGGAGGTCCAGCCCCCACTCTCACACATCCCTTGCTCGCAGGCTCCAAGGAAAGCCAGGGAGTCCAGCTGAGACATTTTGCACGGCAGGAGGTATTCATACAGATGAGCCTCCAACAGGTGAGAAAGGAGAAAAACCTGCTAACACCCCTGCAGCACTGACCCTCTAGTGCGAGCCTTCGGCCATCTGCAAAACAGCAGGGCTGCACCTCCGCCGAGCGCTCCCAGGGCATGGGAGCAAAGCTGATAGGAAAACAGGTAGCAGGAGCATGACTATCTTTAAGGAGCACAGTAGAGWGTGGATGAGGACAGAGGGGAAGCCGGTGGATAAGCATTATTCTGGAGCCATTTATTATAATAAATACAGTTAATAAATAACTCCATAGAGTTAAAAAAACAGATTTGACAACTTGGAACAATCTTCTGGTGAACATTTTGGAGGGGCTGGGGGCAGAAGCAAAAATAAAGCAGGCTGAGCTGCCTTGCAATTTCTTTCTGGTGGGAAAATAGCATTTTAGTGAGAAATGAAAGTTTCAGTGGAAAAATGTCTGAAATCTCTGCTTTTCCCTAGAGCAACAGAGTATTTGCTACCATCAGCATTTCATATAGTCTAATAACAAGGTATTAATATCTAAAAATCAAGCCTACAGTTCACAGAAGGGCTTTGTACCAACCTCCCACAGTACACAGACAAGCACCTGCTGACAGCTCTGCCAAACCCTGTCCGRAGCATCTGCTTCCAAGATATAAATAAAACTATCATCTGGGATACTGCTCCCTGCAGTGTCTTTACTGCAGCAGTCCAGCCCACACTGAAATGGGAAGACCTAAAGGAGGCTTTTCTGTAATTACCTGTGGCAGGATGACAACTTCAAGAACTGCCAGGGAAGACTGCTCAGCCAGGGCCAAACCACCTCCTGGGATGCGAGAGCAAGCTGGCCAGCTGTGCGTGGGGAAGGAGGAGGAAGGAAGGAAGAGAGGAATGGGCCTTTGCCCACATGCACTGCTGCCAGGACCTGGACAGTAGCACTGCCTCTGCACTCCAAAACAAGGTCTAAAAACCTTCAAAGGGTTGAAAGAGGTTATGGGCTGCTCCATGGCAAGGCCAGCAGCCCTTCCTGTGAGACAAGAGCAACCCCCAACTCTTTCTTCTTATCGAAGTGGAGTTTCAGAAGCAGCTGTCATTGCACAGAAGCAGATATCTGATTGTGGGAGCTTTTAAATTTAACAAAGACATAACAAAACCCACCAACGGGAAACTGGTTTCAGAAATTCAAATGGAAACAATACTTTTTTAGTGATAACCAACAACACACTCCCAGCAAGGCAGTCACTAAGCTGATGCCTGCCGCCTTTCAGAAGGAGCTCTCTTCAGAGACTCTTCCTCCAGGGCTTACCCAGGCACCAGATCCGGATGGAGCAGAGCAAGCTGCCGAGCGCCCTCTCAACCGGGCATCCAGCCCTGCTCCTGGGCACAGCTCCCCAGCAGCTGGCCCCACAGGGCGAGGGTAAGGGCTACACGTGTGGCAAAGGCTCTGCTCGCAGGCTGTGCGATGGGACTGGCTCCGCTAGGCACACCTGAGCTGGCAAGGGGGCCACGAACACTCGCTGCAGTGGCAGTGTCAAGTTCTCTTCCACACACTATACCCGTTGCAGGGAGGTGAAGGCTCTGAGCAGAGCCCCAGGAGCAGCTTGTACTGCTTAAATGCAGGAACTTCTTGTCCTCACTTAAATGGCCTTCAGGCAGAACAGGAGCCCAAGCCCAGGCCTCCAATACTCCACCTGAGCATCCTCAGACTGAGGATAGTCTGCAGTCATAAAACCCCCATCGGCCAGATGTTATCTGGAGACACAACTTCATTTCCTGGCAAGACATGAATCAAAAATGCTACAAAAAACTTCACTTGGATGCACTGCTTGGTGAAAAATTATTCTTACACAAGTTTTCTGTCCAGTTATAACTTGATGCTGCCTCCACCTTTTGTGATCTAGAAAAAAAAAAAAGAAATTAATCATCTAACAGGGACCTTGGCCCATAAGCAAACTCAGGGCTGGAGGCAGGTTAGTGGCAGCTCAGTGGTGGCCAGCAGCCTGTGCTTAACCCAGAACAAATCTGCACTGTGTTCCTATCATTGCTACACAACCCCACTCGGAGCTGTGTCTGCATGGGGATGCCCAGGACACTTAACAGGACTCCTCAGAAGATGCAAAGTCTTGGAGGCAGCTGAAGTGCCCTGTTCTCGGTGTGAGCTGAGGTCTCTGTACACCTGAAAGGCCAACACTAGTGTTTGTGCCCTGACTTGGCACGCTTCATTAACTCCGTTTGCTGCTGTGCAAACAAGCCCGAGGGGTGCCAAGCAGATGACAGTCCCTTCAGCCCGCGGTGTCTGGACCACACAGAGCTGTGCTYGCCTCGAGGTTTGGCGAATACTGACCTCAGAGGCACAAAGGGTGCCCTTGCCTGACACTGCCTGGTTTCCCGGCCTGCCYCAGGCTACAGCTACAGCTACACATGAAGTCTTTTTTCTGCAGTAACTGCGAGGCAGGCTGGTGGATTCTTCCTCTCCTCCTGCCAACCAGACCACGCCAGTAACCACACTGGTGAAGAAAGGCAACGCCACAAGCAAACCTCTTTTTGGCACTGATAGGAAGCCTGTTGAAGTTACACTGCTGAAGCCCTCGTCTGGCAGCACAAGCTGTGCCTCTCGCTGGGAGAGCTTGCTGGCATCGTGCTACTGCTACAGCACAGCTGCAAACCCTTCTGCCCATCAYTTCAGGCCAGCAAGACACATCCATCATCACCTACAAGTCTCTGACAGGGAACAGCTACCACCACCACTCTCTGCAGCTGCCTTCTCAGAACTGGGGAGGCAGCCCCTCTTCTGTGGAGACTTTCTTCTTTGATGACATCGGACTGCAACAGTAGGTCACAAACTTCCTCCCCAGGAGCACAAAAGGAGGTCTCCTTTCTTGGTATTGTTTTCACTTGGCTGGACARCAGAGCATTTCTGCAACCCCAGTTTGGGGCTCTTGGGCATTCATAGTTGAGGACACAAATGCAAGCAGTCTCATTGCCTCATTTTCCTCTCTTTGCCAGAAGTTTCCTAGAGGTCAGGCAGGAGGAAGGTGGTAGAAAGTCACTAGTTTAAATTCTTTTCTATTGAAAAAACAGAATCTGCGTTTTTAGGCACTGCTGGCACACAGTTTCTGGCCCTCAAACAGAGGAGCCACTCTTTTCATCAAGCCCAATCCCAGCTTTCTACAACAGGGGGATCTTCTGCTAGGAAGGAAGAACTGGGGCAACAACCAAAAAAGACCACCTCAGCTGCAGAAGAAAGGCTGGGAGGAGATATATAAGCAGTTAAGCTACGAGAAAGGCAGTGCAGTGCAGTGCCTGTTTGATAGCAAGCACTATGCTCCAGGTTTCTGCTGTGAACCAGCAACAAGAAACATCTTTCCTGGTCACCAGTCTTGGGAGCAAAAGTTTGGCTATTTGGGAGTGTAGAGGAGGGCTACAGTCACATCTCTAGGATCCTCCCTGGCACCCAGCTGGAAAGGCTTGGTCAGCCTTTTTATTGAAAAATAAAAATAAGAGATTTTTCTTTCTGCATCCTACACTCCCAGGGGCATTGACCACATCCTGAGATCAAATGGCCATCTTCACCCAAACTCAGGCCATGACGTGAGCCCAGTGAAGCTCTCAAGCACTTTTTTCGCCCCTTGTCACATGGTGACTAATGGTTTTCCACTACAAATCTAGGAGTGGAAGCTAGAAGCACTAGAAGCTCGCAAGTGGCAACTTCCAGTACATTGCACAGTTCCTACTGGATTAAGAACATAGGATGCAATTCTCACTATTGGGGATGTGACAGA
Source organism: Oceanodroma leucorhoa (assembly GCA_030449065.1). Taxonomy (NCBI): domain Eukaryota; kingdom Metazoa; phylum Chordata; class Aves; order Procellariiformes; genus Oceanodroma; species Oceanodroma leucorhoa. The sequence continues at coordinate 1,522,884 of JASVER010000099.1, forward strand.
TGACGTCTCATTCCTTCCCTTCTGTCTTTCCATACAATACTCCGGGGTGAATATAACAAGTTCTAGGCCTAAGCTGCAGCCAGAGGCACAGCACTGTGGAAAAAGCCTTCAGTGGTGAAGACCGCTAAACAGCACAACAGGTTGCCTAAGATAACTCTGAAAGCTTCCATTGTAAGTTTTTTGGCTGTCAGGAACAGTTTTGGTCAAGCTCAGCTTGCCATAGACCTGGCAGGTTCTTGGTGGATCTTGGGGCAGAGGATAGACCCTTCCAAACTAATTTCAGTGCTGGGACCAACACTTAGGAGTCAATACTGGGGCTTCTTATGCTTTAATATCTTTGCTACTGACCTGGGTGATAGGATGGAGCATATGGGCAGCAAATCTGCAAATGACACCAAATTGGGAGGAGTGGTTCATACACTGAAGGGCAGAGCTGCTATTCAGAGGGACCTAGACAGGTTGGAGAAATAGGCTGAGAGGAACCTTAAGAAGTTCAATGGCAAATGCACAGCCCTGCCACGGAGATGGAATAACCTCCTGCAGCAGAACAGGCTGGAGACAAGAGGCAAGAAAGCAGCTTTGCAGGAAAGGACCTGGAAGCATGGGTGGACAAGCAACCCGGCAGTCAGCAGTGCACCCGTGCAAAGGCCAACCGCTAACAGGAGCGGAGCCAGCAGGGTGCAGGGAGGGATCCTGCATCTCTGCTCAGCACTTGGGAGACCATCTAGACAGCTGGGTCCAGTTTGGGTTCCCCAGCACAAGGACAGTGACCTACTAGAGCAAGTTCAGTGGAGGCTGTCAAGATGGTTTGGGCTGGAGCACACAACTATAAGGAGATGCTGAGAGAGCCGGGTTTATTCAGCCTGGAGAGAAGGCAAAAGGAAGATCTTACTGTTATCTGCTACTCTCTGATGGGGAGCCACAGACACACAGGAAAAGCTGAAAGGCAACAGGCACAACATGAAAAATTCTGATGAGATGCAAGAAAAACCTTCACTGTCAGCATGGTCACACACTGGAATAGGAAATGCCACCACTTCTCTGGTCCCATCTCTGGAGACGGACAACCTGCTCTAACGTTGAACTTAGCCCTTCTTTCAGCTGGGGGTGGACAAAGCAGCCTCCAGACATCCCTTCCAGCTAAATTACCCCAGAAGTCTATGAAGCATCACTTCGCACGAGACCTTACGCTTTGTGGGAAAGTGCATTGAGAACATGTGCCTTTCAGTTTTCCGATCTGTGAAATGGGGCTGACAGGATTTCCTTCTTCGAGCATTTGTTGTCTAGCAGGTGTCCCAAATAACCCACTTTTTTCAGTGTGGAATAGATGACTCAGCTCTTCAGAACATGAGGCTCTGTCTGCAGAGCACATGCAAACAGAAGAGAGAGGCACTGCTTGTGCCATTCTTAGTATTCTGTTTCAGAACTCACTTGTGATGCTGTTGGAGGCTGCATGCTTTCTTCAGATCTGAAATCCTCAGAGCTGCCCCAAAGTTTCTAGCAAACAAACTTAATGCTTTCATTTTACACCAGAAGCATAACAGTCATCTGGGAAATCCCCCTCCCACACCCCAGAGTCCGTACTTTGGGTGACTTGATGATCTCACCACATACAGTTACTCAGGTTCGATGTTGCTTTTAAAACCCTGTTGTGTAAAAGCCACTGGGGTCAACTTTTAAGCTAAGGCTTACTCTGAACAGCTATGTATGCTTAAATACAGAAAAAATGGCAGTTGAGAAAAAGGGACCAAAAGAAATCTTCCATCTCTTCTCTCCCAGTCCCCTCTTAACCACACACTGCCATACCTTAAGAGACACGACCTACCACGTACAACTGCTCTCATCCAGCCAGGCCCTGCCGTAGTTCTCTGCTGTTGCCTTTCCCAGCTTCTTCATAATCCTAAAATGGTCTTCTCATGATGAGAGCCACTGATATCTGCACAGGCACTGCCTCCTGCTATGCCTAACTCCACAGCACCTCCCACAAGGGGATGCAGGAAAGCCAGGAACACAGCGACAGCCGCATAGCCCCTTGCTACAACTCTGGTCCAATATGAACAGTCGTGAGGGTCAAGAAAGGAAGTTGTTTCATATTCCCCCAGAAGAAGCTGTTCCAATTCCGCTATCTAGAAGCACAATAAGCCAAGTCATCCTTCAGCAGGTACCTCCATAGGTATGGTTAAAAACAGGTAATATAGTCATTAAGATATTTTAATAGAATTCTCATGTTACAAGCAGCCTGTTCCCTTCAGCATCTGAGGAGCACACGGGTGACTCAGGAAGACAGTAGAGTACCTGAAACACAGCAGGTGGAATTTCCCCTTCTACACAGAGTGATCTGCACAGCTCCCCATGCGGAGAAGTGTGGCTGCCTGTGTTATACATGAAGTAATATGAGACATCTTGTTCATGCTGCAAATCCAAGGAGCCTGCAACACTAAGACAGTGAATTGGTGTATGTATTCAGGAGTTGCCGTCCTACCTTGGGGATGGTCAAGCTGCCTCCTGGGATGGCTAAATCGTTAGCTGTACTGACAGGCACAGACGTTCCCTCTTGTCATAGGTCCAACAACTCCTAGAACATCTGCTCACAACTACTACAAGACAGGTGAGTCAAGGACTAGGCTGATAGGAAAACATTACTCACAACCCTGATTTTATTGCATATTTTGGTAAGTGGTGAGAGATTCCTACAACAGTGCCCACCTTCGTGTTTTGTGACGCAAACCAGTTCAAAAGACAGGCTAGAAAGGAACTTTCCCTTTTTGCTTTGTTTTCTTATCAGAAGTTCCTCTGGTAGAAGAGGAACAATGTCAGCTTACAGAATTGCTCATCTTCACAGAAGCCCACCCTGTTTTCCAGTTAAATGAATGGAAAAGGATCCCACCAACTGCAACAGAAGTTGGACAAGGCCCCTGGAGACTGAGCTCAGAAGGGAAACTACCTGAGAGGGGAGAGCGAGGAGGCAGATTCCCCATGCTCACAAAACAAAACACAAATACACCTTATGTAAAACCAACTCTTTCCACCCTCACATTTATTTTTCCTAAAAAACAGTCTTTGCAAACAAATCTCTTGTTTCTCCTTTCCAATTCAGTGGTATTGCTGCAAGCACTCCATGGCACATGACTCTGGGGAAGCAGAGAAAGTGTACCGCAAGTCAGTCATATTTCCATAGGAAAAGTTGACTCTTAACTTACATCATCCTTGAAATGCTGACGCAGGTTTGTAAGAAGCATCTGAATGTCAAGTTCAAGGAACAGCACTGTAGCACTGAGGCCTGACATGGCTGCCTAGCTCTAGCAGAGCAGAAGGCCCTCCTTTGCCGCAAGGCGCTGGCGATGGATTTTATCCTGCTGTAGCTCCTCGTGGTTTGGATGCCAGAGTTTCATGACAATTCTCTCAATGTTTAGAGCGTAGACAGTGTGCGCAGGAATAACTTCTTTGTGCACCTGGAGATACATGTTAGAAAACAAGCTTCGTGCTTTCATACACATTTCCCCATATTGCCCATATAAKAACCTCCCTCTACTAGAGGATGATCAGAGAGCCAGGCCTGCACAGCGGGAACACAGGCTGTCGCACACGAGGAGAGCTGCAACTTGCCAGCACTGCCACACCAGCCAGCACAGAAAAACCGCCTGTTACGCCATTTTGTAAGGGAGTGGCATGGTAAGGAAATCATCATTTTGCTCTTGCGATGACAAACAACAATTTGTCATCAAAATCTTACAAACAACAATTCTGTCTGACTAAACACATGATGCAAATGCTCGATTACAGCTCTTACAAACAATGGTCTGCCTCCACAGCCTTGAGACGAAATCCCAAGGCCTGTTCACAATAGCAGAGATCATGGGGGAATTTCTCACAGCTAGACATTGAAAGTAGTCTGAATGTCCCCAGAGCTGCCAGAGGGGGGAACCACAGGCATGCACCTCCACAGGAAGATTCATCTAGCCTACCTTAGACACCTCCCCAGCGTTGGGGTGATGATAGCTAACCCACTGCAGCAGCCTGCATGCCACGACCAAATATTCGTCCAACTGCCCAGGGTGGAACATGAGGAGTAAGAAGGGACRTGCCAGGCAAGTCATTTTGCTGCATCGCTGTCAAAAATCTCAGTCTAGCTCAGTTCTGATATAATCACTGCAGTCTTGCTACAGAGGAAGAGTTCACCCTTCTTAGGTAGCTATAAGAGACAGGGATTTCCTCATCCACTCTCTGGCCAAGGGGAGCAGAACAGTCATGAAACCATGAGCTGACTGTATGTTAACTGTTACTCAATAGTGGGAACAAGTCAAAGCCAAAGAATTGTAAATTTGAGAGGGGAAAAAAGGAAACAGACTGTAGGAGGAGAAATCAAATCCCCCTCCATGCATGTAAACCAACTCCGAGACTGGTAGCTGATACTCAGGAGAGCGCTGCCTGTGACACAACAGTGTAACATGAAGAGCTTACCTGTAATGCCTCAAAAAGGTCGTACATGTTCACGGGCGGGAGGGATGCTGGTAAGGTGTCTCCAGAGCATGCCAGGAGTAGAGCTGCCTGCTGCTCGGCATCATCGGGCGGGGGCTGGGGAGCTAGGCTCTGACCGGCAGACGGTGTCGCACAGGTTGGAGGGCTGTAGACAGAGCAGGCAGTAAAACCTTCCAGTCAAGAAAATAGCACCACCTTTGGAAGTCACACAGGAGGGGCTTGGCCCCAGGGTTTCCTTTTCTGTATCAGTTGGCTTAGCCCTTATGTACATAAGATTATTTCAGCTGTAATTAAAATCTCTTTAAAATTCCAGTTTAATAAAAACACTGCAAACTAATCCTCAAYATGCTTCAAACCTGCTTTGTAAGTGATCTCGATTGGGCAACTTGTGGTTTACAGCCAATAGTTTCTGCCCAGCATAAAAATTAAGGCACCCACAACATTAAATTGAAAGATGTTAGCTGTTAGGCAGAGTTGTTTGGAGTGGATTGCGTTTGTAGTGTTTGTAGTGCTATAATCAAGTCTTAACACACCCACGACCTCCTGTCAACTGCTAGAAGCTGTCATAGACAAACACAACTGCCTTCTCGTACACACACGCTGCCAGATGCGCAGCACAAGCTGTTTGACATTGGGACTCTGGAAAACAAGATGACCTTGAAGCTCCGCTAACCGAAAAGGCCTGCCAAGGAACAGTAAATACATTTGGATACCGGAAATGACAGGATGGCAATGTCCCACAGGTCTTCACTGACATTTCACTCCTGTRGCACAACAGCGGTGCCCTCACAAAGGCAGGGCTCTTCTGCCCAGGGGCAGTTTCCCTGAGAGCAGCAAAATTCCTGTGTCACTCACTRCAGCTTCCAAAAAGCAATAATTACTAAGGACATTCAGAGGGCCAGGGGTCATCTTCATAAATTGATGGACAAGCAAAGGCAAGGAAGAGAGACTTACCACTGTCCTAAACTCCCCTGCTGAGAAATCCCCATATCCTCCCTCCCTGTTTAGCTGTACAGTTCTCCGTACTGATACCTTCTTGGTATGTGAAAGCTAAATACCGTTATTAACATGTTCTACTAAGTAAAAAGAGAAACCAAGCGATGGAGTAGCTTCGGGACTAGCAAATTGCATTTGAAATTAGCAGTGTGCCGAGAGCTCCTTACCACTCAATTAAATTGTTATAAGCAACAACACTGTTCTTCAGATATGGCTGAGGGTTAACATTGCTTCCGAAGGCATACTTGAAATGGCCATCTCTCAGACGATAGGCTTTCCGCCTGGATATCACAGAAGTCAGAATATCCTTAAGATGGTTCTGCAATGAAAAACAATCTTATTACACATGCCGATTTATTCGCCCTACCAAGCCACAGCTATGACAAGTGCCTCACCAATTGGTAAGACAGAAGTAGTGCTCCTATGACCACAAGGACCCAAAGACATAAGGGAACCAAATCTGGACAAGTTACTGTATGTTTTCACTATCTGATACAGTTGGATACAGAGAACATGGCACTGTGTGAGTGTACCGTATACACTAGCCTGTGAACTGTACTTTAACATGTGATGTGCTGCTTCAAATGTCAAAGAGGTTTCTTAAATGCTAGGAAATTCCCAACCCCTGATCCCTTTGATAAAGAGTTAAGAGACTTCATAATTGGCACTAGATGTTGCACTTGTACTGAAATACTGGCCCTAAAACTACAGTGAAAAGCCATTCACTCCTCTTTTTCAGACTGTTCAGTTGCCTGGGAAGTGCTAGAGAAGCAACTGTCTGAAAAAACAGGCAGACAACTGCTTCTTAATTTGGTCTTACTCCCAGATGGGAAATTCAGGTTGGCCTCCACGTCCTGACTCCAGAAAACCATCCACACATCAATGTTCCAAGTAATGGCTGTATCATTCCTGGGATACGTCAGGCAATGCACCACCGACGGCCAAAACCAGTAACAGCAGGCACTTCACCTACAGGTATTACCCAATTCTGTCACTTCACTTCCATGCCAGATACTTGTGCCTATAACAGATTATTTTTTATAGAACTGTTTAAACTGGAGCTCCCGTTCTGTCCCTGCTTTTAAGTGACAGGAACAGCATTTTCCAAAACAGCTACTTAAGCATGCCTGGAGTTCTTCATATGCAAGTACTTCAAAATTAACACTTGCAAGCAGAAATCCAAGACTTTACATCTACGATGCCACCAGGGGAGGTTTAGATTGGATATTAGGAAAAATTTCTTCACTGAAAGGGTAGTCAGGCATTGGAACAGGCTGCCCAGGGAAGTGGTGGAGTCACCATCCCTGGAGGGGTTCAAAAAACGTGTGGATGAGGTGCTTCGGGACATGGTTTAGTGGGCATGGGTACTGGGCTGATGGTTGGACTCGATGATCTTAGAGGTCTTTTCCAACCTTAATGATTCTATGATTCTATGAAACCTGGAAGCCCTTTGATTCTCATCTTACCCCTCCCGAGGCAAATGGGCAATTAGAGAAGCAGGCTTCCTCTCCCCACTGAGGGATGCTACCCCGTACTGCACACGGAGCCTTTTGTCGCTGGTATAATGAGACCACCACTGCTGCCCAGCCCAGTCTCACCTCCACAGCATAAACAACTGCGGTCACTGCCTCCTCTGTGACATTGTCTAGCCCGTGCTCATACGCGGTTACGATCATCCTTCCTTCTAACTGGCCACGTGTAGGAAGCATCATGGTATGAGAACACAGCTTCAAATCGTCATCCTCCTGAGGATCCTTTGCCACAAATTGCTGGGCTCCAGACAACGGATTCTGAGGCTGGAACCGGTGCTGTTATGAAGACAACATTAGAGCGTAAGAAGATAAATACTCGGTCAGACCCTTTGGTTTGTCTAGCCAAACATCCCTTCTCCAGTCAGAAAGCAAACACCTATGAAAACGTATCACGGTAGGACAAGCAGAGTGATATTCCTCCCCAGGATACTCTCCCAACTCCCAACGACTTGTGACTGAAGAAATTTCTGAGCCAGTGTTGGCATCCTTTTATTAAACAGCCCATGAACTTGTCCAGCAGCACCCTGAACCACCTAAACTTTGGGTATCCACATCATCCTGCAGCAAGAAGTTCTACAGTGTAACACCACACGACATGAGGAGTCACCTCCTCTGGTTTGCTCTGTACTTCCCATCTGCTAGATTAATTTGATTCTCCTGTAAGTCTCAAATGCGGTCAGTCACGGTCCCTTTTATCTCTGTTCACGCCATCCAGGCCAGTGATGATTTTATGGACTTCCACATCTCTCAGTCACCTCCTTCTATGCTGAAGAGTTCTTGTGTATTTAGTAATTTCTTGTACAGAAGGGTGTATTTTCACTTACTAACTGTACAGTTTCCATCAAGATTAAAAACCATGATCCTAAGCTTATGTGATTCTTACATTTCTTTAAAGCGTTAAATGCAACAACTTCGCCAAATTGCAGTTCTGAATTTCATACTCTAGTCTCCCTGTGCACTTGCAATACTCTAAGCAGAGCTGTGTTACTGAGCAGCCACTGATGCTGAGACGGATTATGGCTATTTTTCAGAACTGAGTCAGTTATTTAGAAAAAAAACCATCACAGAACAGGAATTCATACCAGAAGGTGGGAACCCCCATCTCCCAGGCCACATGTCTTCCAGCACGATTCCCTTGATGTGTGGCATCTCAAGCTCTAAGTGCTTGTGGTGGCTCCCCGGGTAAAGGGCAATGATTGACTCTCAGGCCCAGATGTGCGCTTGGCCCAGCCCCAACCCACAAGGGAACAACATGGCCCTGGCCATCAAGCTCTCCYGGTCACAAATCTAGTGGCTCTAAAATGAAGACTGCCACAAGGCTCTTATGGGGCATCAAGACAAACACATACTTTAAATATAAACAATGAATATACAGCAAGGTGGATTTCTCACATCTCAGTTTCAGGAGAGGAAGGGGGGCTGCTTTATTCAAAGGACTGTGGCATTTAACTCAGAATGAAAAACCAATCCACCCACTAATGATGTGAAAGCAGGTTTCCCTCCCYGTAATTCTGAAGACTTATGCTTTCATTACAGGAAAGCTACATGCCTGTATGCCTGGAAAAAGAGACCTTCAAAATGTAAGCAACTCTTAAGAGGAATGTGGTTTGGGAGAGCAGAAGCCAACTGGAATGAACCTGTGGTCATTCAGAGCTGCTATTCTGACCAGTGAGGGAAACATCTGGAAATATCAAGGCACTTCCAAGTTCACACTACTCAGGAATGCCACTAGTAATAGACCAGCCCTTTAAGTATAACATACACTTCCTACAGTACTTAATACCAAGCATTCCAGGAACACGTGTATAAACACACTCTAGAAATGTGGTGTAATGTAGAGGTATCCGAGTAAACCAAATTCCAAAACTTCCACTACGTCACAACTTGCTTCTCAAACTCTCCTCTACTTGCTACTGAAAAGCTACGGTGAAGTTTTAAAACAAAAAGATAACACAGACTGCCATCAGAATTCAGGCCGCAGCTGTGAACACTACAAAATATTTCAGCAGTTTCTAAATACGAGCCTTCAGCTGGACTCCCATCCCTTTGAAACACTGAAGCACACCCACACAACGACAGTCCCCAGAAGAGCGGTGTGCGCTTTGGCTGAGCCAAGCTGACTTCCCACAGTGTAAGAGGGGGAGGTTTCACACGCCCACGTTTCTCCCCTACCCCCAGCCATACGGCTGCCTCTTCTTCCTTTGCGCTGGCTTCGGCATTCATCCAACCGCAAGGAATGCTGATCCAGCTGAATAAACCAGCAAGAAAAACTTGGGGTTTGGGGTCTTTTTTGCTTGGTTAGTTTTCTGCCTTGTCAGAGAACTGAGACGGATCACGGTGCACTCAGACACACCTGATAAATCCGGCTCAGTAAGAGACAAACACTTTCAACAAACTATTAATCCAGTTTGAACCGTCTTGGACTAGATGACCTTTAAATGTCCCTTCCAATCCAAACTATTCTATGACTCTATGATTCCAGGATCAAACACCGCCCGTGGAAGACAGTGCTCCATCYCAATTCCCTTTCACACCAGGCCGCCCCGCCACTGGTGTGGCAATGCAGAAACAACTGTAGGACAGACGTGTGACAGTACCAAACGGATGTACACAGCCTTCGCTGCAAAGTTAACTGGATTTTGTGTGTTCCTCTGCCACGTGCCAGAAGACAGCATCTTTGCAAAGCATTTTCAATTCTGAAACAACTTGACCCTCTAAAAACATTCCACCCAAGGAACATCTTACTCCTAATACTTTGGATTGCAGAGTTCTGCAGAGTGGATTGTACMATCACGGAATTCTGCCTGGCTGCCTAAATAAATAGGAAGTCACCTTTGCTTCAAGAATTTGGCAGATGTGTGAAGTGAAGTTGGTTCCTGGAATACAAGCTTTTGCAACTTTGACATTTCGGTGTACTTCCATGGATTCTCTGGTGTCTAACAAAGCCAGGTCATGCTGTAGCCTTTCTCCCAAGAGGCTTCCACCAGACAGGCAGCAGCTACTAACRCCCAGCTCCTGCCCCAATCCAGAACTCAAACCAAATATAACATACATCATGGCATGTGATGGACTKCCATCATCCCTGGTAGCAACAAAAACTGCATGCTGTGCAGAGCTCTTCAACCCCAACAGAATGTCAGAGAGCCACGACCATTTAACCATGGACACTTACATCAAATTTTTGTCGAACCGAAGAAATCTTTTTCTTTCCTTTGAGTTTTCCAGGTTTAGTTGCAGAGCCACCTGGCCATGGCAGAGATCCGGCACCTTCTACAAATTGAAAAGAAAGAAAAAAAACCCAAAACACCCCACTCAATAGGTGTTGCTGATTTAGGGCCAGGATGAGACTGTCCATACAGGAAAACCCTTAACATTTGGCCCCCAGCTAAGCCTTAACCCAAAATCAGCAGCCATGGCCCAGAGGAAGGACTTCTCAGGGGAGAACTTCTCAGGGCTGCTTTTGGCAGCCCTTCCCTGCCTTTGTCAGCCCCCTGCCAGCTTGACTCACTCATGACCCGTTACTTAATTAGAAATTTCTGTCCACACACAAAAACCCATGGCAGAAGGAGAAAGATGAGCACAGCCTCCAAGGAGAGCCACAAGGAAGGAACAAGCCATTTGTTCCATCAGGAAGACGACAGGAGCTTGCCCGGAGGGGGATTCTCCTCCCACCAACTCCTGGATCAGGTCAGACGCTAACCAGCAGGATCGAGCAGTGCRACTCACTACACCTGCCTTTACAGCTCCCCAGCAGCTTTAGCAAGCTTTGTCTCGGACCCTTGTTAAACATCACGGCTGATCGTTCTTGTTACACTGAGGGGAACGGAGAGGGAAGAACTGCAAAGGTTRCTGAGCGCAGGAGCAGGATGACACCAACGTGAGCAGTGAGCTTGTGACTGACCAGAACTGGAAAGCAGCTGAAGAAGAGATTACTGCGTAGTACCAATAAATAAATACATTTGGCCACATCACCTTGAGGAGCCCGCTCAAAAATCCACTGTGTGCTGTTTGACAGCTACACTACAGTAGGCCAAACCACCTCCTGATAACCACACAGCTCTCGGCCAGGACAGCCTTCCAGATTTCCAGCTGAYGGCTTTACAGGATCCGTACACAATTCCTTCAGGTACATTAGGGCTTAAGACAAGGTTGCATTGGATGCATATGCACTTGCTGACAGCGAACAAGAAGTGCAACCCAAAGACGGGACAGCCCTCTTGTGGCTACAGAGGCAGCCTCTGCTTTGTGTCACCAGCACCCTCCTCCCTTGGTTTTGCACAGCGAGCAAGCACCCTTCTTCCTCCGGAGCMGAGTGTGCCCTGTGCCGGGGTCCCTGCCCACCCCCAGGGAGCTCCGAAGGTCATTCAGTCGCCTCGGACGCGGAGGCTGGAGCTCTGCTKCCCGGCAGTGCTGACAGCACGATGACATCTCAGACGTTCCCTGGCCGCACCTGAGCCAGCATTTGCCATTTCCTCCAGACATGGACGAGAAGTGACAGCAGCCACCCCACGACTCGCCACCCACAACTCGGCCAGCCTCAGGCACGTTGACAGAGTACTGACAAACCACCAGTTCTGGTTCTCTCCTGTTACCCCAGGCTGCCACGGCTCAACACCAGCTTCATGCCAACTGGCACGTTTACCTCTGGCTCTCACAGCTACGTCTAATTTGCTGTAATCGGGAATTCATAAATACAGTTATACTACAGCCCTGTTTATAGGGAACAGGCTGGCTGGAAGTCCTTGGCTACGTGGAGCTTCCCACACTCATGGCTGGAGCATAAGCACATGTCCTCTGCCATGGAAAGAAGACTTCTAAAACATGACTTTAAGGATCAGGCTAGACCAGAGGATTCAGGTGAAGTTTATGAATGGTCAGCTGCTAAGAAGGGGTTAGAAACAACCTACACACACACAGAGTTGGCATATTGTCCCTATAAAAAAAAGTTTATTAAAAAGTTTAGCTACATCTTATTAGTGAGGTGAAAACCAAYAGTCTACAACAAACCCTGTTGTCAAAATCCACCGGTCAATTATAGGAAATTAAAAGATATCAAATAAAGCCTCTCCAAAAATCATAAAGATGAGTGTCACTACTCATCACTACAACATCACAGTAAAGGCCTAACAAGGGGGTGTGGGAGAGCACCGTGGACAACCATCTGAAGGACCACTCTTGCCCTTCATCGAGATCTCAGTACTTACATCTTAGGATCTACCAATGTAACGCTACTTCTCTCACAGGATGTTTTGCTCTTTACAGATGAGTCCTTTCTTTATCCTCCTCCTCTCCTCCATAGGAGGTCAGACCCCTTCTAGGCAGGGGGGATTAGGGGCGTTAAGGACAGACACAGAAATTAGCTGGCCCATTTCAAAGCTTTCAATAAAAGCACCTCTCTCTACCTCGTAATGTCACCCCACCGCAGGCCATTCCTCCTTGTCAGAAGKCTCACACAGCTCCTTCGCAGCCTGACTTACGGAAGTATCCTTACCTAACTGTGTGACCGGGAGGCGGAGATGGAGGAAGAGGAACAGATAGAGACAGAAAAAGCAAACACCACCATTTTAGCTGACAGTGTATTACAGATGAATAGGTTATAGCAGAGTTCGAATTTTAAAAATGCCTTATTTTTAAAAATAACATAGTAACTTTTAAACTAAATGGCATCTAAATTTTTAGGCTTTGACAGTAGACCCTGAGAGATGCAACTTAATTGAATCTCAGCCTGCACATTTAACAAAAACTTAGTATCTCACCTTTCCCTGGCTATCTCCTATTCCCCGTTATAAAGAGCCCAGAGCAGAATTTTTTTGGCTCCTCTTCCAGGTTTTCATATTACCAAACCTGACTTGCACTAGATGAAGAAAGCAGAATTTCCCTCTAGTATTCTAAGAAAACCAGTGCTTGCCTTCCTAGCCACAAATGACAAGGATGGGTTCRCTCAGGTGTGAAACTTTAGTGATGTTAGCAGTTTTCATTTGATCTTGCTAGCAAGAGAATGAGATGTTAACAAGCCACAGCAATGGCTGCTGATATGCCTCCAAAGATGAGCAACAGATAAGCATGTTTTTCTAAGAGCTGCCACATCTCTCAGTGATGGCACCAGCCAGTCCAGAGTGTGTCAGGTTTCCCTGACGTGCTGCACCAGCACCGCACAGGACGAAAGGACAAAGATACAAACAGAGAAAAGCAGCCAGGCACAGGAAACACGCATTTTCCCACCCTCTTTTATTTGATCTTCGGTTGGTTGGGGTTTTTTATCTTCTTGCAGGGACAAGGGTTTAGTCAAATACATTCTGACGACCCTCCTCTGTCAACAACTCACACTCCCATTTTCTTCYTTTTCCTCCCTTCCCAGCTCCCTGGAGAGAAGTGGAACACGAGCAACCTGAGCCYGCCTCACAGCTGGCAGCCCTTCAAGCAAAGCCTGTGGGCAACCCTGGTATAATAAAATGCTCCTGCTACCCTAGCAAGAGTTCTAATTCACTGAACCATCTCTTAGCTGGCTCCAGATTACTAGTAAATGAATTAAATCTTAACATCACTAACTCAAGTGCTTGCAATTGTCTCGGTTTTATTGTTAACATTTAGCTAAGGAGGGAAGTAACAGTTAAAGTAAGATACGTATTAACTCAAGCAACCTTGCTAACGTGCTTGCTTGCAGTTGTCCAACAAATAAGATAAGCTTTGTGAGCAAGTCCATGCAAGGTTTAGAAAGGCTTTAAACTGGAGTTCCTCTTGATGGAATTTTTTGGGGAAGAAAAATCCTGGAGATAAAAACTCAGAAAAGCACTTCTGAAAATATTGGTAAAAAGAGAACACCAAAGAAAACAATATTCTTGTAATGGGAAGTGTGCCACACCGCTCAGGCTGGTACAGCCAGCCCAAAACTAACACCAAGCCACCCTCTAGTATTTCAGATGGTGTGTTTCCAGGAAGTTCCTCCCTCTTCAGGCACTTTCACAGCCTCCCAGCTGTGTTACAGCTGGGTGCCGCTCGAGTATTTATGGGTGTCTTCACAAACACACCTACCAGAGAGAACGGCATCACCCATTTCTAAAAAGGGCAGAGAAGTCAGATTTAGGATTCCTCAGGATCCTGCTGTGCCCTCAGTGGGAGCTCAGCAGGAATTACAGAGCGTGGCCATTCCTCACACCCGAATAGACATGAACCTTCCTCTCTCTCCACCAAGTCCAAAATATCCCGTGCCACACGGGCTGGTGAACTGGGATTTGAAGTTCGCATGACCAACAGCCCAGGCAGATGAGAGATGGGAATGGAGAGTGTTCTCACAAAGGGTCACATTCACCCAGTGAGTGTTCCCCTACAAGCCCAGGTGGAACCACTGCTACCAGGGGCAGCAAAATCTGGATCAGATGGGTTCGTCTGCATGGTTCAACGTGTTACAATCGCTCCTTAAAAATACCTTCTCCAAGGTTTCCTATTCCAAATGCCACAATATCAAGTACACTTGTAATGCTGACCACACCATTTTTTTAAAATACAAACTGGCATTTTAAAGATGGTTCTTTCCCCTTGTCTCTCTCACACGAAGGTGGAAAGCACATGCATCAGTAACCCTTGTGACAGCATGCCAAGCGCATCAAGCACACTTCTTTAAAGTTACTTGTTTCCACAAATCATGAAGTAAACACCTTCTACCCAAAAGGCAGTGGTGGAGACAAAAGCCTGTTAGCTTCTCATTCTTACATGGGGAAAAAAGAAAACAAGAGAGGAAAAAAACACCAACAAAAAACTAGCAGGTCTCAGACTGGCATCTAGGGGGAGAAAAAGAAATCTAGACATAACATCTAGCATTCCACTCATACTACACTTTCCTGGGCTTGCATGTACAATCCACTAAGCCACACACAGCAGACTGGCAAGTAAAACCTGTGTGTAATAKATCTAGCAGTCAGTGGCCCAGGAAGAGGCATCTCAGTACAGATTAGCTCCAAAATTGTTGGGAGACTCTGCATTGATCTGAGGAGAGCAACACGGAGACTCCAGAAGAGACTAGCGGTATGTACCGTTAACTGCAGAGCACTAAACCGTGTCTTTAAGAACACACACAATTAAACGATTTTTTTATCAAGGTGGTTTATGCAGACCTGTGGACACAGAGCCAACAAAAGCCTGTCTGAAAGCACTGGAGGTGACCAGCTGGTCAGCACCTGGTAAGGCAGCTGCTCAGCTAGCACTCCGATACATGCTGTCACCGATCCGCTGAAGCACTGCAAAGAAGGGTTCTTCAAGGGCTCTCAAAGGGAGTAAGCTTCAATGGGAGAAAACGTCCTTGCAAGGACTTGAAATTAAAAAGGTCAGGCAGGAAATAACAAGCATGYGGAAGGCACCTGTGGAGCACGACACTTCTCCGTGCTGGGGCTCGTCCTTTTAACACATTCCTAGACAGCCTTGAAAAAGGGGGCACTGGGGAGCTGGTAGTTTGCTAACACACCTGAGCGATTCCAGCCAGGGAAGATGAAGCCTGACCGGACGGCTGCCCAAGAGCTGCCCAAGACCAAGTGACTGGATGAAGAGACAAATGACATTCAATACAGTTAAGCACAGAGTGGTGCACACAGGAACAAACCACCCCAACCTGAGTCACCCAGCAATGGGCTCTCACCTGACCACTGCCACTCAGAAGCAAGACCTCCGAGCTACGGTCTCTACTCCAACACTCACATCAGCTCAGTGCTGAGCTCGGAGAACACGGGCACTCTCTCCCTCCCCCTCCTAATTGAGACTCAGCTACTTCAGGTAATACTCACAGGGGAAACCACTGTTCTTGTGCTTTCTTTTTGTAATCCAGCTGTAAGTACTAAGTCAAAAGTAAGGAGCAGCAAGATTTAGACATAAATCTGAATTACAGACCGCTGAAGAGGACAAGTCTGGGACTCAAAAGGTTCAAGAGCAAACAAAGCAAGTTTGGAAGTGGGGGAGGTTAGCACTTAATTAGCACAGCTGGTATAGTTAAGGACCAGCTATGACACAAAAAGCTGTGGGTATCCGTAAGTTTTGCATTTCTTCCTTCCTCTGGCTACGTCAGGTACCCTAACAACAGGTACTCCCTCTTTTCGAAAAACTCGTCTCTCAGGTCTCAGCCCATCAGAGTTACAACAATGTTCTCTCTCTTACTACACAGCAGTTTCTTATCTCGAATTGCAGCACCATTGTCCTTCCCACCAGATCTCTGGACTGAGAGTTCTTTTGAAGACCAAACAAAACATACTTTGCAACCCTGACAACAGCCTTTCCAAATGCTTACAAAGTTAACAGGTTAACTATCTGCAGAAGGGTGGGTTAACTGGCCACAGCTCAATCAAGACTCACTTGTAAGCATTCCCAGTAAGCATTTTTCTATCAGATATGTACTCGATTTCAAAATCAGTCAGGAAAATCCAGCTCCCCAAAATGGTATCCCCAGCAGAGAGAAGAACAAAGAGCATCACCCAGTTTAGAAGAGAGAGGAAGCGGTAAGCAAAGCAGATCAAAGACAGAGCAGCATCTCCCTTTACACCTCAGCTCGCAGCACACACCCGATCCAGAAATCCAACCAGCTTATCGCACACAGCAATCCAGCGTTAGCCTCCAAGCAAGCACACGCAGCTTATTTATAAAAGCGTCCCTGCTGAAATCAGCTGGCTCACTACTTTGCTACCCTTTTGCCTGTGTGGCAAAAAACATGAATATGAAGGCTCAGAAGATTGGAGTGCCTGGTACAAAACCCACCAAACACACACGTGGCAAAGCGTTACCACCCGATTGTTTTTAATGTTTCTCGGGACTTACCTGGTGCGGAGACCAAGATCTGGCATCGGGTAAGAATAGCCAGGAGGAAATCGTTGTGAGAGTGGACTGCGTAAAGACAGACAGTTCATTAGCAACATGTCAGTGCCCAGAGGCACCCCCGCGAAGCAATCTTAAAGTAGCTCGCTATGCCTTTCCACGGTTGCGTTTGCCCCACGTGCTTACCTACGTAGGCACAACTTTCAACTTAAGTTTTTTCTGAGAGTTTGCTCAAAATCTGCTACTACCACGCTAACAAAAAGGATACTACGCATGGCACAGGAACAAGTTAGGTCACTTCTCAGTGTGCGACACACACAAACCCAGCCCTACAGCGTGCAACATGAAACGTCTGGTGTATTCAGCCAGTCCGAGGAGGATCAGCTGTCCCTCCTGCCACACAGACTTCTGGTAGCAGGGCTTCTGGTTTTGCTAGAAAAGGACCGGTAAGAGCCAGCCCCAGGAAGGTGACGTTAAGTCCAACAGGTTCTAGATAAAATGCAAATCCCTTGCAGAAGGGTTACTGGAACACAGAGTGAGCAATTACACATTAGAAAGAGCGAAGACGAACTTCACAAGCCAGGGTCAGAGGGTTACAGGATCCTCTTTGGCCTTTGAACCYGAGCACCAACAAACTCCCTGCCCTTCCCCGCAGGGATCACGAACATGGAAGTCAGGAGCCCCCACACCACTCTCAGCAACGCCCACCAACGTTTGCAGACCTGCACAGAGGCAAGGACGAAGGAATCTCACCCTTCAGCGTTCCAACCTGCCAGCCCCAAAGGCGGGGAAGGGGATCTGCCTGCTGCAAAATCACCTAGGTGAATTCGGGGKTCCCCCCCCCACTTCAGCCACACCACCAGTTCAGTCCCAAGCAAAGCGAGRGCGCAGTATGGGAAGGACTGGGTCTCTACGGTGACACAAAAAAAAGGCTTTTTGGTTGCCGGGACAGCATAGTTTACCTTTTTACCATATTTACACAAGGCCAAATTCCCTGTCAGTGCCGGGGCCACAAAGGGACTTCCCCCTGCAGCCCAGGGCACCTCCCACCTTTTTAACTCCACAGCTACCGGAGCCCCGGCCATTCTTATTTCCCTCACAGCAACTTCCCTGTTCGGGAAGCGACGTGCAGCAGGAGGAGCTCCCCCCGGGCCTGGCAGGGGCAAGGCAGCACTAGGGCCGGCAGGAAAACAAACACAAGATGCCTTTTTACCATTGTCTTGCGTGAGAAGCCTGCGTGCTTCCAGGTCAAACTCCTCCTTACTGATCTTTTGCTTGAACCAGAGCTTCAGGTTGGCCCAGTACCTAGGGAAGAGCGGGGAGGGTGCAGACAYCAAACGAAAAGCGCTGTTCCTAAACCCACTGCTTTCCCCCACCAGCGCAAAGGGGCCCGGGGCCAGGCCAGCGCTGAGGCTCCCGCACAGACACGGGACAAACGCGCGGCCCTTTGAGGAGAAGACGAACGGGCCGCGCAGCTCCCRGGCCCGGCCCGGCCCAACCCGGCCCGGCGGGACGCCCCCACCGCGGCTCGGCCTCGCTCCCCCGCACTCACTGCTTCACGTTCTCGCCCAGCGCCTCGCTCAGGCTCTTCTTGGCCGCCTCCAGCTCGCTCACGTACGTCGCCATCTCCGCGGGGCCTCCCCCCTCCTTCCCCCGCGCCGCAAAGCGCGGCGGCGGCCGCCCGTCACGTGACAGCCCGCCGGGCCCCGCCGCCCGGGGGGGCGGAGCCGTGGCCCCGCGCATGCGCAGAGGCGCCGTCAGCCCCGGTAGCGAGCGGGGCGGGAGCGGAGCCGCAGCTATGCCGGGCCTGCTGCTGGGCGACGAGGCGCCCAACTTCGAGGCGGAGACCACGCAGGGCCGCATCCGCTTCCACGACTTCCTGGGAGACTCGTGAGCACCGGGGCGGGGGGAGCTCCGCACCCCCGGCCGGGCGCCGGCCCTCCGCGGGGCCGCAGGCGGTGCTGGGGAGCGGCGGGAGCTCGGCGGGGGGCAGTCAGGGCGGAGGGGGGGGGGCCCTGCGGCCGGCCCCGGGGGAAGGGCCGCTCGCCGGCTCCCGGCCGGTTGTCCGCCCCCGCGGCGGGCCGAGCCGGGCCTGGCCGCCGGGCGCCGAGGGCTTCCTTCCAGATGAGCGCGACGGTGGGTTACGGGTGCGAGCCCGGCTCGACCCCGGGTGGGAGCCTGGCAGGCCGCCTCGCTCCCACGGGCCCGTGACCGGCGCGGGGGGGCGGCGCTGGGCCGGTCCCTGCCACCTGCTTGTTCCAAAAATGGCTTTTTTCACGTCGAGGCGCAGCGGCGGCGCCCTCGGGGGGCGAGGGAGGCCGGGCCGCTGGGCCCTGCGGCTCTCCGGGGCGAGGTGCCCGCAGGCCCCGCCGAGCGGGCAGAGCCACCTCTCCCCGTCCCCTCCCGCGGGCTGCAGGGCAGGGCGGCGAGCCGAGCTCACCACGGGTGAGCCGGGCCCTCGGGGAGAGGGAAGAGGTGCTCTGGAAACGGCAGAGCCCGGGGAAGGGCAAAGCCAGGCTTGCCAGAGCAGCGCCTGGTCCAGGCCAGTCCCAGAGACCAGCTTGTGTCACGTACGTCCCCTGTGAGTGAGCCCAGGCGTGCAAAGGTGTGTAACCGAGCAGTGGCAAAGGGCTCCGGTCCAGTTTGACTCCAAGCCAGCTGCCTTCGGGCACTGCTTCCCACAAAGCCTGTTACTCCGTTTCTGGCACGAGCGGGAGGCTGCTGGCGGCTGCTGGCCCAGCACGTCTGGGACTYGCTCCCAGCAGCGCTTGGCAGGCTTGAATCAGCGTTCGAGTCCGCTTCTGTCAGCATTGTGAGCTTGGGCGAACGGGGAGAAAGGAACCCTCTTAGTGAGAAAATAAGCTGCAGGGCTTCTTAAAACTGTCTGTTCCAGCCTGATCACACCCACATGGCAGCTTTCTTGGCCAGTTTCTACTCGGTTGTTTGCTGCCTTTYTATTCAAGTAGTATACTTATTGTATAGAGAGACTTGTAGCACTAGTGGCCAGGTAGCTGCCCYGTAACTTGGCAGCCGCACGGCTCTGGCAGAGCTGCAGGTGCCTCACTTGACCATTCCAGCTCCATTCCCAAATCTCTAAGACAGGACTTTCCCCAGCTGCTGTGGCTTGCAGCTGTATTTACTGAGCGCTGGGGGCCAGGTGAAGAGCGGTGCAGTAAGCCCTGTGAGTGCTGAGCCGAGAAATGGTGCGACAAGTCCCTGGCAGGGAATTTTAAGTGCTGGGGGTGGCTTTGCATTAGCCTCTGGAAACTCCTGAGAGCTGGAAGCTGTTTTGCCATAAGCCCATCTCACTGCTGCATTGCTGCCTTTCTCTGTGCGCTGGTTGCCTTACCTGTAAAGTGGGGTGACTTGTATTTGCCTGCTCTGAAGGCTGCAAAATCCGCTSATGGGAAGTGGTGGGCAAAAGCGAGGTGACAGTATTGTTGTAACTGTAGTCATAATGTGATGTTAACTTCTGGCCTCCCCCGTTAGTTGATTAATTCTTATTTTTTCATGAAATACATTCAGCAGCTCACGGCAGCGGTTGGGTTAAAGTTTGGTCCTATCCAATTCTTTTAAGTTGCAGAATATATGTGGGTGTTTCTCCTCACAGTGGTCAATGAGGTATAGAGGATAGTGAATAGCCTTGTAAATCAGTAATGATCTCTGCAATAACGTGGCCAGCAGGTTGGCATCTACGTGCCCTCACACATGTGGTCTCTGTGGTACAGAGTGTACATGTGGCTCGCCCAAACTTCCTCACGTGGCATGGTGTCCACCTCCACRTCGGGAACGGTGGGATCCCGGAGGGACAGGGGAAGCGAGGCGCAGGGAGTTTCTCAGAGCATGATGAACGGGGCTCGTCTCGTGCAGGCTTCTGRCGATAGGGAAGGAAGAGCTCCCAGGACAGGATTTCCACTTAGCAGAGAGAAGAGCTGTTCCCGCACTAGTCTCCGTGCAGTGCAATCTGTACAGCTGTTGGTCTGCAGTACAGGCCGGAATGACATCTCACCCTAGTGCCATCTCCTGCTCTCCTCTTACAGATGGGGCATCCTCTTCTCCCACCCGAGGGACTTCACGCCCGTCTGCACCACGGAGCTTGGCCGGGCGGCGAAGCTGGCGGCCGAGTTCAGGAAGCGCAACGTGAAGATGATCGCCCTCTCCATCGACAGCGTCCAAGACCACCTCTCCTGGAGCAAGGTACGGGGCGTGGGGAGGCGCAAGGGGAGCTTGCGCTGCTGCCTTGCTCTGAAGGCCAGAGGAGAAGCCCACACAGAACAGAGCAGAGGCTTGGAACTACATACCTGCTGAGGATAACGTTGTGAGATACTTGAATCCCAAAGCACGTAGGATAGGAGGTGCTAAAATGCAGGAGCAGGAAGGTCTGCTCCATCCTCATGGAGCACTCCACAAAGTCCAGGGCACTCTATGCACTGACACTTTGAAACAAGAGGAAAACAGTATTACTGCTCTCCCACCAATACCTGAAAGGGTAAAACGTATGTGAARGTGGTGCCAAAAGCTTAGAGGAGAACAATCTATCCACAGACCTCAAAAAGTTCTGTAATAAAACAGGAGAGGAAAGGAGGCATCAGAAGCGAACAGGCAGTCTTCAAAGAGTGCAGTTCATGCCCAGGCASGGAAAAGAAAACAGAGAACAAACGGGCATGTTAAACATAAAACCACAAATAGGGCATGTTAAATATAAAACCATCATAAGGGARTATAAAAAAAGATGGAAGCGAAATAGCTTGCTGAAGGAACATAAAAGGAACTGATGAAAAACTTCAAATGCAGCCTCAGCAATGGTGTGCTGCCAGAGAGTATGACTCCAGGGCTCATAGGTGGTAGGGGTGTAGAATAAGCATTTCAGACAGATATGACCAGAGTGTAAAAATCCCTGGGTGAATTACCTGCCTCTTTCTTTGCTCTTAAAATTGGGAACGTTCTCACACATTTTCCAGGGCTGAGATATGCATGCAATAAGAGGTAGTAAAGGTGAGAAATTTCCACACTCAAACACTGTTTCATGTCTGACTGGCTTTAGAAATTACCTAATAGCCTTATTGCTTAAATTGACCTTTCTACCTGAGTGGTACATGGCTGATGTCCCACTGAGCCTCAGAAGGGCCTGGGAAAAACAGCATACAAATCCCACACCAGTTAATAAGGTTCTGCGCTGGTCAAACCGGCTGAAACCACCATCCAAATTAGCAGATAACATCCTGTTAAATATAATGGAAAGTTTGGGGTTTGCTTTTGTAAGGGAGTCTCATCTCCTGGTTGGCTAGAGCCCTTTGAAGAACTAGAGGATATTGCTGACTTTTATTAAGTCCTCAAATTTCCAAGAAGCTTTTCAAAGACATCAGCTTTGTGAAGGGCAGGCTCTCTTGTGCAGGGGGACAGGAGTAAGCAATAGGTTGTGTCAAGGGAGGGAAGTGGCGAGCTCCCTTGAGGGCCTGCAGGGACGTGTGGGGTTCAGCGTACTCGGGTSATCTGGAAAAGAGATGAGCCACGAGCTGACTTTGCTGATGCTGCAGAATTATTCAGCGCAACCTCAGGTAAAACTAGGAGAAGTTGCACAACAGCCTCTCGATGCTGACTGCTGGGAGGCTGAGTAGCACGTTTGGAAAACCTTCCAGAACAAGCGCGGAGGGCAGCGGTCCAAGCTGTGGTGAGCTTTCTGTCAGGCTGGGAGAGGCCTCAGAGACAGCGGTTTGGAAATGTCAGCTCAGCAACTGTCAAAAAGAAAACCGTGAAAGTCCTCCAGAGCAAAAGATGCAACTGGTGAGGACAAATCCATAGCAGACTGGAGTCTTCCATGCAGCCTGTGTTTGAAATTGCCCATCTCGCAGATTACAGGGGAACAAGAAAAGGTGCAGAGGGGTAACAAAGCTGCAGATTTGGGCAGGTTTGCTTCAGTGCAGAGCAACTGGGACTCTTTAGCCTGGGGACAGGAGGACGTGTCAGGCTGCGATACCGTGAGCGGTGCGGGGAGCATGGAGGAGCAATGAATGCAGCACGTGTGCATCGTGGAGGGCATAAGAGAGGACAGGGGTATGATTGCTCTGCTCTTAGAAACTTGCCCATGCACGTGATCCTTTTCCTTTGTCCTTGACAAAGCAGAGAACAACTTCAGGTAAGGCGGAGCGCCAAAGAGCTGAACTAGGAAGGCAGGTGTTAAGGCCTGCCGCAAGTCTGAGACCAGGGGCAGTGCCCCAGAAACTGCAGTTTCCTTCACTACATCTTAACTCAGAGAGAAGTCCTAGGAGCGAGCAAAACTTTGGGCAGGCAGACCTCTCTGTGCAACGCTCCTTTACATACCTATGCTTTCTCTTTGGATGAAGCTCCTAGCAGTAGTGAGAGGATGAGACTGTTTTAATCTGGAGCACAGCCTGTGAGGAAGCAAGTGGGCATGAGGGRTGGCTGAAATCCTGCATGAGACAGCAAACAAATTTCTGCTTGCTTTGCTGCCAAATTTCAGTGGGCAGATGGAGCCTGAAAAGGTGGGACCAGGTGGGACCAGAGTATAGCCAATAACCCTCATGTCACTTTGCTCAGCTCTGCTTTCCCAGCCAAAGATGTCACTGCTGTCCTTGGCCATCCCTAGCCAAGACCCAGAGGCTTGCTCCAGGACTCAGAACAAGCCTGTAGCTCAGCCAGGGATTGATCCCACTCTCCTACCTCCCCAGTCTGTGCACAGCTTCTCCGAGGGTTGGCTGAATGCATGAGCTCCTTAGGCAGGGTTGACTGGCATGTGCTGTGCATGTCAGAGGAGGTTTCAATGCTCTCTTTGGCCACTGATGCCTTCGCCTTGGTGAGTCAGGGGTGAATAAATCACTCCAGTGACGTCTGGTTTCAGCTGAGGCTCTGGAAAGAAAAATAGTTCATAGGGAAGCGAGTGACTCTTGGGTGTCTTATTGCAAAAGAGGGTGGGGTTTGTGAGGCTGTTTTGTCAGAGATCCCCAGGTCATGAAATTACGTGCATTTTGGAACRAGTTACAGTCCACAGGATTCAGGTACTGCTTCTCAGAAGCTCTCTTCATCCTCCGGCCCCCACTCTGAGGAGATGGGGGCATGTGTGTCRCTGTCTGACCTTCATTTACAGCCTCCTGTGACTCTGTGGGGCATTCAGAAGCATTTTGCCTGGGCTGGGCTTGCCGGCTCTGCTTTCCTTCCCTGCTCTGCTTTGACAAGGCAGGTCTGCAGGAGAACAGAACCGACTCCTGCCTTCCAAGGCAGGCCTGACCACAACCCAGCCGAGATAAACAGCCCCTTTGTGCAGTGCAGTGCTGATTGAGTGCTTTCTCCCGGGGGAGAAAACAAGCAAAGAGAAAAGTTGGAAAGGAAACATCTCGCCACGTGCGCACCACTTGACCCGCTGGCAGCATCCTGAGCAGCCGGGGCAGGGTCACAGCCCCTTCTGTCACCACCGTCRGCCTAGGAGGGCTGAGGAGAGGTGCAGGGCCTGCCTGCTCTTGCTGCCTCTGGCGTGCTCTGAGCAGCAGTGGGCAGTGCCAAGGGGCAGCATTTCCAACCCTGCCCTCCCTGAGTTTCCTCTGAGCAGGACACAGCCTGTTCCCCCACGTTCAAAGCCCGGGGAGGGCGGAGAGACTTGTACGTTCAGAGTGTCAGCTCAGCTGATAACGCACCACAGTGGTGCGCGGGAGGCTGGCGTCGGCGCTGGAGCCAGTTTGGTCCCCTTGTAGCGTAAAGAGAACAGAAGGAACAAGGAGCTCTGTTCTGGGGCAGAAACCTTGGATTAAACTTGCTTTAATGCTGGCAGCTGCTCTGCTTGTGCTGCCTTGGGCGGGCTCCTCCCAGCCCTGCTGCGGCTCAGCGTGACCTGTACGGGTTGTGCCGCAGACTACAAGGATAACTTGAATGCTTTGGCCAAGTCCAGACCAGATTTGGAGACACTCAAAATATAGTTTCCCTGTGAAGCAGGTTGAGTTTGGACTAGCACAGGGAGCAACCTCATAAACCATGGTCACAAGGGAGAGCCTGCACAGCTGTGGAAGGGGACGGTTTTCTCTTCTGTCCCAGCTGTGGTTCAGAAAGGAGCGTGCAGTGTCCCAGCACCTGCACTCAGACTTTCACTCTGTTTTCAACAGCCTTTAGTTAAGTAAGCTAGGAGTGCCTTGCTGAATGGAGCTGGTCCCTCACACAAGACCTGTGAAGTGTTCGACACTTGACCTTTGTTAGCTGTAGAGTTGCTGGTTTGCTCTGCCACTAGAGAAGCTGCTCCTTAAGAGTACAGTCCAGTCCAGGTGTGAGGCCAACACATCCCTCAGTAGTGCTAGATCACYTACTGGGGGAGGGATGGAAGAGGGACACCTCTGTTCTCAGGGAAAGGTGGGAAAATCTCCCCGTGTCACCAGCACGGGCAGGACTTCCCTGTTTCTCCCTACCCACTGCYTGGGCAAAGTAGCTGGTCCACGGGCAGATGCATGGGTGAGTGACAGGGTGTGAGCACAGACAGCCTAACAACTGACCTGTAAGAACAAGGCAGAGTCCGGCCTGGCACGCAGGTTTCTGGTTTGTCACCTGGTTTTGGAAGCAGAGAAACTTCATGGAAGGCCATGAGCCCCTGGCTGTGCTGTCTCAGCCTGAGACCTTGGTGTCAAGCAAGTCACAAGCTCCTGCAGAGCAGCTGCTGAACATGTTTCTGCGTGGCCCCTCTGCAGGAGCTTGCCCCACACGTAAAGCCTGCGTGGAGGTCTCCCTGCCTGGCTTCTGTCTCCCACGGTGGTGCCCACAACAGGGAGCATGAGCATAGCGATGGTTTTGTCTCTGCAGGACATCAATGCATACAACGGGGAACAACCTGAGGAGAAACTCCCCTTCCCCATCATTGCTGATGCGAACCGGGAGCTCGCTGTCAGGCTGGGCATGCTGGACCCAGATGAGCGGGACAAGGACGGCATGCCCCTGACTGCTCGCGTGGTGAGTACCTGGCCCTGGAGCACCGCTGCACGGCAGCCTTCTCGGCAGTAGGCATCTCCTGCCGTCCTGCCCTGTGTCCGTGGGGCKGGGCTTGAAGATGGGGGCAGCTTACCTGGATGGACGTGACCATCTTCAGGAGCTAGGTTGATTTCTTTGGGCTAGATCCATGGGTSGTGCTGCAGGAAGAGGCTGGTGCATCGCTAGCCTGCTGGCAACAGCTCCATCTTGCTGCTGCCGCCAGCTCATCCTGGTTGTACCTGTCCTAACACAGAGGGGACAAAAGTGCTTGATCTGCTGGACTTCCCCTCTCCCCTCCCATGCTTGCATTGGAAGGGCACAAGTCAAGGGGAGGAAATCTTCCAAGTAGCAAAACAAGCTGGCATTGGAAACAGGAGCTCCCAGAGCAAACACCGTGTTCCCTGTGCAGGGGCATCACTTGTTGCTCTAGGAGRTGCCCACCATGGCATCTCCTCTGTCCCAACACCTGCGATCAAGCAGGCCACCTCCCAGGAAAGGGAGGAGCRGCAGGGCTGAGCAGATCCAGCAGGGCAGTTGGACAAATATCTTCTGCCCAGCCCRTGACCCTGTCTCCCTGTGCTCAGGTGTTCATTTTTGGCCCAGATAAGAAGCTGAAACTCTCCATCCTGTACCCAGCCACCACCGGGAGAAACTTTGATGAGATCCTGAGAGTGGTGGACTCCCTGCAGCTGACAGCGTACAAGAAGGTCGCTACCCCTGTGGACTGGAAGGTGAGGAGTGGAGCAAAGCTCACAGCCAGGCACTGAAAACGTGCATTGAAACGTCAACCAGCCTCCCTTGGAGAAGGACYCACGGGGTGGGGAAAGCTGCTGAGGTCCTGGGATATGAGTTAGATCCCAGCCCAGGCCCCAGGGCTGTTGCAGTCTGGAGTCAGCCATAGGAACCTCCCTTCCCTGCCCTTGGTCCCTGGTGCCAGCAAATCCTGAGCTTGGCCCTTCTGGCTATCAGTGCTTGAGCTTTGGGCCAGGGAAGGTCTTGCCCTTGTCTGTGATAAGGAAGGGCGTTACGAGCTGTCAGTAYGCCAAAGTCCACTCAAAGCCAGCGAAGCAGCAAGCATGGGGCACCCCTCACTGGGCCGGCTCGCTGCTCTGCTGCCTTTGAGCCAGGAAGGGCCAGTATGGGCATGGCCCCACTTTGCCCAGCACGTACACAGCTGAGTCCTATCCTTGTGGAAAATCATTAGCTGCTTAATTGTGGCCATACCTGTTCAGCAGCATGATTTAAAACTCCCAAAAAACAGTTTGGGCAGCCAAGATAAAGCAAGAACAAGCAGCACAGTGTGGCTGCTTTAGGTAGCCAGTGTCTTCCTCAGCCCAGCAGAGCTGCTCAGCTCCTGGACCGGTCCTGCTGCTGGCTTTGATAGCTGTTAYGGGGGAAGCCTGCCTGTCTGGAGCCAGAGGACACACTCCTGCTGTTACAGGCTGTCCTGCAGAAGTCCTCCCGTGTTACGAGGCAGGACCAGGCTCCCAGAGCATTGCCCAAACACCRGCTCCCTCTGGGCGGGAAGGCCCTGTAGGCACAAGCCTCGGAGGTTGAGTAACTTMGGGGTATTGCTGCACTTCACTGTGCCTCTCCACCCCTCACTCGACACCAGCGACCATGTGCTGAGCGTAGAACAAACTGCACCTCCGCTTCCTGGGGCAAAGCAGAGCGTGGAGGCAGCCTTGCCTCTGAAGACTCCCGTCTCCTGCAGCAGAAGCTCCCACCATCCCACCTCCCAGCACACCTTCCCCCGGGGCTTGGCACGCCGAGGCACCGCCTGTCCAGGGGCACCTGAGCAATAGGAATGGATGAGCAGCCTCGGGCAAGCTGTGCTCCCTCCTGCGTTTTTGAGATGCCCAAATTCCCCTCCCGTTACTCCCTGTTCCCGTGGGAGTGCTGTGGGGAAGAGCTGGGCTGTGGGATCCCGTTGGCAGGGCTGGCAGACGGCACAGCTCTCCCTTTTGACATCACCCACACCTCCTGGCGTGGCGTAGCTCCCACGCAGTCCTCGCTGCCGGCTCCAGGCAGAGCGGCAGGGGACGTGCCTGGGGCGCTGGGGCCGAGKGTTCGCGGGGAGGCAGCGTCACCTACCAGCAGGGACGTGCCACCTGCATCCAGGCCTGTCAGCTTCTCTGCTGCTCTCACCCTTCCCATTTTCTCCCCAGCCCGGTGACAGCGTCATGGTCGTGCCCACCTTACCTGATGAGGAAGCCAAGAAGCTCTTTCCCAAAGGAGTCTTCACGAAGGACCTCCCGTCGGGCAAGAAGTACCTGCGTTACACCCCACAGCCGGAGTGAGCGGGCCCGCCCGCCCCGCCGGGCTGCAGGTCGTTCGGCGTCGGGAGCCTTCCCCGTGCCCAGCTCCTGCCTCCCTGGCACCGCGCGATCAGCAGCCTCATACCATCACACTCACTGATGGTGCATCGCAATACTAAACCAATCCTCCCCATCCCTTTCATCCTTCACATCTCCTTAAAACTAAAACCCGGGTGTTTTCTTGCCTTGAATCAGCCCCGCAAGGAAGAGGTTGGCAGACCAGCGGGAGCTCCAGGGCTCACGCTGTGGAGTCTCTCCTGTTCGGCACCGGCTGAGCTTTTCCAGGAGGCATGGTGAGAAGTGTGGTGTCAGCAGCCGGGCCCCAGATTCTGGGCTCACACGCCTCCCATCAGGGAGCTTCGGGGGCTCCAAACTGCTGCGTGCCTTTCGGAGCAGCCGTCACTAACGCATTAACACCTTTGTCTGGTCCTGTGCGTAGGGGAGGAGCTGCAGAGCCAAATCTCTCACGTCTTACTGCTTTCTCATCTCTTGCTAGAAGCTGATTGTTTTCAGGTTTTATGGAAGAGGGAATAGAGCAAATAAACTGATCTTCAGTACCACCTGCATCTCTCGTCTGCCTCTGCTGGCGTCCACGGCACCCTGCACCATTTACTTTGTCCCCTATGCCGTGCAGCTGGGATGTGTGCCCATGCTCGTGGGTGGGTGGCAGCGGCACAGGTTGCCCTTGTTCTGTAAATAAAGCACTTTGGAAACGCAGGTTGGCCCGGGGCAYGTAGTCCCAGACAAGGCAGCGGGGCCCAGGGCAGTTGTGCTGCCCCTGCTTTGCAGCAGAGCCTCGGTGGGGGAAAGAAGAGATGTCTGCTGAGGGAACATACCTCCACCTGGCCTGCTGTTAGCTGCTGGGTGGGGGTCCTACCCTGCTTCCCAGGGCGCGAGCGGGCACGATGGAAGCCATGCGAACACCTCCCTGCTCTCCCGCACCTACACCTCAGGGATCTGTCAAGAGATAAGCGATGTTTTAATATAACGCTAGGAAGGAACCCCRCTCACCGAATAGCTCATAGGCTGCCTGCCAGCATCTCTCGGTGCCCAGCGCAATCGGCAACGCTCAAAACGAGCGGCTGTTAAAGAAATTGGCTGGCTTAGAGCACAAATGTACTCCACAGCAAGCCGGGACTAGTGGGGTTGATGCTCATGGTAAGGAATACACTGGATGCGATGAGCTACCCTCCAGCATCCCGCAGGGCCTAATCCTGGGGCAGCACCCGCACCCACGTGGGACGCAGCCCATCAGTCCTCGGACAGCGTCCAGAGCTGCCAGCTTCTCCCAGCACCCACCACTGTCCTCCTTCACCCCGGCRTGCAGGCCAGGACACCCCACCGAGGACATCCTTCCCCAAACATGGCTGCATTTCAGAGAACTCCCTCTTTCATTACCAAGAAAAAAAAGGGGTTTATATTAATATTTAATTGCCTCCGGGAACTATACAGTGAATATTTGTATTTTTCCCCAAATGACTTTTAAATGAACCTTCATTATGAAATTCTGCATTATCCCCATGTATTATTTTTACTAGAAAACAAAATCACCTAGTCTCTGGGTTGACTCTTGTTCCCCCTCTTTCACTCTGCAAGAAGCAGGAGGGGGATCTGCAATTTCAAGAGGGAAACATCCCTCTTCTGTGTAGTTTTTCAGCCTTATCAAGCTTGGCATCTTCCCTATTTTCCTATGGCCRGGCTGCAAGAGCTCCTGGGTTTCTTGCCGGTCCCTCAGCACACAGCCCTCGCCTTGATCTGGTTTCCTAAGGGAAAAAGGGCTGTCTGCCCCCCCCGCCAGAGCTTTCCAACTGACTGCCCAATTTCTGGAAGCCACGAGGCAGCCCGAGGACAYGGCCCGAGGGCAAGCTTTGTGCAAACAGGCTGCCCCGAGCATCGCCAGGGAAGGGGCACTGCAGGGTGAGCGTAACCTCTCTGGGGACACCAGAGAAGCCACCTGCGAGTCGGGACAAGGGGGAGCGAGTCCCATCCCCAGACCCAGGGGCTTAAAGCCRGCGGGGGCAGCCGCTGGTCCTGCCGCCGAGCCAGGCAGGGGCTGACGGCCGAGAGCCCACGGATTCCTGCCTGCTACCCCGCGCCGCTGTGGCCCCGGAGATGCAAGCCAGCCAGATGGACTCAAGCAAAGACAGGGTTTGGTTCCAGTACAGCTCGAGTGGTATTCTTTTAATCCCAGAGAAGTGAAATGCAACATTTGTTCGAGTTGGTAATAACATCCAGAGACAGAAGTCCAAGCCCCCTACTCGGTAAAGTCATTTGTGTTTAAGGCACTCTGCAAAACCAGCTTTCCTCTTCTCCTCTTTCCGATTTTCCCCACGCGGCAGCAGAATACCTGGTTTGGTCTTTTCTCCCTAGCAACACCCACACGTCCCGGCTCTTCTCACCCTCTCCGGAAATTTGCAACAGCAAATCCAGCCGGAGCTGAACGGAAAAATGCCAGGAGGCCGGGTCAATAAATACGGACGGGCACGGGAGGGAGCACAGCGCCTGGGGAGGGGGCACAGGGGCTTCGAGCTTCTGCGGGAAGGGGACAGGCACCGGGTGTCCTCCCTGCAGGCACCGACGTGATTCCCCTTCCTTTCTCCCCCCCGGCTCCGAAAGGGGACGGGAGCGCGGGGGCCTGCAAGCATCCCTCCCCAGCGGCGCTCCCGAACATGTGGCAGCACCCCAAAATGCAGGGGGCTGGGTGGGGGGGGACCCAGCTGCCCCTGCCATGCAGCAGAAATGACCCCCCCCCGACTTCCAGCCGTCAATAAATACCAATAAATAACTTAAATAAACCTTAAATAAATAAATAAATAATAAATAAATAAGTGACCCGAGGACAGGGACGGAGGGGAAGAGGCACCCCGAGGCTCAGGGCAAGAGGGGAGCGTGCGGGTGGGCGTTTCCGTGACCTGCCCCTCCCTGAGATAATGGGGTGCTGGTACGAAAGAAGGGCGTGGGGAAGGGCTCCCGTTGTACGGCTGCAGGCCACGGGGACGTGAGCTGAACCCGGACTCGCACGTGGGAGCTCTCACCCGCCGCCGGCCTCCCTCCCCTTTCTCGAGCACGGTGAGCCCTGCACCCCGGCTCCAACGGTCAGTGCTACCGAGCTCAGGGAGCTGCTCACCCAGCACCTCCATCYGAGTGTGAACACGCACCTTTTGCAAACGTGCAAAATGCCTGCAATTTTTTGCAAACGTTGTTTGCAATTCTTTTTTTTTTTGCAAMCAATTTTTACAAATTTTTTTCTTTCTTTTTAAAAAACGGGGAAGTGCCCACGAAGACAACCCGTGCATCAAACCGACTTAAGTGCATCAAATCCAGCCGTCGGAGAAGGAGCAGGCACAGGAGCCCGGAGAGGGGAACACAGCCCGGGCTCAGTTGGAGCCTGCCTGCAGGCTGGGGCAGCCCTGGCAGCGCAGGCACACGGCTGCAGCCCGGCACCGAGCCCGACACCAGCACCAGGCAGCACCGAGCATCTCCCTGGGGATGCTGCAGACACACACGGACAGAAACAGCGGCCGCTGCTGTCTCGGTGTCAGGCCGACGCAGCGGACGATGTGCCGAGGCTCCACCCRGCCAGCGCATCCCAAAAGACAGCARCAAATTCAACAGCATCCCTGCACCGGCTCCCCCCGCAGCCGGCTGGCACCCCGGCGCTGCCGCAGCAGCTCCCCAGGCTGACGGCTGCCCCCGAGCGCAGCCCCGGCCCTTCCCCGCGGGTTTTGGGGAGCTGGCTCGCGCAGCCTCTCCGGACGCAGCATCCTCTCCCGGCCAGGAGCCCACCTCGGGGCTACCCGTTTGTCGGGGAACCTCTTCCTCTGTTTTTTTAGCTCCAGTGCTACCAGAGACATTTCTGTCCCACTGGGTCAAAAACATACATCTGCCTTATTTCAAACCAAAAGGTACTTAACCCTCCTCCTCCTCCCCCAAATCTCAAGGAAAACTGTATTTAAAGTTTCTAACCCCTTTCCACACGCTTTTTGAAAAACGAAWCATCAGTCATGGTAAAAGCTGCCGTTGATCCCCTACCAGGACAAAACCATGGGCAGAGTCTCACAAGGGCAGGACACCTTCCCACACTGGCAAGCTCCCAGTAGCAGCTTTGCTCCAGAAAACGCAGCAAACCAAAGCTCAGAGCCCCCTCTCCCTCCAAACCTCTCCCACGGCAAGGCTGTAGCCCCTGGAGAAACCCAGAGGTAGGCACCGAAAGCAGCACGTTCCCAGCCCGCCCACGAGGCCGAGCGGGAGGAGCAGGACCGCCGGCCCCGGCACGGGCAAGTGTGCGTCGAAGCATCAAAATGCAACGCTCCCAAAGGAAAAAATAAATAAAAATCAACTCAGCAGCAAACACTACTGAGAATAATAAGTAGCACGGGGATTTCACAGGGATTTTTGGTCTAAGATGACTGTGGAGCCCCTTTGCCGGTGGGGACCGGGGTGCACATCCCGYCCTGGAAGAGCACAAGCCGTGGCAGAAGCTTTGCAGGAGCTCGGCCGCGCTGAGGAGCGATGCCGCGGGGTGTGCCGGCACACTACGGGGAGCAAAGCAGCGCTGGGCTGGGCGTCCCGACAGCCGGGCTGAGGGCAGCGCTGCTAATACCGCAGGAAAGGCTTTGCACGGAAGTGCCGAACRCGGCGGCCCTTCCCGGGCTCTCCTGGCAGCGGGACAGAAGATGAGAGCCTCCCAGCGGGAATTACGCACATCCYCAGGGCAGCGCAAACCTCCCGTGGTGCGAAGGCAGGGGCGCAAGCCGGAGGAGCCACAGGGCTCGCGCCGGGGCGGCGAACGGAGCRGAGAAAGCAGTAAAGGCCGTAACCATCTACCGGCAGCGACGGGGCACCTGGGGCATCGGCAGCGCAGCCACGGCTTTCGCCTCTGCTGCATCCCGAGGGCGAAATGTCAGGAACTGCAGGTCGCAGCCCATGGCACCAGCACCGCCCCGCGGACCAGACGATGCCAGCCATCCAGGCAGCGAGGGGCGAGGAGAAAGGCAAATAAGACCCCCTGTTACCCTCCAAGCACCTGCAGAAGCAGGAGGCGGCGCCCAGGCAGCGCACTTGCCTCCTCCTGCCCAGGCAAACCCAGGCCTACCCCGCGCAGCCCCTGCTCACATCCCTGCCTCCGACCCACGGAGAGGAGACCCCCATCCCTGCAGAGCCTGGGGAGACACCGCAAGGCGTGCCATCCCCTCCCCGCCAGCACCGGCATCCTGCCGGTATCTACCCTGCTCCTGAGGAGGAGGAGGAGGGTCTCCACGTAAGCCGGCATTTGTGTGGAAAATGAGCAAGCACCCAACTTCTTGCAAGGGACTTGGGTCTGCAGTGGAAGCGTGCGAGTCCTGGGGTACCTCCAAGCTGATTTGGGTACCCCACGGTCAGCAAGCACCTGCTCATCCTGGGCTGGGTGAACAGGCTCCCAGTTTCTTGCTCGGCTGAGAATGGGTTTTGCTTCCGTAAGAGAAGGGCCAACGGGATTTTGGGGGAGGAAGGTTGAGGAACTGCAAAGATTTAGTGCACCTTAAAAYGAAAGGACATCTAACCTGCCCTTAGATCTCACTCCAAGACGGAAAAGAGCTACGGCATCTCCTACACTCACAACTACTCCAAACACACCCAGACGCATGCAAAACAYCCCGCTTCCCCTCAGCTGCGGAAAACACCTCCCGGGCAGCAGCGATGGCCAGCACCGGGCTCCCGCTCCGCTTCCAGGACCTCCCACCCAGTCCCAGCGGGCAGGGTGAGGGGTCGATTATCGATCCAAAATGCATAGGTATAGACACCACGGGGACACCCGCGCCCCGGCAGGAAGGGTCACCGCAGGAGCCCTCCGCGTTCGGCAGGCACGGTCTCCGCTTCTACCTCCAGTTGGGTGGAAAGCAGCATTTGCCACAGGCACCGTTCGATCGCGCTTACGCTCCTTGCATTGCCCTGCAAGGAAAGATGAGTCGTTTAGGTCAGCCAGCCCCTTTGCCAGCCGCAAGCCCCTAGAAGTACTCGATTCAGCTTCCTGGGAAATCCTCCAGCTCAGCGATCCTTCTTCCGCGCCCCCGCGCCGGCCAGGCTCTCTTTCTGACTAAGGAGGAGCCGCATTTCCAACCACAGCTACAAAGGCAGGAGAACCAAAGAGGTTTGCTTTGGCTCAGAAACCCCGTTCGTTTGCAGCAGGCTGGCAGCACCCAGGTCCTCACACACGCGCCCCAGCACTGCTCTACTTGGGAGGTATCACGACTATAGGCTGGCCTCGCTTGGGTCTCCACATGAGGACTTGGGCATCGTTGGCGTTGGGTTTCACTAGTGCGTTTGGTGGGATGGGCTCCATCCTGCTGAGGATCCGGGGCTGCTCCTGCTGAGTCCTTCCCACCAGCCGTGCCCGCTGCCCCAGCAGCTGCATGGGATCAACCTCAATGTCCACTCGCATCCTCCACTTTATAGTCTGCAAGATGATYTTTTCCTTGGTGGTGGTGTTCATGGCCACCAGCCACGTGGTAAAGCTCTGGTCCCTTTTAATCCTGGTCAGCAGTGGCACRTTACTGTTGCTCACAGGGACAGCCCACGTCACGCTGGGGTAGAAATTGTCATTCATGCTCACCGAGAACCTGGAGATCTTGTTAGTGGGCCCGACCAGGGTCACAGTTTCTGTGGTGTTTCCATACCAGGGGTAGCTCACGCCATCCGAATCGCTGATGGCTTTTACTCTTCCTTCTCGCAGGTCGGGCAGCTCCCAGCTTGACCTAGCAAGCGAGAAGAGAAAGGCCAGGTTAGCGGGGAAATGGCAGTGACAGYGCCCGGCGAGGGACAGGGAGGGAGGGACAGGGAGGCAAGCGGCTTGGGGACCCCCTCCCTGACTGCAGCAAGCTCTCAAGGACCTCCTTCAAGAACAAATTCGGCTTCGGATCCTTTGCCGAGCTAGTCACGGCTGGCTGAAGCCTTTGTTCTGCCAGCAAAACACTATTTTAATTAACCTGCAATCAAACCAACTGGGCCAAAACTCATTGCTGAGTCGCTCAGGGGCCACTCTCTCCTTAATCAGCTCCTGCGCAGGAGGAGAACAGCCTTCCCCACCCGCCAGCTGCAGCACCGCGACCGCGGCACCGGCCAAGCCCGTCAGCAGCCCCCTCCTGCGATAAAACTCTGTAATTTTTACGCCTCTAAATACACACGCCTGCACAGAGACACGTACGATAATTAAACACCACAATTATGCCTGCCGCTGGTGCAATGAAATCCCTGCAATATGGCTGGGGGGGAAATTCCAGCCCAAATCTTGGCTGCCGACCACGTTAGCAACACCGTGCGGCTACGGCAAGGAGATGATCGCCACATGGCCATTACAAGCGGGGAGCCTTGGTGAAACCTCCCGCTGAGTCCAAGCTCTGGCTTCAAACGCATCTGGGCTAGGGAGCTGCCTGCGAGTGGCAGGGGACACGCAGCCGCCATCCCCCCAAGAGACAATCTCCGCTCGCTCCAACGTCCCCGAGTGCTCCAGTGCCACGTGCAAACGAATCTGCCATGGCGCAAGGACGCGGGCAGGCAGCCCGAGGACCCGCTGCTGCCCCGGTGCCTGCGCACGCCGCCCCGGGCACCGGCAGCCCACCGGCGGGCTGTAGAGCGGACCCCCCCGGCCATCTCTTCTTTCAAACGGCAGAAGTCACGCCGACAGAACCGACAGCTTTGCCCCTCGGCGTCGCCCCCGCGTCACCCGCATGCTCGGCCTCGGGAAAAGTTGGTTTCCAGCAGCCATTTCTGCCGAGCGCWGCGACGCTTCCCCCTTCTAACACAAGCCGAGGGGGCAACTCCCCCAGCACCGCCTGCGCTCACGTCCCGGCCCCAGAAGAAACGCTACTGATGGGGGACGGCGGCCGCAAAGCCCTCGAACGAGGGAGGGTCGGGCCACCCGGCTGGTGCAGGAGCCGGCTGCAGGAGGAGAGGCTGCCCGGGCAGGGGGTCAGGCCTGCAGGCGGCGGGGACGGTGCCGGGAGCAGGCGCTGGCGTGAAGGCGACGCCCGTGGGTGCGGACACGGGGGGGGGGGGGGGTGCCACAGCCGGTGCCGGGGTGCCCCCGTGCCGTGCCCAGCCCGCTGCCCGCCGCAGGGCCCCCCGCTCCCGCCCCAGCGCAGCCGGGGCCCCGCGCCCCCCAGCCCGGGCGGGCGGCGGTGCGGGTGCGGGCGGCGGTGCGGGCGCGGGTGCGGGCGCGGGTGCTCACACGCCGAGGTCGCTGTAGGTGTTGTAGAACTCCATGTGGTTGCAGGCCTGGATCCAGCCCACCACCCAGGTGTGCCGCCGGGCGATGGGCGGCATGAGGACGCGGGCCGAGGCGCGGAAGTAGGGGGTGCGGTACCGCAGCACCACCGGCGAGCTCTCCTCGATGGCGGTGGCCGCCGGCTCGATGGTGGCCGACACGTCCGACACCACGATCTGCTCCCGACGCACCCGCGCCTTGCAGGCCACGCTCTGCAGGCACCCCATCGCCGCCGCCGAG
>JASVER010000099.1:1576717-1613117 GCA_030449065.1 Oceanodroma leucorhoa
GGGCGCCAGGGAGGCCATCCTCACCCAGCGGCAGCGTGTGGTCAAGCCCCTTAAAACCAGAGCCGGGGACTGTCCTCCCCGCTCCAGCACCGTGCCCCACATCTTCAAGGTCTTCTTGAGCATCGGTTTGATTGTGGCCACCCTTCTTCATGTCTTGCTCTCTCCTTAACCTAAAATGAAGGAGACAGCAGGTCCTCGCAGCAATCTTCTTTCTTTCCTTTGGGCTTGGGTGTTTCTGTAGTCTCTTGCTAGGTCTGCCACCACATCAGGAGGCACGGAGGGAGTCGGTTCCTTGAAGACGCAGCTTGGTCTGTCTCACCCTCCTGCTGTGCCAGGGCCACACCAGGTCTTGTCAGGGGCTGCTCTGAGGASAGGGATCACTCCCCTTCCCTAAATCCTGGCCTGGCAGCTCCGCAAGCTCAACCCGTGGGTTAGGTCGGTGCAGAGGCAGCGGGGAAACCGGGAACTCGCCTGACCAGGGCGCCTCGGGAGAAGGGCAATAAAGCTTGTTCCCATGCCGAGAGGACCAGGGACCACGCTGCATGGGCTGTCTCAGTCTCCGCTGTCCGTCCTGAGGCGTCTGTCCTGCCCACACAGGGCCTGGCCAGCCCACGGGCAGCGCCCTGCCCGCTTACACCCCACAGGCAGCCAGCTCACCTCACGGCCCGCCCCACAGCCAGCCTGCCCCGCCCGCGGCCTGGCAGCCCAGCCCCACCGCCATCCCTGACCCCTTCCCCGCCACCCCCGGGCTCCAGCCCTGGCTCTGCCCTCAACCGACATGGCCGCCCGCGGGGCGGGTGAAGCCGCGGGGCCCTGAGACGGCATGTCCGCTCGCCAGGCCGGCCGCCCTTAACAACAATGGGCGAAGACGCCCTCAAAAAACATGGCGSCTCACGGCAGCGGGGAAGCGGGTCCGCGGGGGGGGGCGCAGCCATAGAGAGGCGCGCGGGGGCGGGCCAGAGCGCCCCGCAGAGGCTGGCGGTGGCGGCGGGGGGTGTCGCCATTTTGGACGGAGGCGGAGAGCGGGGCGGTGGCGGCGGCGGCCAGGTGGGGCCGCGGTCGGGGCCGGGCCGGGCCCCGCGGTCGGGGCCGGGGGGTGACAGCGGGGTGTCACGGCTGGCGAGGCCGCCGGTGGGTGGGTGGCAGCTGGCCGGGCGCTGCCGCGGGAGACGGTGGGTGAGGCTTGGCTGGGCGTTCCCACGGGTGACAGCATCTCCACGGGTGACACTGCGGCGGRCAACGGTGGCCCGGACCCCGCTGGCGTGGCTGACCCCAGCCGTGCCCTGCAGCCGGCTAGGAGCCCCTCAGGAGGGCCCTGGCCCCGGCCGGTGCGGGCCGCTTCTCCTCAGGGCCATGGCAGACGCCGCTTCGCTTCACCGTGACCTGGTGGGGAAGGGGAGTGGGCGGCCGTGGGCTGAGCGTGCCGTGACAGCCCTGCCACCGCCCCCGCCCCGTGGGCTTTGCGAAGCCCTCGTCCCAGCCATGCCTGCTTGGCGCGAGTCAGGGGGAGGGAGGCTTCCCCCGGTTTCCCAGCTCATCCCCTTAACCTTACGGCAACCTCACGGCTGAGCTCTGGTTCCCTTCTCTGAAAGCGGGAGGCGGGAGAGTCCAGGTGAATCCGGCTTCCCTGGGTAATCCCAGCACCAGGAGGTGTCAGCTGAGCAGGCTGTGGGCAACTGAGGGTGCTGAACAGAGTCCCCATCTCTCCAAAGTAAACCCTCTCAGGCTGGCTGCCRGCGTTTCCCGGTGCGGGTGGGTGGCTGGGTGGGAGAGGCAGCAAGCGCGACACATTTCAGGGGGAACCGGTGTATTTTGCCTGTCATTTTCAGAACCGAAGYGGGGAGGTGGGGCTGGGTGAAACTGAAGGGCCTTGTGATCCAGCCGACAGGCACCCACCTTACTGCGGACTGCCGCTGGCCGCGGCTTGCTGTCAAACTGGGCGCGGATGCACTGAGRCGCTGCAGAGGTTTGCTTGGGCTTTGGTATGGGCAGTGTTTCCATTAGTGACTTGGATGTACTTGTGTCACACCATTAGGGCATGCTGTGCTACTAGGGCTTGTCTGAACGCAGGAGGGTTTGAGCTGTAGAAGTTAACTCAGTAAAACCAAGTACCGCAGGCTATGCTCAGAGAGCTCGCTGTCCCGGCGCAGCAGGGTGCCTGCGTGCACGATGCAGGAGGTAGGGTGGTCTTGTCTGTGCGGGGCTTCGGGTGCCACGTGCCGGAAAGGAGCCACCGTTTGGGAGAAACCTCAGGAGGCGTTTGGAGAGCGTAACCTGTAAGGGACAGCCAGAGGGACTGGATTCCTTTTAGAGAAGAGAAAGGGAAGCTTTCACATCTGTTAACACCTGCACATATCTCTCAGGTCTGTCTTGGTACAAGAGGATGTTCGGCCTTTCCTACCTTCCTCTCCATAGATGAGAAGTAAGGGAGCCTTAGCAGAGATATTGGGGAAGAAGCTCCTCAACAGCAGGTCTAGTGGCACAGGGGCAGGTTTTGTGAGGAGCCGGCTGAGCCTCCTCCAGGGCAGAAGGGGAAGATGTCAGAGCAAGTGGTGCAGCTCATCTGACCTGGATCCTCACTGAGAGGGGGTGTGGGTACGGTTTAGCTGTCCTCTTGAGCTGCCTTTTAGCCCTCAGTATTTAAGAAATACTTTAGTAATTGCTCCGTAATGTTCTAAAGCCTGGCTTTGGCTGGCAGCCTTGCCTGGCACCCTTCATATAACTTGATCTTCTAAACAAATCCCCAAATGTCGTAACTAAGCGCATGAAGCAAGGCTGGCTGTCCTCTTGCCATGCCCTGCAAAGCCCATGATCAGCACAGTAAGCTGAAAGCTGCAAAATAAACCTGTGAAGGGGACAAGAACCCCGATCCATCTCAGCTGCTGGAAACTGGGTAAGGCCTGAAGAGTCCCATGTAGCTTGCGGTGGCTTTGTTGTTTGTCCCAAGAGGTGTGTAGCTGTTCATGGCTTGGTGCGGTATGGCCAGTTCTTCTGCTTTGCCTTCTCTGAGCTGRGTGAGATGGGGGGTGACAGCCCATCTCCAGCTGCAGAGAGTCACTGCGGCGGCTGGGGTTGCCCTTTCTTCCTCGTGTGCCTCCGGGTGGCTGGGCAGATGCCGGAGCGCTCGGGGTAGCGCCGGTGGTTAGGGTCACAACAAGCGGACCTCCTCACTGCGCTGTGCCGCAGCTGACTGGTGAATTGTGAGTGAATGCCATCAAGAGCTGAGCTTTTTGCAGACACCGTGGCATTAGCCTCACGCCTTGGCCAAGCTCCAGCTTGGGCGATTCCACTCAGACATTTTAAATGCTCCTGTCGCCTTAGCCAGGCGTGAGGCTCCGCTCTTCTGCCCGTGAGCTCTTGGAGACTTGCTGGGAGCTGTTAAACAGCTGCTACTTTCAGTCTCTGGCTGTTTTCTTGCTGGATGTAGGGGATTTGTTTGTAGAGCCTGACTGTGGGACTGTGAAAGAGGCTCTGTTAATGCCAAGCAATTGATTTGCCAATAAAGGTTGGCTTTATTTTTCCCATCAGCCCCTCTAATTATGCCGGCTGCTGAGGGCTTGTGTGGGACGCAATGTAACTAGTATCGGTTTTGGAGTATAACAATTACCAGCTTAACTAGAGTAATGGTTCATAAGGATATGKCTATAATTAGGTCAAGCTGTCTTGTTTGTTAAATTCTCCTTCAGCTCCCAAACTTGGCAATGGGAATGAACTTTGGGCCTTTTTTAGGATTGCTGTCAGTCTCCCCTGGCAAAGAGCATTGGGAAACGGTGCCTTCGCTCCTCTCCTCRCTGCCGGAGCCCGTGGGCACAGGCACACTGCAGTCCTCTCTCTCACAGGGGCTGCTGAGCTGTCATGGGGAACACCACCAGCGAGCGAGTGTCTGGGGAGCGCCATGGCTCCAAGTCCCACCGCTCGGACGGCTCCGGTGCCCCCCACCCCGCCAAGGAGCACCCACACAAGATCATGGTGGGCAGCACCGACGACCCCAG
The DNA here is from genome assembly GCA_030449065.1 of Oceanodroma leucorhoa. Lineage (NCBI taxonomy): Eukaryota > Metazoa > Chordata > Aves > Procellariiformes > Oceanodroma > Oceanodroma leucorhoa. The sequence goes on from JASVER010000099.1 coordinate 1,580,710, forward strand.
TGTTTTCAGCTCTCATGACTCCAAGGTAGGGGCTGGCCGCTGCCTTCCCTGTCCTGCCCTCTGGGGCCCTGGCTGGGGCTTCAGCTTGCTGGCTGTGCTTCCAGCCACGTGAGGGGTCTGTGGAGAGCTGGGAGGCTGGAGGAGCTCTGCAATGCTCTTGTCTGGGATGTGCAGGTGGGCCGGTAGAGGCCAGGGGGAAGTAAATGTGGTCCCGGTTGTCTCTATGTCTCAGTCATGTTCTGTTTTTCTTTGCTCAGATTCCAGGGGACAAGGAGTTTGTGTCGTGGCAGCCAGATCTGGAGGAGTCAGTGAAACCATCCCAACAGGCTCGTCCCACTGTCATCCGCTGGGCCGATGGAGGCAAAGAGGTCTTCATCTCTGGATCTTTCAACAACTGGAGCACCAAGATCCCGCTCATCAAGAGGTAGCCAGTCCCTCAGGTCACTCTATGCTCTCCTACGCTCCATTGGAGGGAGTATTTTCCCTTCTCTGTGCTGGTTGCTGTTCCCTTTGCTCACCTGGCTTTTCTCAGTTCACCCAAGTTGGAGGGTCTGAGCGCAAACACGTAGTCAGCTTCTTCCCTGGGTGGTGCTGCGTGGTGGTGGGAAGTTGTGAAACAGAGGGACTGGGCAGGATGGGCCACTTTGCTTGCCCAGCTGGATGTCACGCAGCACCTAGTCCTGGCAGCAGAGCCCTGCCCAGGGGTGCAAGCAGTCCCCTGGAAGCTGTCAGCTCTTCCCTTGGCTGTGGCCTTACCCCTGCCTAGTTGTTGCCAGCAGGGGTTATTTTTCCTCACGTGTCTTCCTGCCCTAATGATGTTCTCGCTGTTCCACAACACATCTGTGATTTTTGTGGAAACAGTGTGTAGGACTCTGGGCACAATCCCAGCAAATCATCTGGAATTTCAAATCATCTGGGTTTCTCTCAAATGCAGGCTTAACAGAGCTGCTACACTTGCTGCCCCCATCCTGCAGTGCCAGCGCGGGGTTAGGAGTGTTGCCCATGCATCCTCTCCAGTGTGTCTTGCACAGGGTGTCTGCCACGCCGATTTTCCCTGGGCACGCAGGGCGGGTCTGCAAGMTGGACTGCCTCCTGTGCTCCTTGCAGCTGGGCTCCTAGGGGTTTGAGCCACGCTAGTGCTCTGAACGCTCGCGCCTCTTGTGTCCGTGCCTCAGATCACTGATGATGAGCAAGCCTAACCCYGCATGAAGGTGTTGGGGTAGAGGGGCTGGGCAGTGCATGAAAAAGTGCTGTTTTCTGGGACCCCATGGAAGAGCAGCATCCAGAGCATCAATGGGGTAATGCTGTTGCACGTCTGTTCTCTCTGCACAGCCACAACGACTTTGTCGCTATCCTGGACCTCCCAGAAGGAGAGCACCAGTACAAATTTTTTGTGGACGGCCAGTGGGTCCATGACCCATCTGAGGTAACRCTCAAAGCTTTATCCCTGCAGATCGTGTCTTCTTCAGGGGACTAGACATGATGTAACTGCAGCAGAAGGGGAACAGGAAAGAGCAGAGGGTATCTTCCAAAACAAAAGGGGCACCTCCATCCCATGAATCCTTTCAGAGGATTCCAGTTCCTCTGGGCTTAGACATGCTGTATGGGGCAGTTTCAGGGAGGTACTGAGGGGCAGGGAAGCACCAGAAAGCCTTTAAGCTACATGGGAAGATGGGCCATGGGGTCAGTAGTCACTTGCAGGTTCTTCTCCAAACTCAGTCACGTGGTAGCAGCATGGGAAGGAGAGGACACTTACCCGTCGGCATGTAGGAGGATGGAGGATGAAAACAGGAGCCTGGGAGTAAAGAGAGATCCTCCCAGGGTAAACAGCAGATATCTGCAAGCATAGAGCAGARCTGGACACTGGCCACCTCTGCTCTGAGTTAATGGCGCAGCAAAGACAGCTTGGGCTGGGAGGATCTAGGAGGCATCGCGTGTGCTTCGATTGGAAGTGAACATAGGAAGACTCTTACCTCAGTTCTCTCCAGCCTGTGGTCACCAGCCAGATGGGGACGATTAACAACCTGATTCATGTCAAAAAGTCTGACTTCGAGGTGTTCGATGCTTTGAAGGTGGATTCCCTGGAGAGCTCAGAAACCTCAGGTCGGGGTGAGTTTTTGTGGCATTACAGCTTTGCATGTGCTATTTTCCACCTCCTCTGCTCTGAGACTCGCTGCTCTGGAGGTGAACAGACCCCCTGAGCAGAGATGTGGGCCTGCCCCCAGGAAGAGTAGTGTTTGGTAGCGTGTCCTCAGCAGCCCACAGCTGAGGGGCTGTGCTGGTGTAACCTGTTCTGTGCTAGCACCGTCCCAGAGCAGGGTCGGTGCCTGTGCGCGGCTGAGGCAGCCATTTCAGACTGGTGAACGCCGGGAACATCACCCCTTTCTGTCTGCTCAACTGTGAGTAAGTCATCTGATCTGGGGTACAAGCTAGGCGAGAGCAGGATCCAGGTTATTTTCAGCAGCCCCTCTTCGTTTTCACGCCAAGGTAATCTGTACTAGTGCTAGCACATCAGAAACCTCCCTCTCCACTTGTGTTACAGCAGGTTAGGTTACCACGCGGACACCGAGTGCTGGCTCGGTGTGTAAYGCTGGCAGGTAGCTCAGTCGTGTTTCGGTCCAGGGCGCTTGGAGTGCGCCCTGCTGTCCCTGGTACAAACCCCGTTTCAGATATAGCCTCAGCTCCACGTCCTTGCCCAGCCTGGGCAGGAGATGGTTGGAAAGAAGCCAGCAAACAGCAGGAGCTCCAGGGAGGTGGAGCCCTTCCAGGTGCTGGCTGTTCCAAAAAAGTCAGGTCAGATGTGGCTGGGAGATACGGCCAGTCCAGCTTCCAGTGACCACAAGCTCCCGTGGTCCCTCACAGGGGCTGAGCAGCTGCCCTTTCCATTGGTCTTCCCGTTTGCCCTTTCCAGCACCTCCTTGTCAGGCCGTCCTGCGCCCCTGCTGCAAAGGGTACAGCTTTGGAGCAAGCCGGCTGTGCTGAGAGCCGTGCGCAGGGGTCTTGGGGTGGATAGCACAGGGTGCTCGTGTTGTGTCAGTGCACGTACCAGCTTACAGCCCTGTTTGGAAATGCCCAGGGCTCGCCTGGCTGCTTATTCTGCTGTGAAAAGGCTGAGCTGTTGCTATAGGATACATGGCCATGGCTCATGGAAGATGTTTGTGCCTGAAAGATCCTGCTGGGTCCTTCTCAGCATCTTGGGAGCTGCTCTGTCCTTGCCAGTCATGCTTTAGCATTTCATGTCTCCTCCCGTCTCTTCTCTTTAGACTTATCAAGCTCACCACCTGGTCCTTAYGGCCAAGAGATGTACGTATACCGGCCTGAGGAGCGCTTCAAATCCCCACCCATCCTCCCGCCTCACCTCCTCCAGGTCATCCTCAACAAGGACACCAATATCTCGGTGGGTACCAGCATACTGCCCGCACACAGGGAGCCACACTGGGGTTGGAAGGGGAGTCCTGTCTGCAGGGAGCCTGGTCTCCCCTTGGCTGGTGCCTGGACCTTGCCATTGACTGGGAAAAGCATCACTTTTCACATTAACCACCCTGGTTTGGCCCCTTGCTCTGCCTGCTGCTTAGCTGCTGAGCTCTGTTCCTGTTCAGAACAGCCAGAGACACCAGCAGCTCAGATTGCCTGAGGTGGCAGCTCCCTGTGATGGCTGGGGCTAGGGGGTCAGGGCTCTGCTATTCCCCTGTGACACTCCTCCTCTTCTCCTAGTGTGACCCCGCACTGCTGCCCGAACCCAACCACGTCATGCTCAATCACCTCTACGCGCTCTCCATCAAGGTAAGGGCAGGTCCCGCGAGGTCGCTGGGTGAGGGAAGGGGAGCTGCTGATGGGAGGACCCACATGAGGACAGCTTGGCTGCCYGGTGGCGCGTGCAGGAGCGTAGGTTATGGTCTCCTCACGGACCCCAGTTCCCTGTAGCTGCCTCCCCACAGCATGGTGGAGCTGAGCAGCCCTGAGCTCTCCTGTTCCATACCGGACCCTTCCCTCGCTCTACCCTGGCTCCCTGTCGTGGGTGTTGGATGTGTCTCACTGGCTGTGAGGCTCGGGACRGCAGGGACGGGCTGGGGATGCTCCCTGAGCCCACAGAGCCCTCTTCCTGATGGCTGCCTTGGGGGTGCTCCGCTCCCGGGTCGGCGCAGCCAGGCTGGGCTGAGCTCTCCCAGCTGCTCCCGCTGATGCTGTGCCTCTGGCAGGATGGCGTGATGGTGCTCAGTGCCACGCACCGCTACAAGAAGAAGTACGTCACCACTCTGCTGTACAAGCCCATCTGAGCTGGGGCCTCGCCCACCCCCCCCACAGGACACGAAACGCCGCTTTGTCTGCACACACTGGGCCACAGGACTGTGTGAGAACGGGCCACTGGCTCCAGCCTCGAACCTGGCAGGGACACAGGCCCTGGCGCTGAGCCTGAGGCCGCTGGGGCCTGTGACACTGTCCCATCCTACTGGTGTGGTTTGATTTAACCCTTGGTTTCCGCCCACCTACAGCTCCCCTTGGCTTCTGTGAGTCTCTRGGGCCACTTTGCTGCTTACCAGAATAGCCTTTCCTCATGCCTGACACGGAAAGGGCTTCACCCTACCCGTCTTCTCCAGCCTGCAAGGGCCCCGAGGCGGTCCCGGCACTGCCCCCAGCCCAGGTCTCCAGGAACATGTCGTACCTGCTGAAGATTACTGTGCTATCCTGGTGATGAGCCTCCAAGGCCACCTTGACCCCTGCAGGATCTGGGACATCCCAGTCTGCCACCTGCGCCCTGTCCTGCAGCCCTGAGTGTGGGGCTGCCCCCCTCCTTGTGCTCCCCAGCTTCGAGGAGGGCTCTYGGCTCCGGCTGCAGCCCCAGCCCTCTGCCAGGTTCAGCGTCGAGCCAGCCGGAGGAAGGGTACAGCTGGACGCAGCCACGCTYACCTGCCGCCGGGACAGCACCGTCAAGGGCTGAACGCCTGCCCCGTCCCCAACGTGGAGTGCTTCGGTGGGGCAGGGCTGGCCGTCGCAGCCAGAGGGGCACCTGCGCACGCCCACGCTGGAGGGGGCCTGGGGAGAGCGGAGCAGGGCAGGTACCCCAGGAACCCGGCTACACCGCCTGCTACCGGAGCAGTGCCATGTGACAGGGTTTTCTCTATTTATTACAGTATTTATTGTTCTCGGTGCTGCCGGCCTGGTGTTGGTGGGGGGCTCTGGAGCAACGAGGGGAGGGAAGGGAGTGCCCGGTGGGGTGCAGAGCTGCCCTTGGGGTGCTGGGGTGGGGCTCAGAGCCACCCCCATGGGGCCAGCCGGTGCCTGTGGCACCCTGTGCTGCGGGTAGCTTGGGGAGGGGGGAGCAGGGCTGTGGAGACGGGCGTGCCAGAAACACCACAACCCAAAGGAAACCTTTATTGGGGACTCTCCAGCCACTGAACAGAACATGGCATTTCTTACATCTTCCTCCCGCGTTGGGGCCCCGACGTGCCCGGGGAGCCCCCAAAACGCAGCTCCGATACCTCTATGTATATACATTTACATACATCCACGAGCAGGGATGGGTACACAGCAGGTTACAAATGGGACCAGGTCCCAGGGTGAGAGGTGCTCAGCGTGGAGGGCTGTGACGCCCCACTCTAAGCACCGTGGGTGGAAGGGGGCAAGCGCTGAAGCATGGGGCATGCAAAGCCCAAGCCAGCAGCTGCTGCTGCGATGCCAAGCAAAGGTAGGTGGAGGGCACGCGACCACCACAGCAGCCCAAATCCACTAACTCTGTAGCACCGGGCACCCCAGAGCCATGTCCATCCCAGTAGTCCTTGGAGTAGCAGGGACAGGGCGTGCTCCAGTGTGGCACGGCTCGGCAGCCAGCGGGCTGTTCCGCAGCCAGGAGCATCGCTCCCTGCCCTGCCTGGGGCTCACGYGACGGGCAGGGCCTGCTGGGCCTTCACCTGGTGAGAGAGCACGCGTAGCACTAAGGGGGGCACTGCCAGGGCAGGCCTGYGCCAGAGGACACGGACGTGGAGGCTGGGGACAGCCAAGGAAGATGGGTCCCTGTGTGCCCACACACACTGCACCCAGCTGGCCGAGCACAGGGTGTCTGCCATCTGCGCCCATCCCCAGAGCATCAGGGCTCACCAGGGCAGGGGCACTCGCCCCTATCCCATGCTGGCTGCCAGGGCAAACTCACCTCCAGATTCGTCCTGGCCTTGCGCAGCACGCTGTGAGTCCTGGTCACTGCGAGGGAGAGAGAGAKGGGGTCGGTGAGGTCCCTGTGCTGTGGAGTCACCCCAGGCGCATGGGGACCAGGCCAGCTTGGCCRTGCCACCCTGCAGGAGGATGCCACCTGGGCCACGTACGCTGGCTCACAATGAACTGCTCCATGCTGTCCTTGAGCTGGGCTGTGCTGCGCAGCCGCTCGGCCGTGCTCTGCAGAGCATCCTCCCTCTCGGAGAGCTGGTTCCGCAGCGCCGCRATCTCGCCCCGTAGTGCCTGCTCCTGGGACGAGACGAGAGCGATGAGCGGCGAGCGAGCATCCAGCCCCACCGCCCTGCCAGCCCCCGGCCCAGTGCTTACCTTGCCCTGGTGCTGGGCCGGGCTGACGGGCAGCACGGTGCTCCAGAAGGCAGCGAGGAGAGACGCACACTCCTCCAGGACGCGGTGCAGAGCGCTGGCACTGCCCCAGAGGTGCCCCGCGCCCGCCCACCCCAGGGCCTGCGGGAGAAGGGTGCGGGAGCGGGTGCTGCAGGGGCACCTGCATCCCGCGGCACCCGGGGGCTCGCCGTGCCCAGCCCAACACTGCAGGGCAGTGCCGGCAACAGCCCCCAGGCTGGACGCTACCTGCCGCTTGCCAGCCCTGCGAGGCTCGGGGCTGATACTGGGCTCKGGAGCCGCTTTATGCACGGCCCACAGAGCAGGGTCTGTCCCCCAGCCGCCGCCAGCCCCGTCCTGCCCACGCTTTACCTCCTTTCCTGGGAGCGGGGAGTTGGGCAGCCCGAGCGCCGGGCGCGTGAGACACATCAGCTCGCAGGCCAGCGCCTTCCCTTCCGCGATGTGCTGCTCCAGGGCCCGGTAGGTGTCCAGGCAGCCGACGACGTGAGTGCCCGACGTGTGTCCCTCGCTCTTCCCCACCGGTGGGTCTGCCCCACGTGGCTCTGTGGGACAAGCAGGGCAGGGTGAGGACCACTGCCTGCTCCCCCTGCGGCCCTCCCCATCCCATCCCAGGGGCTTGGCTCTGCCCTGGGCTCTCCATCCCTGCTCAGTAAGGGTGGTGCCATGAGTTTGTCAAGTCTCAGCAGCCCTGAGGTGCACGTGTGGGCAGGCTCCGGTACCCACCGTCCATCCGCTGGGCCACCAACATGTCAGAGGGCAGCGGGGAGAAGAGGGGAGCTGCTGAGCTCGTGCCAACATCCCGCACTGGAGGAGATGGGAAGCAGCCTGGAACAAGAAGCGTCTGAGTCCCTGTGGACAGCTGTGGCTCCATGCCTGGGGCAGCTCGGGGGCCTTCCCTCCCTTGCTGCCTGCCTGCAGGGCCACCGTGGGCGTCCTGCTGCCACGACAGGAGAGGTGTTTGGGACCACCCAAGGGTTGCAGAGGGGCCAGGCACCCCAAGACCAGGAGCTGGGCAGAAAGGCTGGGGCTGGTGGTGGGGTCTGGGGGGTCTGGGTGCAGGTCCCGTACCTGCACGGGTCTCGGTGGAGGGGCCGGGGAGGCTCTCGTAGACGTGCAGCTCTGCGCGCAGGGTCTGCAGGAGCAGGCGTTGCTCCTCACACTGCTGCTGCAGGAGCGTCACCATGTGCTGCAGCCTGCAGAGGGGTGGCACGTGGGTCCAGGGCCGGCCATGCCACCCAGCCCTGCTGGCCCCAAGGCCACAATGCCCCAAACCTTACCTGTTGTTGTCCTCCTGCAGAGAGCGCCGCTCGTCTCGGAGCTGCCGGACGCTCTCTTGGCGCTCAGTGAGCTCCTCCGCCAGCCTCCGCTGCTCCCCACGCCTCTGGCCCAGCTCTGCTTCAGCCTCCCGCGCCCGGGAGCAGGCAGCCAGGAGCGCCTCCTGCACCCGCGCCAGCTCTGGGGATGGACAGCACGGAGGTGTCACTGCCACCCCACCCAGCCAGTGCCCTCTGGGACGCTGGTGGCCTGGCCCTACCTTGGGAGAGGTGGTCACGCTGGAGCCGCAGGGTCCGGTTGTCCTCGCGCAGAGCCTGGTTCTCCCCGCTCAGCTGCAGCCCTGGCTCCGGCCCCTGGGCATAGACCTCGCTGGGCAATCCTGCAAAGGGGGCACTGGTGCTGAATCTCTCTCCCGACACCCCGCCATACACAGGGTGAGTGCCCTCCTCCTGCAATGGGGTGTGCAAAGGCTGGGCGCCCCCCCAAGAGCACAGGGCTCCCCGGCAGCACCGTACCACTGGCCTTGCCAGTGGAGGCCAGGCGGCGTTCGAGCTGCTCCCGGAGCCGGTCGTTGGTGCAGATGGACTCCTCGAGGCGCTGGCGCAGGCTGCGGATCTCCACCAAGTGCTCCTCCAGCAGGTCTGCCCCTGCCACAGCCAAGGAGACGGCTCAGGGCAGGGATGGCTGTGGCGCCTGCCCCATGCCGTCCCTACTATCCTGCCCCATACCAGAGCCATGTCCCGCAGCCATTCTGGTGCTGGGTCTCCTCCCTGTTCCCCCACACCCAGCCGGGATGCCCCCATGCTCTCCAGCACGGACCCTACCTGTTAACTTCTGGCTGGAGGGATACCCTGATGGCAGGGCCCCATAAAGCGGCCGGCTGGGAGGGGGTACGTCCCAGAGGGCGCGGGTGTCGGTGGCCCTGGGGATCTCAGCCAGGCTCTGCAGCGTGCCATGTTGGCAGAGTGATGCCGGGGCTTTGCTGCCCTCTCCGAAGGGACCCAGTGGGGCTGTGGGCTTTGCTGGTGCCACGGGCAGCGTCACATCTGCACGCACAGGGCAAAGCAGTGAGGAGGAGGAGGGCAACGAGCAGGGAGGAAGAATGGGGGTAACACACTCCTGCCATGTGCTTTTTGTCCCCTTCTCGCTCTGCCCAACAGTGCAGCCCCATGTCCCCCCATAGTCATCCCCCACCATCGACCCCCTGACCCGGTCAAACCCATTCTCCCTGAAGAGCAGAGGCTCTCCCATGGCTTGCTGATTATGTGACACAAGTTGGAGGGTCTCAGCCCCACTCCTACACAACAATTAACCAAACCAGCCCTTTCCCAGAGGCCCTAGGATGTGCAAATGCCCACACCAAGGGCTAGTGCTGCCTCAGGACCACCCACCAGGTCCTCTCTACATGAGAGCCACATGTCCCCATCATCCCCCAGCCAGAGCGGTGGGACCCAGACTCAAAGCAGTAGCCCCGGGTAGCAGGAGAAGGGCCAGGGTAGGACAGGCAGATCAGAGAGGGCAGGGGGCCATGCGGCACGGCACAGCACGGCACGCAGGGCAGGCAGGACCAACCCCGCCGGAGGCATGCACTCACTTTCTCCCAGCTGCCTCTGGAGCACCTGCAGTTCCTGCTGCGCCTCGGCCAGGGAGCAGACGGGGGTCCCGCAGCAGCCCAGGAGCGGGGGGGCCGCAGGCGGGGGTGGCCCAGCAGGTAGGAAGGGGGGAAGCCCAGGGGCCAGTGCAGGCAGGGGGGCACTAACGGGTTTGGACAAGGAGTCAAAGTGAAGGCCTAGAGACAGGAGAGAGTCGGAAAGAGATGTTAGCGTGGCTCTGGCTCAGCCTGGCAGGGACCCCTCCTCCCCCGGGGCACTGGGGACCCTGGCACGCCCCGAGCAGCCAAGTCCCCAGAGGCACTGCGGGCTGGGACGGCCCACGTGAGGCTGGTCAGGTCCCAGCCTTGCAGGGCTGTGGCACCACAGCAGAGCTTCCCGAGACACTCCCCTGCAGCCCCAGGTGCTCTGTGCTCACCCCGCCTAGGCTGGCGTTAGGGCATGGTGCTCCATGGGCAGCCCCTGCCCAGGCCTGATGGGCACCTACTGCTGCAGGGACCCACAAACTACAGGGGGGCTGCATGTCCCCAGCCCGCGGTTGTGGCCCTTGGGCACTCCGCGGTACCTGTGAGTCGGGCGGGCTCCTCACGGCACTGGCTGCACTCGCTGGCCACGTCCCCATCAGACACGAAGGAGGCGCTGGTGGCAGAACGGGACGACTCAGAGGGCGGGCGGCTGCTGCCCGGGGACTCGCAGCGCTCCTGCAGCTTCGCCTCCAGGCTCTCGATCACCTTCTCCTTCTCTTGGAGCTCCCGGCTGAGCCTGCGGAGGTGGCCCATCACCAGGGCTGGCAGGGAAGGGTGACCCCCATCCCACAGCCCTTCCCCGCTGTGCTGTGCACGCTCCAGCATGACACCCCACACGCCGCGTCCCACCTGGGCTGCAAGGCTGCCCAGAGCCATGGGGTGCCCAGCCCAAGCCTGGGGCTCCCCATCCCCAGAGGAGAGGTAGCCACAGGATGTCCACCTGGAGCAGAGACCCTGAGGGCACCCCAGGCCCTCACCCCAAGAGCAGTGACAGCCCCCGGCGTGCCCATGCAGAGCAGGTCCCCCATGCTCTCCCTGGGAACAGGTACCTCAGTGCCAGGAGTTCGTGGCTGGTTTTATCCTCCCCATCCTGTCGATCTCCTGAAAAAACAAGCCAGAGAGGAACCAGTCACTGTCCCCATGCCCTAGGCTGCCTGTCCCCAAACAGAGCCATACCAGGACAGCCCAGCTTGAAGCAGGTAGCCCACTCAGCACAAGGTGTACAAATGGCCCCAACCTTTCACAGCACCCATCAAAGCATCCCTCCCCAGACCACCGTGCCCTACGATGCCCAGCACCAGTGCCACCCCAAAAGGTACTTACTAGTGCCCAGCTTGTYACTGAGCCTCTCAGCCAGCTGCCTGCCCTGGGCCAGCTGCTCCCGAAAGCCCTGGCCCAGGTAGTAGTCAATGTCGGTGCCGCGGAGGAGCTCCTCGAAGGACCGCAGGGCATCACGCAGGTGCTGGGCCAGGCTGCGGCTCACCCCGCGGCCCTCCCGCAGCATCTGCCGCAGGTGGGAGAGCTCCCGAGCCTGYGCTTGGATCAGCGAGTCGTACTTCCTAAGGGGGATTGGCAAGAAAGGGGTCCACAGGGCTGCCAGACCCCCCCAGAGAGCACAGCAGGCATGGGGTGCCATCGGAGAGACTGTGCACCATCTGCCCCACTGTGCAAATGCCCCAGGAGCCCGGCTGCGGGGAAAGCATGCAACAAGAAGCTACCACCTTGGGCAACCCCTGGAGACCCCCGTAACCACCCGTCTGGCCCCAATCCCCACGGTCATACCCTGGCCAGGTAGCAGATTGCAGCTCCTTGGGCAAAACCCCTCYGGGCTTGGTTGCGGGCAGCTGCGCTTCGAGGAGGGCGACGCGGTGCAYCAGGTGCTGCAGGTCGTGGTGCGCCCGCAGGGCAGGCGGGCAGAGGGTGCCGTGGCCGTCCGACTGCCAGCCCTCGTCCTCATCGGTGAGGCTGTGGGCCGGGGAGGCCAGGGCCACGGGACCCCGTGGGGGCCGCTCGGCACCCGAGGCATAGCCACTGGTGACGGAGATGGAGCGGGCACGGCGCTGCAGGCTCTGGATCACCTTGTTGGCATTGAGCAGCTGCGCCTTGAGGTCCTGGATGTGCTGGTGCAGGGCCCCCACGTCTGCTGGTGCCACGGCTTTCCAGGCAGCCTTGCCCACCCTGGGCATCCCTCGCTGGCACGGGGACGCCGGCTCCTCGCCCAGGCTGGGCTCGCTGAATACATCTGGCTCCTCRCACTCTGCAGAGGGGACAGGGCACAGCGTCACTTTTCCATGCCAGGTGGGCAAGGCACAGGGATCCCTGGAGCCGCTGGCTCTCCTTACCAGGGCTGGTGGTCTCGTCCCGGTCAGCCTCAGTCTCGCTTCGCCCGCATGTCTCATAGCCCAGGTCTTGGAAGTCTACCTGCACTTGCTTGCTGAGCTGCTGGGTGTGGGGTTCACCTGCCGGGCAGCCCCGTCAGCTCAGGGTCCCCCTTYGGGCAGGATTCACCATCCCTGCCCCACATACAGAGCCATGTGCGGGGCACGCCAGGCTCAGCACGGACCCCCATCCCACCCAGGGTTTTAACTCACGGAGCAGGACGTGGTACTTCTCCAGCTGCTCGGCTTGTGCCCGCACCRTGGCCTCCGAAGCAGCAAGCTTGTCCTGCAGCTCCTGGCACTGCCTTTGGCCCTGCGCCACCTGGGAGCGCAGCTCCGCACCCAGCCCCGGCCAGCCCCCGCCGGGGGCCGTGCCCTCCGCCTGCCAGAGGGGAGGCGGGTGGTGAGCTCCCCACCTCCACATCCATCACCATCCCCATCCCCATCCCGGTCCCCTGTACCCAGGGCACTTACAGGGCTCCCATCCCCTCCACCCAGGGTGCCAGGGCAGGGTCTCTTGGGTACGTCATCCTGGGATCGTGCCTCCAGCGCTGGGCGTTTGGTGGGCACAGCTCCCCTCTCTCCCGGGACCCCCTGGCCATCGCCGCTGCCACCAGCTGGGCGGTCCCCAAGGGTGCTGCGGCTCTTCCGCTGCAGCCTGCGGGGCTCAGGGGCCAGGGGGGCACCCGGCCCAGCTTCCTCCTGCTCCCCACTCTCCAGCAGCAACGTGGCTTCACCCATCCGCTCCTTCAGCTCCGCGTTCTCCAGGCACAGGCTCAGCATCGCCTTCCTGGGAGCACACGGTACTATGAAGGGCAGGCAGCAGCCGAGACACAGGGTGCCCCCTCGAGCTGCTGCCACCCGCCAGCTCCCACATCCTGGGGCTCTTGCCTGATGTGGGAGACAGAGGAGAAGCCGGCTTCCTCCAGCTGTGCCTTCAGCTCCCGCAGCTCCTCTTCCGCCCGCAGCTCCCGCTCYGGCATGGCGGGTGCTGTGCTCCCCGTCAGGGCCCTTTCAGTGCCCCTGCTTTCCTTAGGGGCCCRGGGGATGCTCTAGAGGGACAAAGAGAGAGGGTGACAGGGACGTTTCCAAAGGGGCTAGGACATGGTCCGGCAGTGGCACAGTGCCCAACTCTGCCACCCCTGTTCCCGGTGCCAYGCTGCCCTGACTCACGTGCTGGGTTGCCACGCCGTGGGCTGCCTCCTCCTTGATGCTGTCAGTGAAGTTGCTGCTGGCATCATCAGCCTCTGTGCCTGTGGCCTGACCTAGGGGACAGCACAGCACAASAAGGCACTCAAAGCAGTGGCAAGCGTGGCACTGCCTCTGCCCCCTCCTCCCTGGTGATGCCCATGGCCACTGTGGGCAGCCCCGGGGCAGGCGCCTGCTCTCATACATGCCTGGTGCTGGGGCACTCCCAGCAGGACAGAGGTCTCCCCACTGTCCCTGTGCCCTGCCACCCTCTCTCTGCACGCTGGAGCTCCAACCCATCACCCTGTGCTGGCCCAGCACCGAGGGAGGGGACAGTCCCGGCTGCCTGCAGCCCAGGGAATGTCACCCCAGCAACGGCACCTGCCCCATCCACATCTCTGTCTTCACACCACCTTGTGCTTGCTGCCCCAACACACACGCATGCACGCCACCCACCTTGCCGCCACTTTGCAAGCCACAGCCAGCAGCAGCAGCACGTGCTCGGGCAGGGAGCCTCGCTGGGGCTGTCCCAGCCTGGCAGGAGTGTGTGGGTGCACCCCACACGATCGCCTGCCCAGGCAGGGGCAGCTCAGGGAGGGCACCAACAGCCACCCTGCCCATGCTGCCCAAGCCCTGCTGCCGTGCGTGGCACTGGGCTCTTTGCAAGCCCTGTGCTGGCCTTGCAGAGCTGCAGCAGAGCTGAAGGGACACTTGCGCCCCATAGCACAGGGCCCACCCTGCCCCATAGAGCTGAGCTGGGGGCACGCTTTTCTGCTTGCTCTGCTCTTGGTGCACAGCCCGGGGCGAGGGCTTGCAGCCCTTGTCTAGGCAGCCTTCCTCCCACCCGGCTGCAGGGCCCTGCCTGCTCTGCTTAGGCTCAGACTGCCTGGGCTGGGACATGGGTGTACCCCCCATCCCTCTTCTCCCCAGGCAGAGAGGAGCTTGGACAGGGCCCAAGACCAGCCCCTGGGGCTTGTGCAGGGCCAGGTTTTGCAGCTGCCTGTGCCCCGCAGGAGATGCAGCTGCTTTGTCCACGGCCAAACCCAGCACCATCAGGTCTGGAGCTCCCAGGCAAGGCTGAACACAAAGCGGGGGAACGCAGAGAGATCCTGGCAGGAGGAGAGAGGCCAAACATTGCTGGTGAAGGAAAAGCCAGGRGGGAAGCATACAGTTCCTGGGAGGGAGAGCCGAGGACCAGCCAGGAGCACGCCTTGCAGCAGGGCAGGCGGTTGCATAGCACCATGTGCACATAGATGGTGGCACGCTCAGGAGACCCACTCRCGACAAGCAACTGCCAGGAGGTTGCAAAAATCGGGGGCACCTCACTGCCCAGCCTGGGCAGACATCACCCTGTGTGGTGGTGYCCGTTCACCGAAGCAGCCGTGCCCCAGGGAGCAAGGGCAGCCGTCACGGAGAAGCGCTGTTCCGGGAGCAAAACGCTTAGAGGCAGCTGGAAGCGGCAGCAGCATCCCAGTGAAGAAGCAGCTCCCACGGGTGGCATTCAGCCTGGCCAAAGCACAGCCCTGTGAGCCCCCAGGGACACAGCCTGCCAGGTGACAAACCCTCTAGGGCTACACCTCGATGGCTGCAAGGCCCCGAAGCGTGAGGGGACGTAGACCCTCAGCTGCAGGCTTTGCTGGGGGGCTGAGGGCCATGTGCCCAGGGGTCTCCAGCCGGGTGGCTCACAGCCAGCACAGCTGCTCTGGGGACATGGGATAACCACCTCTTGTGCCAGGACAGAGCACCCCACTTCTCACCATCGCCCACAGCTCCCAGCACTCCAGGACTGGGGCAGAAAAAAAAAAAAAAAAACACAAAAAAAAAAAAAAAACGGGAAGAGGAAGGTGGTGCTGGGGGAGCAGAGAAGCGTGCACGTAGGGCAGACTGTGCCCAGGCTGCTGTTCACCAAGTGCTTGAACCCTCCATCGCAGCAGGTGCCAATTCAAAGGGACGGGCTGCTCAGCTCTGTGTATTACCAGCAAAGGAGACAAGAGATGCAACCCCAGCACTATTTTTCACAGACTCCTCTGTCTTTCACACCTAGCCTGAAGGCAAAGAGAATTAGTTGCACATGGCCCACAGGCACAGGACACGCAAGTGCATTGGCTGCGCTGGAAGTCTTCACACTGCTGGGAACAAGGGAAGGGAAGCAAGGTCCCCAGGGAAATTGAGAGAGGAAGGAGAGACCTCCACAAAGAGCTACGAGACAGCCCAAAGCACTGCACAGTTTGGCAGAGGATGCTCAGGCTGGTCCTCCAGCGGGGCAGAGGAGTGCACAGCCAGGGATATCAGGGATGAAAGGAGGCCCTAAAGAACAGAGCAGAAAAGTTGGGACACCTCAGCCTAGGATAACGCTCCCCTGTGGGGCACTTTATGCTAGCAGAGGCCAGGGACAGATCTGCAGYAAAACACACACACAAGAAGAGATGGGAGCTGCCGGAGCACCAGCCAAGTCTTCCCTCATGCCGTGCCAATGAGTCTGTGCTGGGTCCTGGGCTCCATGGTACCCGAGGGACCAGGGAGCCAGCCAGGCATCAGAGCCAGAATGGAGGAGGGAAGGTGGAAAGATAAGGACAGGGACACAAAGGCTCCTACAAAGTGAAAGGCAGAAGGAGAAAGAGAAGATGGTGCTACACAGAGAAGTGAGAAGAAGGGAATGAGATGAAACACAAGAAAGGAAAAGCTAACCAAGTACCAGAGCTGCCCAGCAGCCACCAGCTGTGTCCCTTCGGGCCACATCAGACCTGCTGAACTCACCACACAGCTAGGTGCGGACCCAGAGGAGTAGTGCTGACCTGCTGCGTGTGAAGGGAGAGCCGTGCTGCCTCCTACCCCTGGCTGAGGCAGGGAAGACGAGCATGGGTGGCAAGGCACGGGATAGATGGTGCCATGTGAGACAGTCAAAGGTGCAGCAGAGCAGTCACAGGTCCAGGTGGCGCAGCCCAGCGAGACGGAGCTCTCCTGCTCCACCCGCTCCTAGCTCAGCTTCCCCACCAAGCAGAAACAGTTGCTCAGAGGTACAAAATTTGCTCCTGCCACCTTGGGAAGTGATCGAGCACGAGACAGCTGATCCATAGCCCACTGCGCATGGGAAGCGCCGGTCATCAGAAAGCTGCTGCTATTGTTTTTCAGCTCTCACGCCAGACCAAACACTCCCAGAGGAGGTGAAAAATGCCCTAGAAAAGGTATGCAGTGGTGCCAAGTGGGACTGTCCCCAGGAAAGCAGAAGGCGTGTGGAGCCTGGAAGTGAGATGTGCGCATACAAGTGAGGGAGCAGACCCAGCCCACACCCTGGGAGCAGGGACAGGTCTCAGTCACCCCAAACCATCTGTCAAAAAGAGGAGGAAGCTCTCCCTTGAAGGCACTCGCAAGCCAGGCTGAGACAACTTACAATTAGGGGGGAAAAAAAAAAAAGAAAAAAGTCAGTAAAATCATCAATACTGGAATAGGATTTGGTTTAAGCATAAAATGAATCGTTGGTTCTACACTCAGACTTGTGTAAGAGCCCYAGGCAAGCGCCATCAGGTCTTGCGGCCCTTCTCAAATTCTCTGGTTCTGGAACCCACTTTTCCATATAYACCTCCTTTGGGGCCAGCCACCATCAACCCAAGAGGGGGATGTCACTGGGTAAGAAAAACGGTGAGGGAATACAAAACACTCAYACTCATGCACTTGGGAGATGATAGAGAACATTTGGTGTTTCCTTCAGAGAAAGGGAATCTTTATTTGGCCCATGGGGGTGGGAGGAGAAGGGAGATGGAGGGAAATCAACTAAAATGGAATGATTTGAATGTGCAAATACATCAGTGGCCACCAGGGTGGGTCAGACAGGAACATACATGAGAGACAGGTGGATTGCACTGATCGCCGTTTCCGAAGCAGCTAAAAAATAAAACAAAAAAGCCCTGCGCCAGTTCTATCGTACCATTACTAAGTACCGAAGCAACCCTCCCAGAGTCAGTGAGGCAGGCTCGCTCAGTTAGTGAACCGTTTCCGTGGCAGGCGGGCGAGCGCCAGTGCTCAGAAGGCATGCTGGGGTAGGACTCTCACACGCTCCTGTTCCCCACCTCCTATGGCGCCCTGCGTCTCCAGCCTGCTCAAACGCTCCARGCTTCTTCCAAGAGCTTCTTCCAGCTGTCCCCGGAGCTCCTGGACCCCCTCCAGCTCCACCTGCAGAGTATGGTCTCTCGCAGCGCTAAGCGGACATGCCGCACAAAAAGGAAGAGGGTTAGACGGGCTGCAGCAAGCGCACACCAACTGGCCCCTCCATCCAGGACTGCCACTTACTCCAGGGACAGAYTCTGCGAGCTCCCCAGGCAGCTCGGCCACCTCTTGCCTCACCTCTAAACCTYCCCAGAGCACAGCCATCCCCAAAAAAGGCTCCAGCCCATGGTAGGGGACTCCTAGTCACAGCTGTCCTTCAGTACTTACCCAAGCACTCCACTTATGTGCTCTCTTGCTATCAGGTAGCTCAAATAGCCCAGAGGCTGCAGCCCCACGAAGGCCAGGGGATTAGTGTGGWGGACAGAGAATGCAGGCCATACGGCGCTGCGGGACAACCGCCTGGATAAGCACCTAGATAGATCTTTATCAACCCAACAGTTGGTTGGGAATTTGACAGCAGCCTCTGAAAGGTGGCCAAGTGTGGGTGGGAAGCTGAGCCGGGAAGGGATAAGCCAGGGAACAGAGATGGAAATCCCAGGGCCTGAACAAGAGGTGGCAAAGGGAGGAGTTTACGTCGCATTTAAAGCTGGCCACTGCAGCCTCTTCAAGGGAAGAGGGCAGCCTGAAACCTGGACTCCCAAAGCCACATTTGTCTGATTCTTTGCCCAGACTCCCTCTTTCCCTCAGAGGGCTCTCAGACTTGCAGAACAATCACTGCTTCAGGGATTGCCCCACTGGACCCCACACGCTTGCTGCAGCAGCGGAGCAGGGCAGCACGGAGCCAAGGCAGCCTCGCTTACCTGTCTGGGTGCGTGTGAAACTTTACCAAGCTGCCATAGAGCTGCCTCTCTGCCTGGAGAGCCTCATTTAACCGATTCCTTTCGGCCACGAGCCCTTCCAGCATCAGTAACAACTGKTTGGAGAGAACAGACAAGATGCATCACTTAGAGACAGAAATCAAAGGAGGCATCTGGCTGCCTTTCTTTCCCTTTCTTCCAGGAGGGAAGCTTCTTCCCCAGGAGCTTCCCCTTTCTCTCTTKCTTGTGTGCAAGTGATCAAGTTGATCAGTGTCACCCTTGGACTCCCAAAAGACTCTGCCCTTGAGACAAGTGCTAAAGGGAACAAATCCTCTCCACCTTTGTGTTCCCCYTCTTGTACACAGCCAGCTTCTGAGAACAAGCACATCTCAACATATCCAAAGGCTGGAAAGAAAGCCTCATAACTTAGCACCGACGGAAATATATAGTGTGCTTGCCCTGCATGGCACACTACCTGCTGCCTTCTGCTTCCAGTAGCCTCTTGTCCTTGTGACTCTGCTATGGCCACTTTCTCCCGAAGCACCAGCACTTCTTGTGTCAGCCTTTCTACGRCTGGAATTTCTTCGGGATCCACCAGCTGCATCTGCAGATCCTGAAAACCCAGAGCAGGAGGGCTCAGTGAAGAAGGGATCAGTAACAAGGACAGCTGGACCTTCATAATCCTCCCTGGAACACAACTGCCAAAAGTTTCCAGTGTTTGGAGAGACCTAGGTCTCCTAAGAAAGAAATGCCAAAGCACCCAGGGTGTATTAGGCACAGACACCAACCTGGAGCAGGATCTGAGAAGGAACACAACGCACTCTGTTTAAAGGACTCTCAAAGAAGGGTGTTTGGTACACAAAGGAGCAAAAAGCCAAATAGTGCCACTCTGGGGGCTCGAGGCCTTTGATTTCTTGCCAAAGTAACACAGAGGGCTGTAGGCAAAGCAGCAGCGATACCGTCCATGAAGAGCCAGCCACATTACTCTGAAGAGGCCCCTCGCTCCTTAGCGGAGGGTACCCACTCATGGCTATCAGAGAAAGCCTGCAGCTTGGTTYCTACGTCTTGCCATTCAGTGTGAGTGAGCGAGCACAAGGTACAGGATGTGGGGAAAGAAGAGACTTGTCTACAGCATTCCCAGGCGGAACCAACCCAGCACAGCACGTTATCTCACCTTGATGAGGTCCTCTTTGATCTGGATGGTCCTGGTCAAGGACTCTATATCTGAGGCCTGCACCTGCAGCTCTTCCTCCTGCGTGGCCACGACAGACTGGAGAGCAGTGAGCTCCCGCTAGGGAGGGAAGAGAAGTCCGTGAAAGACTTCAGAAAGCCAAAACCCCACGGCAAGCTGCTGCCCCATTTCTCTCACTGGGGGTACCCTCACAATAGGGGGGTCCAAAACCTCCAGTGAGGGGCAGCCCAATGGTCTCCTGTAAGCAAGGGAGATCAGGACAGGCTCCATCACAAGCTCACCCTGCTTTCCCTCTCCTTCTTTGCCATTAGCTCCAGCTCCTCTTTGGCATTAACAAGATCCTTCTCCAGTTCTGCTGCTGACATCGTAACTGCAAAGACAGCTTGGTTACTGCAGGGTTACCGTGTGTCACTCCGACCCCAGGATCAGACAGAATCCCTCTTTGGCAAGATGGATCTAAGATGCTTGTGTTTCCCATCACACTCTTCTTCCCTGCTTGATCCCTAAAGAGCAGCCCAAGGCAACAGTAACATCCCAGGCCCGCTGTCCCACCCCTGGCAAGGTTCAGGTGTCCTGGCCCCAAGGCAAAATCCAAACCAGTTGCACTTGTCTCAGCCCAGCCTGAACCATAAAGTCAAAAACCCTTCACTGGACATCATCAGCTCTTGAGTAGAAGCACCTCACCTCAAACCCGACACCAGCCTTCCTCTTTCCCATACTCCCATCCCCAGACATCCCTGAACCATCACCCAAAGGGGAGGCACAGCTTTATTTCAAAATACTCACTCTTGCTCAAAGCTTTTCACTCTCTCACACTTTCATGTAATCATGTTTCCCCCATGGCAAAAAACCCTGGTCATGTTTGGGGACCTTGAAAGAAGCTGTCACCACACTCACCTCCCTCTGTCCTGCAGCTGCTGTCCCCCTGTGGGGGTCCAGCAATGGCTGTAGCTCCACAAGCTCTTTGCAGCATTTCCTGAAAACACAAAAGCCTCCAGGTTTGCGACTTTATGGGAAACCTAGCACTCACAGCTTCCCCAGAGCTCCAGGATTGCAGCAAAGCTGCTGGCTGCCTTGTGGATGCTCTGAAATGTGAGAAACCAATGAAGGGGATCTAGCCAGGCAGCAGGGACATGTGAATTGCACCCAACCTAGAAGCTGTATGTGTGGGCAACAGGGCTCTGGCCTCATTTTATTTGGCACTGGGAGGTTGCTGGCAGTGAGCGTCTTCATAGTAGAGATTAAATAGGTTTCATGCAACTGCAGCAAACCCATGTTTCAACTGAGACTCTACAAAAATCTACATCTTCATCGAAGGATGTGGCCCAGAGGGACCGTGCAGGAAGGAAAAATACAGAGCTTGGTCCATATAYATGTCCCTGGATGTCTCTAGAGCTCACTTTGATCCTGGGAATAGAAGTGAGCAACCTGTTTACAGCTGCTTAAAAACGTTCAACATGTCAGCTCACCAATAAACCATTAACAGCTGCTCAAGTAGGAGCGTGGCATATGTAGCCTCGGAGTTGTGTTCAGTCTCAAAGGGATTTTTAGCAAAGCTGCTTTAAAAATACCAACTCCAATTGTGGAAGAGACAGCAAACAGCCAGCAGGCTCTGCCAAGAATTAGGGGGGACCTAAAATTAGCTCTCTTGTCCCCTCCAGAATGTGACAATGTCAGGGARGGGATTACAATACAGCGAGGCAGCCCAGCCCAAGGAAGGACTGGGTCAATGCTGGAAGGTCAGAGGGTGGATTTCTTTCATACTCTCACGTGCCCTAAGGACTCAAATACTGCCTGATCAAAATGCAAGGAGACACTGAGTGACAAAGGCTGGTGGAATCAAGATCAGAACATCCAGGCAGCATTTCTGCTCCTCAGTTTCTTCTCTTCCTCCTATAGGAAGTCTCTCTCCTAATCTCACTTTCATTTCTATCATTCTCTCTCCCATTTCCTCCTGTTGCAATTAGTTCTCTCTGGAGCCCCAAGGCCACAGGCAGAGAAACCCAGTTCTTACTTGTATGGGCTGTTTGTCCTGCTTCAACAGCCTGGCACCAGCCGACTGGGTCACGACAGGCTCCTTCCCCAACGCATGCTGGCGTAGGAGTTGTAACTCGCAGCTCCTTTCAACCAAAGCGTGCGCCATCTTCTCAGCAGCCGTCTGATTGAGCACGAAAAATAGGGAAAGGCAGCGCTGTGATCAGGGGTAGGATCCCTGTCCCTCACCTTCCCTACAGACTAAGGGAAACCATCTCAATATTTATCTGTCACTTGAGACTAGAAGTGATCTGCAAACCAGCCTGGGAGCTACTGCTCCTGGCCACTCACAGCGACTCCACTGCAGCCCTGCCATCTCCGCTTGCCAGACAGCTGCAGCCAGGCTCGGCCTCTGCCTACAGAGGAACAAGCTCCTCGGTTTCTCACACCCCATTCAGGAGGGGAGAAAGACAGAGGGCAGACAAAGAGGAGGAGACAGTGGYTGGCCTTTCAGCCCCCTTTTTATGAAAGGAAACTCAACGCAAAGTATCTTGGGTAACGCTGAACCACATCCAGTGTGCAAGAGTAGGCAGAGTAGGAACTGTGGCTCTTTAAGTGGCATTTACATGCCCAGGACCATGGACTAGTTTRACTAACGTGTAAGTTAAGAGGCAAYGAGCAGAGCTTCCTCAGGCTTCTGCGCTACACAAGAAACAGCTCAGAGTCTTCCTTTCTGGTCTGGTAACACCCATGTGAAGCAGCGTCCCTCCCATGGCCCCTCTGCTGCCCCAAGCCCAGGAACACGACGGATATCTAGGAGGATCTGCACCTCCTTCCCCACCACACACACAAACCCTGCCCCAGTTCACTTAATGACAGGGACCTGACACCTGAACACTGCTGTAAGAGCTGCTGCTTCATAACTGCTCCCACCTGATGGGTTGGGACCAACCTAGAAACAGCTCCTGGCATCTCATGCGGTTCTTCAACATTCAGCAGCTCCACCAGGCTACACCAACAGCAGCCAGAGAGCAGCTTCCATTTGCTTAATGCAAGGCAGAGCCATCCACCCCAGCCTCCCCACTGCGGCACTGCACACAACTCACTCTGCTCTGTTGCTCCTTGGTGCTCACGGCCTGCAGCAGCTCCCGGATTTCAGCATCATGCTCCATGGTCTGATGGTTCCTGTCACTGAGGAGATCCTGCAGCATTTTCTCCTTGYGCTGCAGACGCAGGCACAGCTCCTCTGCTACCTCACTCTGACCTGGGCCCAGCTTGCACAGCAGAGTTGCTGTAAGCTCCTGAACAAGGGGAAGGAAGGAAGAGATGGAGAGACAGACATTGCTACCATCAAACTGCACGCTGTTCAGGGAGGAACAGCTCTTCAGCCTGAGTGTAGCTGAGAGACCAGYGTCTCAGCAAGCACAGGTATTTACAGGTGCCAAAAGCAGCCAGCTTCCAAAGCACTGGGCACAGGCTCAGGTGCCCTCCTCAGAGGCAGGCAGCCAGGAGGCTCTAGTTTGGGACCACTCTCCCTGCAGACAAACTGGCTCAGGAAGCCAAGCTAAGGCCTTACCTCCACTTCCTTGTTCCTGTCATGCAGGCAGGTCTGCAGCTGCTGGATGATCCCCTCCTGCTCCTTCTGCCTGCTGCAGGATTTGGCCTCGATCTCCTCCTTGAGCCAGCGGAGGTTTTGGCAGGTTGCKGACACCTGCTCTAGTTCCAGGGTTTTGGCTTTCAGGAGGCTCTCCAGGCTCTGGGACCACAACAGAAGCAGCTCAAGCAGGGACAGAGACTTTATCCTGAATTAACCAGAACTGGAAATACCAGTCTCTCCTGCTAGTGGAGTCACATAGATTCACCCCTGTCCTCTCCAGACACCACACTCACCTCTACACCCAGCCCAGAAACACGAGTGACCCAGGAACTTGCCCCACACACAGGCCCAGAGGAAGGCCAACACCCTGCAGCCGCTCCCCCCAGCAACAACCAGAGCATTCACAGGAAGGTTTGTCTAGCACCACACCACAGCCAGGCTGGACTCCGCATGCCCAGGTAAGAAGCACTCACGTGAATGGTGGCCTCGTTGCTGGACAGGACATTGCGCAGCCTCTCCAGGTCACTTCCCCGCTCCCTTATTGAGAGACGGAGCTGTTGCAGCTCTTGCTCCTTCTTCTCCAGGGCACAGAACTTCTCATCTACTGCTCGCTAGGGTGAGAGGGGGTGATCGCTCAGAATGGGGTAGTAGGGCTCTGTAGCCCACCACTCGTTTTGTGGGGCACCTCAGCTCTCCCTTTCAGAGGACTTCTCTGGAAGGCTGAGCCAYAAAGAGCATGTAGAAGACACAGTCACCCCTGGGGTCAGCCTGGGGCTGCACCGCTGATGGTAGCCCAAAGGCTGAGCCTCAGGGAAAACTGAGACATCACCAACAGACTGTGCTCACCTCCAGAGCAGCATCCCTGTCGCTGACTCGCTGTTGCAGTTTCTCCAACATGACGTTCATGGCTACAGGGCTCTTGTCCAAGCCTTGCTGGCATTGCAGAAGCTCCCTCGATTCCTAGAGGTCACACACACACACACACACACTAGTCCAACTGTCAGTCCAGAAACCCCCCAGAGAGCAGCACAGGAGAATCAGGGCTAACTACCTCCCCTCTACACTTGCTCTACCCCCCACATTAAAGGGTGGTAGAGTCCCAGCACCTGGGGCTGGTTGACTAGCRCCCGCCAGGGCTCACCAGGCATTGCTGAGGGATGAGGTACTCAGATACCAGTGCCTTCTTCCTCATCTTGGGAGCCCAGAAGCATCTCTTTCCTTCCCTTCTTCGAAGGGCATGCGTGAAAGCTACAGACTGACTTTTGCATTGCCAAATACTAAAGGAGGAGCAGGGGCCCTGGCTAGTTATGTCCAACTYGAATCTTTCTGCACCTCACCTGCAGAAGCTGTTCCTTGCGAGCCAGATGCTGACTCAAACGCTCAACTCTCTGCTCCTGGGCCTGAAGCTCACGGCATTTCTCCCACTCCACAGTCTGGAGCTGCTGAGCCTTGTCCTGCAGCTCTGCCTGCAGCTGCTGTACCACAGCACGCAGCTCCTGTGAGGGAAAAGTACGTACCTTGGCAGTCAGTTCTCAACAGACCTGTAAACAGCAGGCCAAACTGAAGAAGCCAAGAGCAACAAGGGCTGTGGGAACAGCCAAAAACGCTCTGCAATACTACAGCTTTCACGTCTCAAAACACACTTCCATGGTGAAGAAGTTTGAATTTATTTCATTTCCCAGGGTATCCATCCATCTAAACCCCTTGCTCTGGCCAGAGGCAGAGCTTTACAATCAATCACAGCTAACCTGTGCAGCAGCGGACATTAACTTTGTAACATCACAAAAAGAGATGGGACATTTGCACCAGCCAAAGACATACAAGTGACAACATACCCACTGTCAAGTGTATYTACTGATTCTAAATCCTCAGATATGAAGCTAAGGAGGCTGGAGAATTCTCCCTGCCTCATGTGACAAGGGGGTAGCCAAGTGCRCCCAGACTGGTGTAGGCAGAAATGATGATTGAGAGTGGAGTACTGACTACATCAGTGCTTCTTGAGTCGTGTAAACCCAGAGAGTTCCAGGCTAAGTGCTTGTCATACCTGGTTGTGTTTCCAGGTTGCCTCTTTCTGCTGCTCTTCCTCATGCACCATGGTCTCTAGGAGCTGGGTTGCCTTCCTGGCTTCAGCCAGCTGATGTTCTTTCTGGCGCTGAGCTCTTTTCATTTTCCGCATCTCCAGCTTGGTGCAGAAAAGTGTGTTCTGAAGATCTAGCAGTGACATTTGCTGCTCCTGGGATGAGAGTGGGCTCTCTGACATCTAACAAGAGTGGGAAGCAGAGAAACTCAAAGATTCACTCAGGATCCCACTCAAAGAGAGGGATTTAAAAATCAGGATCCTTGCAGAACAAAACCTGATGTATTTGAGGTTTTCCAGGGACATACCTGCAACTGTCCCAGATGGCTTCTGTGTAACATGTCCCGCAGCTTGGCCATTGTCTCATTCTGCCCTTCGATGATATGGTACAGCTGCTCTGTCTATGAGTCAAAGGATAGGAAGCCCAGTCATTGGCAAATCAAGCACAAACCCTCCCGTCCCAAGCCTCCAGCGTGGATTATGACACATATCAGCATCGCACAAAAGTAAGAGCTTCGCAAGAAATAATTTAATGAGATCCAGGATGCCTAGCAATGGCTTAAGCATTCCTTTTCAATCACTGCCTACAGGGCCAGCACACTCTCCTCTTTTGGTGMGCACCACCCTGTCCACCCAAAACTATTACCTTACTCTCTTTGCTCTTCAGGGCCTCATTCAGACTCTGGATTGTATGATCTTGCCTCTGCGATGTTTCTTGGACAGATTTTAATTCAAAATTCAATTCATTCAGCTTTTCCTGTAACAACTGAAGACAGAAATACGTTTTTTCTTCAGTCCTGCCTAATGCTCTCCATAAACACCCTTAGGACTCCCTCCACTCCTTACTCAAGTCCATACAGCCCAGGTGTTCACCAGATCAAGATCAACGTGACTCCTTCTAGAGTCTGTAAATACTGTTTGAGCTGGGTGGAGACCGGTGAGTAAACACAAAGCCTTCAGTCCCTCCACAGGACTGTTTCAGTGCTTCTGGTCCCTCCAATGCAGCCCCCACATGCAGGATGGAGGTTCCAGGCTTGGGATCACACATCATACTGCCTCCCACACACTCCAGGAGACTCTTGCTTGAACTGCCCAGCAGCCCTCCCAGTTTCTATCATCTGTTTCTGCTCCCTTCTATCATCTGTTTCTCCTCCCTTCAGCCCAAAAACCACCCAAGAGATCTGAGAAAAAAAATCAACATGGAGAAGCTACACATTCTAAAAGCTGTCCCTTTTACTTCTGAGGTTCTCCAGAGCACTGCAGCTGCCCCTTCTCTTACTGTCTCCTTTGACCACCCAGGCACTCTGGGTGCAGCAGCTGCTCGTCTAGGTAATTCTACATTTGATCAGATCAGTGGCACATTTAGCCTCAAGTTCTGGCTTCAGCACAACCAAGTCTAGCTAGTGGCTCGTTTACAACCTGAGGAACTTTTGCCTTAGACTTTTTCACCCTAAAGAGACTACCATCTCAAACAGTTTTAGGATAGTTCTCTGCTTTCACCATAACGTTCATGACGCAGCGCACGTTGTGCGTTTAAGCAACTGCTTGTTAGCATTTCTAAACATGCTGCCTGTCGGCATTCTTAGTCTTGGATGAYAGGCATCTTTCTCGGAACTTACTCAAGCCTCAATTTCTTAAGGAGCTGGTGCTGCCACATGATCTCCTCTTGTTGCCCATTAGTTTACACACCTGTCATGTCATCTCTTCTCTAAGAGACACTCCCTCTAAACTGTTTAAAAACTTCCAACTGCATTTACTGGGCCTTGGGCCTCTTTATTTCTCTGTCAACCTTTGTAGTCCAGGCAGCTCCAACAGCTTACGGCTGTCCCCAGATCTAAATAAAGATCCCATTCCGGTGTTTTTTCCCATTTAATCCCTCTGCTTTGTGAGGTAAATTGTGGGTACAATTTACCTCAGAGTTCAAGAGCATAACTGAGACACCAACCCCTCGTAACATGTGTTAAATTTGATCAGCCTCAAGACAACTCAGCTGCATGTTTCTTTCCTAAGAAAGCCTTTAAATCAAAATTAAAACAGGATCCCCTCTGCAGTGACCTCCCTTACTGCTTGCAGAAAGGAAGGCAGCTGTCTCAAAAGGCAGGTGCCCTCCTCTCCTGCACCAGGCTCAGCCCATGCAAATCCAACAGACAGGGAAATAGCCCTGTGCACCTCTCCTTCACCAGCTCCCAGAGGGCTCACCAGGCAAGTGGGAAGTTCTTCCAAAATAATGGTTTGCAAAAATAAATATGGAAAATTTACACAGCACAGCTGCAGAAAAAAGTAAATGCTTTTAACCCAGGCTGGCAGACAACAGCACTGAGAATCATGTGTCAACACACACACCCTTGCTGGAACAGAGATGCAGATGCCTGCCTCTGGCCAGGCTAGGAGGCACCCTCCAATACTATCTACATCAGACTCACTAGGCACTGGATTTGCTCTTCATGAAGAAATACCTTGTTGGCAGCTTCAAACTGCTGGATTTTGCCCTGCAGCTCTGCAGCGCACAGATCGGACACGTGCTCCTCCGCTGCAGGGTCACCTGGAGCCGGCTGCTGACATTCATCCTGCAAATTCTGAAAAAAAATTAAAAAATTGAGAGAAATGGTTCAAGTCTTGCACTGGCTTCTTCTATTCAGCTGTCAGCCCTCAGAGACCTTGCAGCATGGGCTTAAACATGCCCCACTGTGCTTTCTAACTGTCTCTGAAACATCATGCTGCCCGTGTCTCCCTTCACGTGGGTGGCAGGCTGGCACCTGGCAGCTCYCTGCCTGATCTGCCAGAAGTTCCCTGCTGCCCTGAGGCTCTGGTTGGGCTCCCTGTCTCTCCTCACCCCTGTACCGTGAGCCCAGCAGCTTGTCTGGCTCTAACCACTGTCTACAGGCTGATGATGGATCTGCTCCCCACACCCAAGCCATGACTCTGAAACCTCTCCCCTTCCTAGGTACCCTGCTGGCGGCTTCAAAAAGCTTCAAAACAAAGCCAGCACCAAATCAAACTCCTTYCCATGTTCTGCCAAGCTTCTCCCTCTTAATCAAGCCCACAACCTTCAATCCTTCCCACCAGTGACCCTCCTGCCATGACCTGGCAGTCACCCCCGGCTCTGAACCCCTCCACTTGTGATTCTCTGGGCTCTCCTTCACAGCTCCCCACGCTCCAGCACCCACGCCATGTGTGATTCCCTGCAGCTCCACAAGCCGTAGCAAACTCAGTGCCACAGCTGAGATTTTTTTTGATGACACATACCCATTTATTGAGAATGGAAACACCCTACTTTCTGACACGTGGCCTGCCAGACGCTGCTGGCTGAGCGCACACTAATCCCTTGTCACCCCTTTTTACTCTTGTGCTACCTCCTGCCTAGTGAGTTGTCAACTCCTGAGAGCAGCATTCAAACCAGCCACCCACCCCAGCCTTCACAGGACTCGTTAAGTACTCCTGAATACTACCAGCGATACGAGATCAATTGTACCGGTGTCTGTTTGAAGTGGGAGCCCTGGCAAGTGCAGGGTTGCAGCACAGAGGCTACGAGAACACGASAGAGCTTTTCAGGGCGCACACAGGAGCACCAGCTCCAGGCAGCACAGCGCAGGGAGAACAACAGTCGACTCTGATTAGCCCTGTCAGATTGAATCCTCATCTTCAGCAGCCACAGAAAYGCTGTCTCTGGGAAAGGCAGGCAGCGCAGGGGAGCTCCCCCAGGCCTGCGCATTGCCTCTCACATACAGAAGCTTCCATACAGAAGCAATGCTTCCCTTTACCCTGATGTTTTGTTAAGATTTTAGTGAAACCTTAAACAGTCACAGCAAGTAATTTCAAATTTGCCCAGCCAGAAAGGGGAGCTGCTAGAATCTCTCACAGCAGATATTTTGAAATAAGGCTGATGAAAAGAAAACAGAGGGAAAAAAAAAAAAGGAAAACACACCCTTCCTCACAATTTGCACATTCCAAAGAAAAATAAGCAAAAAGCCTGCAAAGAGTTAAGAGCAGRGAAGGGAAAGGCAGAGCCAGCTCCAGAGTCCAAAGTCGCAAAGCCCAAGCTGCCTCCCTCGTGCTTCCCCGCAGCCATGCCACACAAGGAGGAGCACGGCTCCCCAGCAGTTTTTCCTACATCAGCATTTTACTGACAATCTCTCCCCAGTACAGCTCCAGCAATGTCAGCACACACTAACCTAGACAGAACACTTCTTTAAAACAATAAGGATAATAATCACAGCATTATCTAAGCCTGCCAAGCTCGCATCTGCCCACAACAGTGGCTGTCCGTAGGGCAACGCTTCCCTCGCTGCCAGCACGGCACCGCAGGCAGCTGCAAGCGCGTGTCTGACAAAGGCTGGGTTTGGTGGCATTTTCCTGGGGCTGTGGTGATGAAGAGGAAGAATTGTTGGTTCAAGAAAAGGCCCAAGAAGACAGTACCTACAAGATCACATGCCCTGACAGCAGCTCTCTCGGCCATTATAGCTTGCAGCAATAAATTTAAAGGAGAACTGCAGCTTCCCAAAAGCAATAAGGGAATTGTGGTGCTATATAATCTTTATATTCCTTTCACATTACCAGAAAGGCATTTATGCATATGAATTGCTGGACAGTGGTACCTGACTTTTAGAAAGAATGTTGCTTGTACAAAGAGAAATAAAAATCAGTTATACACGAACCATTTAGTTTACTATCTGCATACAGCTTCCCATTTTTGCTGTTAAAGCCATYCGAAGGATTAAGCGCTCTCCCCCTTCTGCCAAACCTTGCACCAAAGACCACAACTGCTGCTGCCACGGCAAGAAACAGGCAGCAAAAAATCCTGCAGGACGAATTCCTGGCAGGGACGGTCGGATGGCAGAGGCTGGAGAAACTCTTCTAAAGCAGTTCCAAGAGGAGGATGGCAACGTGTGACACARAGCCAAGCCGTAAACGCGCCACGTTGATTGCGCCACGTTCTGTTAAGAGAAAGCCTATTTTTATGCTGTAAATATATCCCCAGCAGTGAAAATTAGTAGCAAGCAACACAGACTACATAAGCAGCAACGCCCTGCTTCACATCTTCAGTCGGTGGCTGCTGGCGTGATGCCTTTGTGCACCAGATGAAAAATTAGTTTTTTCTACGTTCCTCCCTAGCATCATCTCTTGAGCAGGTTTTTATGGGAACAGCACACAGCTCTGGGAAACGCCCAAGCAGATGGGACAGCAAGCAGCGCTGGCTGAATAGGAAGCATAATTCAGCACAGCTACAGTTGCCATAGTAATAAACAAACATTTTTCTAATCCCCCAGGCTACCTAGAGCATTAGACAGCACTAAGGCTGCTAATGGGAATGTAATTAGGCTGACATGGATATTCCTGAATTGAAGCTGACTGAGGCCTTCTATTCATTAAGGAAAGTGGTAGAGGCATTACAAGTTCAGCTTTTTGACTGCATACTAATGAAGATTTCATTAAAGCCAGCAAAACAGAGGCAATCCGGAGCTACAAGAGGACTACCATCGAGGCAGAGAACAGCACCAGGAAGTCCTGTGAAAGCAGGGGCTTTCATCGCCTCTCAGCAACACCTGCCGTTAATTGATGAATCTTTTCAAAGGATCAGAAAATAAACCAATTATCTAGAATACCAACCCTAAAGTCATCCTCTGGCACAAATCCACCTACAAGGGAAACACCATTTCCTCAGGGCACGCGCCACAGATCCCTGCGCGGATCTGCACGTTAGGCAGGTTGGAGGCCTGATCTGCAGAGGCAGGGCTCTGGAGGCAGGCGTTCCTGACACTGAACCATTACCCAGGCACAAAGAAAACACATTTGCTGGAAAACACACGCCCAGAAGCTTAAAACACTGCCTTTGGTCACGGGTAAAAGTCACACTAACATCTTAAAGAGAAAGCTGAAGTGAAACYGGTGTTTTCGCAGTGGAAAAATGACAAAGCATGCGAAGAGCTTAGACCCATCTAGCAGGTTGCATTCACAGGGAGAGCTGATGGAGGGAGGGTAAGGTTAATTTCCCAGAACACAAGAAGGAAACAGATGACAGGAGAATGACAGAGCAGAGAGGCAGCACACCTAAAAAGGACGGAGCTGCCTATTCTTAGCCCCGGGTTCAGCGACACATGGCTATCTGTATTATCTCAGCACAGAAGAATCCCTAGTGGGCTCAGCGTCGGGCCGCAGGGACGCTGCTCAATCGAACAGCGGCACAATGACCTCTACCTGTACCCGCAGCGGCATATAATCCTCACAGAGGTCGTCCCACAGCTCCTGCAGTTCAGAAATGTCCAGGGAAAGACCCAAAGGAGCTCTGGAAAAGGATTTTCTCTCTGCGTTCAGGAAGGCAGAACCAGCACACGCTAAGCCAGCAGAAGCGCTGCCATCTGCCAAGTCACGGCTGAGCTTGGGAGGGGGCAAGCTGGACTTCACAGGAATAGGTAGCCTGCTGCCTCGGGGGCTCCGAAGGGGTTTGTAGTCCAAAGCCTTGATTAAGCTGAGGGCCAGCTCCAGCCTGTTCCCRCTCAGCGAAGAGTTTGGGGTCATGCGGTCATCTGAAAAATCATCACATTTCCCATTCCCTTTCACCCCCTTATCTRCATCTTCGTCCTTCTGCTGCGGAGGGCTCGCCTCCACGGTTGTGTCCAGGGACTCAACAGAGGACGCAGGCGTGCCTTCCTCCATGCTTTCCCCATCCACAGGCCCTCTGGTGCTGGCGGACTCTGCTGTGTCGCACACAGATGACTCCTCATTGCCCATGCTGGCTGACCACCGGCTGGACAGCCCATAGGAGATACTTCTGGCCACCTTTCGTGGCACCTTGCAAATCGCTTCGTAGTCAGCATCGGCCACCCGCAGCGCGGCACAGCCACGGCAGCGCCGCGGGCGGTTACTCGCTCCCTCTGAAGCGTGGCAGCTGTGCGGCTCCAAGCTGTGCTCTTCTTGATCCATCCAATATTCATACCCAGAATAAGCAAAGTCCTCCTGAAGGAGGGCAGCGTACCGTACATCAGGCAGACTAGAAAGGTCCACAGTCCCATCCCCAGGTCTGTCATCTGTGCTAGAGTCTTCGTTGTTCCTGCGGTACATGCTTGCAATGCAGAACTTGAGGCGGTCTTTCTCCAGCAGCAGTTTCTGCAGGCGCTCGATGGAGAGGGCTTCGATGCGCGCGATGACGGTGTCGAACCTGTAGATGCGGTCCAGCATGAAGGCACACTTGCTGCAAGCGAACTCGGATTTGCCATCCCGGCACAGCTCCCTGCCCAGGACGTGGGAGAGCAGCACCTGGAGGTTCAGCTTGGCCGCCGTATGGAAGATCCATCGCCGCTGGTTGCCGCACAGCTCCCGGGCGCAGATCCGGCAGGTTTCCTTCATCCTCCCTCCTGACCAGCACCCAAACCTACTTCTGGGGGTTCTCAAGAGACCTTCCTGAGGCCTCTACCGCTCACTCAGCGCATCTCCCGGGGCACAGCTCCCTCAAGCCCTGAGCCCACCGGCACTTCTCACMCCACCAATCCCCCCTTTTTAGGAGGGGACACGCTGGGACGCCTGGTGCTAAGAAACATCCCACCCTACAACATCTCCTTCACA
>JASVER010000099.1:1613292-1726474 GCA_030449065.1 Oceanodroma leucorhoa
CTCACTGCCCCCCTTCCCCGGGGCTGCCCCTCACCCCGGGCTGCCCCCCTGCCCCACAGGCCCCGCCGCTCCGCCTCCCCCCGCCGCCGAGGATGCTCCTGCCACGGCGGCGCCCGGCTTCTGGCTCAGATTTCAAGATGGCGGCGGCCGACAGCCCCACGCGTGCGCGGCGGCCGCAGCGCCCGCCGGGATTTGTAGTCGCCGCGCCCGCAAGTTGCGCATGCGCAGTGGCCGCCCGCGGCGTGGGGCTGGTACAGCGTAGTGCCGGGGACGGGGACAGCGACAGCGACAGTGACCGTGACAGAGACAGCGACAGTTCAGGGCCAGTGCCGGGGGCCCAGCCCCAATGGCAGTGCCCAGCCCCAGCGTCAGTGCCCCCCACTAGTGCCTGTCCCCAGTGCCACTGTCTAGCCCAGCGCCAGGTCCCCACCCCGGTGCCAGCGCCACGTCCCAGTGCCAGTGCCAATACCAGTGCCAACGCCCAGCCCTAGCAGGCAGCGCCGGGGGGACACGTCCCCACAGCACAAGGCCGCCAGCACCCACACACCGGTACCTGCACGGCGGCACCCAGTGCCACCCAGTGGGCACACACCAAGGTCCCCCGGCGGGACCACCATGTGGGCAGCTCACGCGCTGATGGCCCATGGCTGCTGGGGACAGTGCTGTGCCACCAAGGCGTAGCATGGCCAGAGCTGTGCGGCTGCCAGGAACACGGTGCTCTGATCCCTTGCAGCCCCGAAATCCTGCCTGGCACCATGCCGGGCTGCCGGGGGTATTTTAAGACCCGGGATTTAAACGGCAGACAGGCGCAGGCGGCACTGACACCCGCAGAAGGACTGCGCAGGCTGGTGGCCTCTCCCCKGACACCACGCAGTGGGTCCTCCCGGCCCCCCTGCCCCCGCAGCACCACGGCACAGACATGCAAATGCCTGATGCTGCCAGGCTGGACGTGGCACAGCCCTGGCCACAGCTCCAGAAGGGGACAGGGATGACAACTGCCAGCCGAGCCCTGGGCGAGTACGCTCTTCCCTGGGCTGCTGGGCTGGGGTTCCCCCACACCTGCACACCCACCTGCCCCCCCACGGCTGGGGGCTCCTCCAGGAGCTGCTGCAGGTTGTGCTTCTCGGCTGACAGCGTCTCCACAAGCTGTTTGCTGGCGGCCAGCTCTTGGGTCAGCTCTTTGATCCTCCTGCGAGGGAGGGAAAGGTGGGGGACACTCAGCATGGTCCTCTCCCCCACAGCCTGGCTCTCTCCCCTTGGAGTGACCCCTCCACCCCCCTGGATGCCCGCAGCCCCCCCGACCCCRCACAGCAGCAGACCCTTGGTGGTCCCCAAGGAACAGCACAAGGCACAGGCTGGCAGCACAGAGGGGGACGAGTCTTGGGCACCCACCTCTGGGCCATGGTGCYGCAGCCGTCATCACTCTTGTCCTCCTCCTTCGTCCTCGCAGCTTCCTTCAGCTTCCCTGCCAGCTCCCGGCACCGCTCCCCCTCGGCTCTGGCCAGCGCCGTGGCCTGCTCGGCCTCGCTCCGTGCCAGCCTGGCCTCCTGCGCGGCAGCAGGGTGAGCCCCCAGGCACTGGCCCCCGGCCCCCTCCCAGCCCCCACCACCCCCAGGCCCACCTCCTGCAGGAGCTGGATCTTGTTCTCCAGGAGCTCGTAGACGTGCTCCGACTCTCGCTGCCGCTCCTCATACTGCTGCCGGAGCGCTGCCTGGCTGCGGGTCGTCTGGTTCTCCGCGGCCACCCTGCCAGGCACAGCACGGCATGGCACGGTGGCATAGCATGGCACGGTATGGCATGGTACAGCATGGCGTGGCACAGCACWGTATGGCACAGCACTGTGGCACAGCGTGGTATGGCATGGCATCTCACAACATGACATGGCATGGCACTGCATGGTATGGCACAGCACACTATGGCATGGCATGGCACATGACATGCCATAGCATGGCACAGTATGGCACAGCATGGCATGGCACAGCATGGCATGGCTTGGCAGGGTGCAGCATGGCACGGCATGGCATGGAATGGCATGGAATGGCACAGCATGACTTCCCTTTGCAAAAGCCGCCACCCCAAACCAGCTGGGCAGGGTGAGCTGTGCCACCCTGGGTACCCCCAGCCCAGCTCCCCCCATGCCGTGGGTGCTGTTTCTGCAGGACCCCCGGGCAAGGCATACTGTCACTGGGGACACGGCCCCTCTGGCAGCACCAGGTCACGCTCAGCCTCCAAACCACCAAAGCAGTCCCCACACGCTCCCGAAACCAGGGGYTCCCTGGCTGCCATGCCCCCGGCCCCCCGCCCGGCGGTGCCCCGTGCCACGGCCCCCGGGCACGGCGCTGCCCTCCCCCACCAAACAGGTGCTGCCCTTTATTTTTAGCTGGCGCTGGGGCTGTAAGAAGAGCCCCACGGGTGCCTGGCCCCATTGCAAACCCCTCCGGCCCCATTGCAAAACCCTCCGCTGCCCACTGCGGGCAGGGTGCAGGCAGACAACCCCCCTCCCCCGTGCCCACGCAAGCACCGCAGACGGTGCGTGGGTGCCATGTCCGCCCCGGGGCGAGGGGCTTGGCTGGCCCCACTCACCATGTGTTGTCCAGGGCTTGTTGCTTCTCCTGCAGCTCCCGCTTCAGGCTCTCCACCTCCACCTTCAGCTCAATGTTCTGCRGGGCGGGAGGCAGATGGGTAGGATGCCCCCACGCTTGCCCGGACCCCCCAGTGCTGCTGCCCACGGGAATGCATCAGAGGTGGCATGGGAGTCCCCCACCTCTCGGCAGGATTTCGGGTGCTCCTGGCACCGAGCGGCACAGGTGGTGTTTTAGCCCACCGGTGCTGGGACAGGATGTACCCCCTGCATCTGTCTGCACCCAAATTGGCACCGCCACCCACCCTGGGCACCCCACCGGGCTGGGGACACCTCCCCGACCCTCTTCTCGCTCTGGTCAAAGGCAGCAAGGGGCAAACTCCCGCACAGGGGCTCCCCCAGCCTCAGTGCCATGCCTGATCCCCTCCCTGGTGTCCCACCAGCTGCACTCCCCCGGCCCCATCTCCTCCTGGCAAAGGGGGGGCATCAGGAGGGAAACCCCCATGGGGCACCCGTCGCCCATGGGCGCTCACCCGCCGGTAGACATCATCCCGGCTGCCCTCGCCCTTCTGCTGGACGCGTTCCTCCAGAAAGTAGATGCGCAGCTTGAGACTGAAATTCTCCTTCTTGAGGTCGTTGAGGTGCTGGGAGAGCGTGCGGTACCCGTTAGCCATGGCCGGCGCTCCATGGGGGGGGCATCCCGGCACCCCTCACATGGTGCCGCTGGGGACACGGCCCGGGGTCCCTGCCCGCCTGCAGCTCCCGCCGCCGTCCCCACCGCGGCCCCTTTCCTTTTTTTTTTCTCCTCCCAGAGCTATTTGAGGAATCGCCGGAGCGGGACGGTGGGGACGGGCGGGTGGTGAAACCCGAGCCCTGGCAGCCCCCGCGCGCCTCAGCCAGGAGGGCGGCGAGGGGGAGCGCGGCACCCGGGGGGGCTGAGCCCCCTCTCCCTGTCCCACCGCCGCCCGCCCTGCATCCCCCTCCTGCCCTCCGCACCCCACTGGTGCGCCCAGGGGATCCGGCACGTATCCTGCAAGCACTCGGCGATGCTGGGGGGGTCCTGGCGGTGCCATGGGGGGGTTTTGGCACTCTGCGGTCTCACCTGCTCGAAGTCCCGCAGGGTCTGCGTCTGGGCGAGGGGACCCATCTCTAGGTCCTGGAGGAGACACGTCTGYACCAAGGGGCCAGGCTGGGGCTGAGCACCTGGGGGGCCATGGGACGCCCCCAGCTCAGCCGGCGTGGGGTCCTCGTCGCCCTCACGCCACAGCCCGTCTTGGGAAGCTGGGAGGGAGCGAGGGCGAGCGGCAATCAGACGAGCAAAGTGGCTGCTCCGCACACCACCTGCCCCCAAGATGTCACCGGGAGGGACACAGGGACGTCTTGGGGCTCGGCGAGCCCCTGGCCATCCCCTGGGGCGATGCACACTGCCGGGGCGCTGAGCCCCRGCACATCACCCTCAGCAGGGCACGGGGCTGGGGTATGCGGGGTACAGGGGGGTTCTCGGGGTGTCTTACCCGCCATGCGGCTGGCTGCGGGGAGCACGGCCGGCCCGTCACCGCTGCAGGGGTCCCTGCGGAGAGGAGCACACGGCCACGTCACGCAAGGCATCGGGGGTCCAGCCCCCAGAGCCCCCACGCACCACCCAGCTGCTGTGCCAGAGGGGCCAGGGAGGGCGGTGGGGGATTTTACCAAAGCCTCTGCAGGGCGGCTGCTGCGTCTCCCCCACCCCGGGGGGGTCGTGGGCAGCTGGCGAGGCACTGGGGGGGCGGCGGGGCGAGCTCCCACATCGAATGGTCATGCGAAAGCCTGCTGGGGGTTGGGGGTGAACTCCAGGCAAGGAAAAMCCCCTGTACATCCATGGGGGTGCATGGAGGGGGGGTGTGCACCCCTGTGCGTGCGTGCACAGGGGCACACGGGCGCCCGTGCACACGTGGGGGTGCCCGTGTGTGTTCCCGCAGCAGGGAGGCATCTGCTCTAAGTGCAAAGACACGAGGCCCCGGGGGCCGTGCAGATGGCGGTGCCCCCCTTAGGAGCACTTTAGCCCCATTAGTAGCCCTGGCAGGGCCACCTGAGCCCCCGCAGCAGCCCCCCGCGGCTCCGGGGAGGGGGTCTGGGTGCTGGCAGCGAGCAGGGGCTGCCGAAGACCCCGCTGGCCCTGGCCGCTCCCCGAGGGGCCCCCTGCCTCCGTGCTATCACAGCTCACCAGCTCCCCACCGCAGCCGCAGTCAGGTTTATTTTCAGCAGAGAAGCGTGAGTCATTTCATGATTTAAAAGAAAGAAAACAAAAACAACCCACAAATAAAAAAAAAAAAACAACAGATTTTTTTTCCTTAAAAAAAATCAGAGTATTTATTTTCTAATCCCAGCGTGACAGCTTTTTGGTGGGGTCCCACGAGCGGGGCGGTGGGCACTCGTCCCAGTGCCCTGCGCACGCGCAGGGTGCTGAGCCCCGGYGGCCAGGCAGAGCCAGCAGGTCCCTACAGCACAGGCCACGGTGGGGTCCCGGGGACCGTGCCCCCTGAGCTGGGGACACYGCACCGGCACCTCACGGGCAGGCGACACAGCACTGCCAGCCTGGGAGGGGGCAGGGGCAGGCAGCCACGGGGCGTCACAGCCCCTGCACCAACACCCCGCCACGAGGGGAAACTGAGGCGTGATGGCTTTGAACACACCAGCACTGGCCAGGCGTGACCCTGCGTCCGGCCAGGCACCATAACCGGCATGATACCCAGAGGCACAGCACCCAGGGCACGGTACCCAGAGGCGCAACAATACCCAGAGGCACGGTACCCAGGGGCACGGTACCCAGGGGCACGGTACATGGAGACACAGTATCCAAAAGTGCAGTACCGAGGTGCCGTACCCAGAGGCATGACATCCAAGGAAGCACAACACCCAGAAGTACAATACCCAAAGGCATGATACCCGAGGAGACCGGTACCCAGAGGCACAATACCCAAGAGGCATGATCTCTGGAGGCATGACACCCCAGGAGGACCAATACCCAGGAGGCATGATACCCAGAGATGCGATACCCAGAGGCAAAACATCCGAGAAGCCACAATACCCAGATTCAAGATGCACAAGGATGCACAATACTCAAGGAGGGACAGTACCCAGCAGCACGATATCCCAAGGCCTGATATCCCAGGAGGCAAAATACCCAAAGAGGCACCATACCCAGTGACATGACATCCAAGGAGGCATGACACCCAAGGAGGCATGACACCCAGAAGCATAACACCGGGAGACACAACAACCAAGGAGGCATGACAGCCAAACGCCTGATACCCGAGGAGGCGCGATACCCAGATGCACACTACCCACGGAGACACAGTACGATACCCAAGGAGGTGCGATGCCTGGGGGTGCGACACCYGAGGAGGTGCAATACCAGAGGAAGCACAACACCCGAGGAGATGTAACGCCTGGAGGGGTGATACCCAGGCAGGAGGGTGGCCRACCCCTGTGGCTCCAGTGCCATGGGGGCTCCTCGGGGCCACCCAGAGGCAGGGCCAGCCCGGCGCTGTGGCTGGCTGTGGGCTCTGAGGTGAGTGAGCAGAGCACCCGCTTTCCTGCAGCCCAGCACCCCCCAACACCTGGACTGGGAGCCCCGTGCTGGGCCACGGGGATGCTGGGCCGGCAGGAGTCCCAGGCTGCCACGGCMATGGCTGGGCTGGACGGGGGCTCCCCCCTCCCCGTCCGTGTGCCCAACACTGGGAATTTGTTCGCTGCAAAGGGGAGGCCACCGCGGTGCTGCCGGGGCTGCAGGAGGACAAGAGCCCTTTCATGCCGGCCATGCCACCCCGGAGCGCAGAGCAGAGCCGCCGGAGCAGCGCAGAGCCAGAGGGGGSCATGGCCCCAGGGCCCCCCACCCACCAAGGCAGCACTTCCCACCCCTGATGTACCTTCAAGCCCTGGCACGAGGGGTGCCACGCGGCCCTGACTCAGAGAACCCACTGACTCACAGCATCTCCATGGCATCACACCAGGGCCACCACGGCTGCTTGCCGGCACTGGCACTCTGGGGTGCCGCTGGGGAGAGGGGAGAGCACAGGGGGGGCTGCCAGGGCCACAGCACACGGGCTGTGTGAGGGTGGCCACTGCCTCATGGGAGAGCATCCCCAAAGCGCCCGGCACCGCTCAGCGCACCGACAGCAACTCACCTCCTCCTGCTGCTGGGTCACCTCCCGCGAACCGACAGATGGACAGAGGGATGGACAGAGGGATGGACGGCAGCCCCCAGCCCTGTGCTCAGCCACAGCCACTCCAGGTGCCAGCAACTGTCTCTGGGCTGGCAGARGGCTGGGGCAGGCCAGGCGAGCGTGGCGGCTCAGTGCCGGGGCCGGGATGCCGAGCGTGGCACAGCCCGGCTCCCTGCTGACTCCTCGGCACAAATGTTTCCGCAGGGGCTGAGTGCTGCCACGGGGGAGGTGGAGCCGGGGACAGCCAGCCACGACCGCGGCGGCCGCCTTGTGCGCCTGGGCCTGTGTGCACGGCACACGGCACACGGCACGGCCACGCGTCCGCACACAGGGCACGGCAACAAGGTCTCCATTGAGCGCAGCAGGACGGGGGGAGCTGGGGGCTGGTGTTACCCACAGTCTTGGCGAGGACGGCTCCCGGTGCTGCACCACACACATGGCAGCCAGCACAGCTCCTGGGGCCCCACAGCCCTGGCTGGGTGCTGGGACAAACGGTCTGGCCAGCGGCTCAGGCTGGAATTGGGGATGGGCAGAGCCAGGGGAAGAGTGGGGAGGATGCAAATGGGGCTGGGGAGATGGGGCAAGCCAAGCTCCCCGTGCCAGCACCCCAAACCACAGCCTTTCCTGCAGGGCTACCCTTCCCTTGGCCCAGCGCCTCTCAGCAAACCCCACSTGCCCGGCGCCCCAAGGAGAGCCCGGTGCTGGTGCTGGTGCCAGTGCCAGCCCAGCCCCGCAGGTCCCTACAGCCCCTGCCCTCTCGCTTGGCACAGCACATGCTGCCCTGGCACCCCCGGGTCCTCACGGCACAGGGCAGCGAACACCCGTGTGCCCCCAGTGCTGCACGAGGGGCCCCCGTTCCCTTCCCGCACACCGGCAGCTCCCCCAAACCCCTTCCCTGGATGCCCAGCAGCGCTCCCAGGTTTGCCCTGYGCTGGGCCCAGCGAGCCACAGCCCAGCTGGAAGCGGGGTGTCCCATAGCCCCGCCAGCAGCACCAACCCACGGGACCCCAGCAGCAGGCAGGGGACACCCACGGCCCAAGGGGGATGGCGTTGGGGACAGGCAGTGTCCGGCCCCATGCAGCCCCGAGGGAGCACACCTGCATCCCGGCCGCATCCCGGCCGCGTCCCGGCCACGCCGATGCCGGTTGGCACCTGGGCCTCAACCTTCTGCGGCATCCCCACAGCCCAGCGTGGGCACAAGCAGTCCCCACGGGCGTTCCGGGCACACGCAGCCCCCACGCGTGCCCAGGGCACACGGACATCCCGACCCGCATCRCCCACGGGTGACACACGCACGCACGGACGGACACGCTCCTCACCTCCGCCGCGGGGCTCGCATCCTGCCCCGGGCCGGGCACCGCCGCACCGCGCCGGGCAGCACCGGGCCGGGCACCGGCCGTACCGGGCGGCACCGGGCCGAGCACCGGGCCGAGCCGGCGGGTCTCCGCAGGCGCTGCCGGGCCACCCCAGCGTGCGCCGGGAAGGCGGCTCTGCGGCACCGGTCGGCTCCGCCCGCCGCTGCGTCCCCTCCTCCTCCTTCTCCTCCTCCTCCTCCTCCCTGCCTCCATCCTTCATCCATCCCTGCTTCCCTCCATCCTTCCTTCCCTTCCTCCATCCCTCCCTCTGACCCTCCCTCCTTCCTTTCCCGCTCCATCCCTCCCTCCATCCCCTCCCTGCCCCCTCTCTTCATTCCCCCCTTCGTCTCCCCAGTCCCCCCACCCAGCAGCCAGCCTGCCCCAACTGACACAGCCATCCCCTGCCCCAACCCTCCACTCACCCCAGTCCCTCTGGGCTGAACCCCAATCCTTCCCCATCCTTCAGTCCCCCAGGCACCATCCCTGATCCCTCCCTGACCCCCCAATCCTTCCCCCAATTTCCCAGTCACCCCAAAGTGGTCACCCCCATTTAGCCAAGATCCCCCATGGCACTCCCAACCATCCCTCCTGACACCCCAGTTACCCCCAGTCCTCCTTGTCATCCTCTACCATCCTGGTCTTCCTTGGACACCTCCATCCCAACCTGGCACCCCCAAACCCCCTTGTTGCCCCAGAGCCCCATCAGGCCCCCGGGTACCCTTCCAGCCCCACAACACCCTCACTTGCTCTCTAATCTTCCATGACTTCCCAGTCCTTCACTGGGACACGCGTTACCCTCGATGCCCCTTGACATCACCCCAATCCCCCTTTAACACCTACCATCCCAACCTAACACTCCCAGTCTCCCTCACCCTTGCCTCTCCTTTGCCACCCCCTATCCCGACCCTAATAACCCCAGTCCCCTTTGACCCCCCTCATTCCTTTCCCTGCTTGATACTTCAGTCCCAGAGCTGCCCCTGCCTTCTCCCCCAGTCCCATCCCCTCTGCAGGGACCAAACCCCCCAACACTCTATCCTCCASCCATGGGCCCTTGGCCAGCCGTCCCCTGTGGCCCCCCACACCTGCCACCAAGCAGAGYGCTTCCAGGACCCCGGTGTTAATGGGGTCAGCAGCAGGTTGCCATGTCCCCATAACCCCCAGACTCCATCGTGGTGGGTCATTGGTCACCACAGCCCATGACCCCCTGGCACCTATCCCCCTGGCCCTGCCAGCTTTGGGGTCCCTGCCAGCGCAAGGGGCCCATCCTCGGAACACAGGCAGGGACCAGATTCAAGTCTCTCCAGCCGTCTCCCTTGGAGGGCCAGGAGCAGGGGGACATGCCTGCTGGCACTGGCGACCCTGCCAGCACCCCCTGTGTCCCAGCAGGCCCCCCACGAGGGACAGGGTGCCGGGGTTCTGGGGTGCCGYGGGGCTGTGCCTCCAGCGCTGCTCCCCAGGAGAGGGCACCAGCCAGCCGGGAAAAGCCGGCAAATAAGACGCGGTGGCAGTGGCTTTGGCCACGCGTGGCCTCCGCACAAGCGGGACACAGGTGCCGCGTGGGAGAGGGGCCATGGAG
Source organism: Oceanodroma leucorhoa (assembly GCA_030449065.1). NCBI lineage: Eukaryota > Metazoa > Chordata > Aves > Procellariiformes > Oceanodroma > Oceanodroma leucorhoa. Next base: position 1,623,010 of record JASVER010000099.1, read on the forward strand.
GCGTATGGAGGCGTTGGGCAAACCCAGGCTGTGCCGGCATGGGGAGCAACGTCTTAATGGTTAACAGCGGCAGGGCTGGGCCGAGGGCCAGCGGGGCTGTGGGGCCGTGTCCCAGCCTCGGCACGTTCTGCAGCGTGGGTGCCCCCAGCCCATGCCACACGCGAGGCTGTGGAGAGGGAGTCCTGTCCCTGTCCCCGGGTCACACAGCCCTGCCAGTTTGGGACCCCGCTGCAGGTTTCTGCAGCCACTGCCCTTGACCCCATCTCTCGCCCTGCACTGGCTGCCCTGGACTTTCTCCCCTCTGGCGTCATGGTTGTTCCCTGGCTGTGGCTGCAGCGTACATAGCACCGGGGTATAGGTAGTGCCAGGGGGTACACAGCACCGGGGTGTACGCAGTGCCGGGGTGCACGCAGTGCCGGGGTGTATGTAGTGCTGGGCTCTCACACCTCGGCAGTGCTGGTCCATCACTTGGGCTCTGCTGGGTTTAACAGCCTCTGGGGCCACCCCAGGTCTCACAYGGGGCAGTTTGGTCCAGCCCTGCTGCTCGGGGCGCACACAGCCTAGGAAAGGGCTCGGTCCCGTCAGGACTTGGCTTGGGAGCGCTGTGTCCCTGCTGCCCACTCAAAGTGCATGGAAAATGGTGGGCAAGGAAGGGCCAGATCCTGGCTCCTCCCTGGGCAGGACCCGGGGTCTGTCTGGTCCAGCTGCGCTGTGAGGTTTTGTCCCCATGAGCAAGGGGATGTCCTCCTTGGACAAACCCTCGCCATCCCTCATGCCGGGCTGTGCCTGGCCCCATGGAGTCCCCATCATGTCCCCTCTCGAGGGCCAGCACTTTCCCCCACGAGGTCACTGGACACAGCCACGTGGCTCTTGCCCCATGGAGGGTGTTTGCGGGGCGGCTCCTGTGCACCCCACATCATTGGGAGCCRGCGGCCAGGGCTGGCCGCATGCCCCCAGCCCCTTATCGGGGGCATTGCTCAATGGCAGGCGCGATGCCGGGGGCAGGCAGGGGCCAGGGCACTGCCTCACCTCTGGGCTGTGCGGCCTGGGGAACCCCCATTCCTGGGCGAGCTGGGGGAAACGTGGCCAGGCTTGCCATGGGCTGGGGGCCGGGCTGCTCCCCTGCCRGCAGCACCCCCAGCTTTGCGGGGAGCCACCCGCACCACCGTGGCTGCCAGCACCGCTCCCCTCCCGCCTCGCTGTGCTGTGATGTGCGGGGCAGGGAAACTGAGGCACGGCCGCGCTGCGCGGAGGGGGGGACACGCTGCCCCCCGCTCCCCTCGGCTTCGTGGCTCCCCGGCCTGGGGGCAACGGGGTCCTGCGGGGACACCCCCTTGCTCTGGGGCTGCTGGGGGGCCCGCCACAGTCCTGGCCCCGCTCCCCTCCGCCTCCTCCCTCCCTTCGGGGGGCGGGGAGGGGGCCCGGGCGGGCTGGGGCGGGGAGGGGAAGGGAAGGAGGTGGGATTATGGAGACGGGACCCAATGAGCCCGAAAAACGTGCCCCGCTCGCAGCCCTTTTAGCGGGGCGGGCGGGCGGCAGCAGCCTCCCGGCGGCGTCGGAGAGAGCCGGCACCCCCGTCCCGGTCCCGTCCCGTCCCGCCCCGCCATGGCGCTGGGGAAGCTGCAGAAGGTGCTGATCAGCGACAGCCTGGACCCCTGCTGCCGGGAGATCCTGCAGGCCGGCGGCCTCCGGGTGCAGGAGAAGCCCGGCCTGAGCAAGGACGAGCTGCTGCGGGAGATCCGGGTGAGCGCGGCGAGGCAGGGCTGCACCCACGGGTGGGTGGGGGCGTGGGTGGGCTCAGCTGGGGTCCGGTTGTCCCGAGTGACAGAGGACCCCTCTCGCTCAGCGGGGCCGGTCCCCGCCTCCCGTCTGATGCAAGAGCCCGGCCAGTTTCGTACGGCAGATCCCAGCCCCCGGCAGCGGCTGTCCCCAACCCGCCACCCCCCTGGGACCACCAGCCCCGGCCCCGGTCCCACCTGCGGTGTCTGTCCCCCACCCCAGGACTGTGATGGGCTCATCGTCCGCTCGGCCACCAAAGTCACGGCCGATGTGCTGGAGGCGGCGGAGAGGCTGCAGGTGGTGGGCAGAGCGGGCACCGGCGTGGACAACGTTGACGTGGAGGCGGCCACCAGGAAGGGTGTCCTGGTCATGAAGTAAGAGCAGGAGCATGGGGACATCCCTGCCTGCGCCCCTCRGAGACAGGGGAGGCTTCAGCAGGGTGCCCTCCCCAACCATGGCACCCCATGGCACCACCCTGCGGGTCTCCATCCCCATGGGGTGCAGACCCCCATCAGCCCGGGGGGTGACGCACCAATGACACCACTGTCCATCCCCAGCACGCCCACTGGGAACAGCCTCAGCGCCGCCGAGCTCACCTGCGGGATGATCCTGTCCTTGGCCAGGTGAGCGCAGGACAGGATGGGGGGGACAGACATGCACCCCATGGCCCCTTGTCCCCATGCTGACTGCAGCCTCCCCTTTCAGGCAGATCCCACAGGCAGCTGCCTCCATGAAGGAGGGCAAGTGGGACCGTAAGAAGGTAGGAGGCGGGCACAGCGCCCCGGGCAGGACAGGGCAGTGGATGCCCATGTGGGGTGCGCTCGCTCACTCCCTGCTTTGCACCCTAGTACATGGGCATGGAGCTGAACGGGAAGACACTGGCCGTGCTGGGGCTGGGGCGCATCGGCAGAGAGGTGGCCACCCGCATGCAGGCTTTTGGCATGAAGGTAAGGAGCCGGGACAGGGAGGAGTGATGGGGAGCATACGCCCCCCTTGCCCRGCCACGAGCACCGTGCCAGGCTGCAGGAGCGAGCGTCCACTCTGCCTCAGACTATAGGCTATGACCCCATCATCACCCCCGAAGCCTCGGCCGCCTTCGGCGTGGAGCAGCTGCCGCTGGAGCAGATCTGGCCCCGCTGCGACTTCATCACGGTGCACACGCCGCTGCTGCCCTCCACCACGGGTACAGGGCGGGCACCGGCGTGGGTGGGTTTGGGGGGAGCCGGTGCAGCCCCCCACCGCTCATGGCGCTCCCCCCCTCTGCAGGGCTCCTGAACGACAGCACCTTCGCCAAGTGCCGCCGCGGCGTGCAGGTGGTGAACTGCGCCCGCGGTGGCATCGTGGACGAGGGCGCGCTGCTGCGGGCGCTGCAGTCGGGGCAGTGTGGTGGGGCCGCCCTCGATGTCTTCACGCAGGTGAGCGGGGCTGCGGGGGGACCCCTGAGCTTGGCTTCGGCTCAGCATCACCTTAACTCTGCCCAAGCCGGGCCAGGGCAGCCTGGCAAACCCCACGGAGCTGGGGACAGCCCTCCCCAGCTCCCCTCCGTGCAAGGAAAGAGGGTGTAAATGCCCCCCTCCCCGGGCTCCCAGGTGGGTGCCGGGGGCTGACGGTGGGATGGGGCTGTGTTGGCAGGAGCCCCCGAAGGACCGCGACCTGGTGAACCACCCCAACGTCATCTGCTGCCCGCACCTGGGTGCCAGCACGCGGGAGGCGCAGAGCCGCTGCGGCAAGGAGATCGCCATGCAGATCGTGGACATGGCCACGGGGAAGGGGCTGGCTGGCGTAGTGAGTCCCCCCGCCGGGCACCTGACCTCTGTGCCTCAGTTTCCCTGTCTGTAAAGTGTGGGTGCATTGGGAATGACCCTGTGTGCTCGCTGGTGGGTTCCCATCGCACRTCCTGCTCTTCCTCGCAGGTCAATGGGCAGGCTCTCAGCAAGGCTTTCGCACCCCAGACCAAGCCCTGGATCGCCCTGGCCAGGGCCCTGGGCATGGTGCTGCACACGGTGGGCAAGCAAGCGCAGGGCAGCGTGCAGGTCTGCACCCTAGGTGAGCCAGGCAGGCTGCACCCCGTGCACAGGGACCCCGATGGGTGGGCAGCACACAGGGGTGCGTGGGGACCCACTGGGCTCGGCGGGTGGGAGGAGGGATGGACGGGAGGGTGGTTGGATGGTGGGGTGGGAGGATGGTGGGAGGACGGGGGTGTGGCGGTACGGATGGGTATACAGATGGGTGCATGGATGGGAGGGAGGATGGGAGTAGGGATGGGTGTATGGGTGGGTGGGTGGAAGGACCACCCCCAGGCTGGCTGCTCCAGCATGGGGTTGAGCCCTCTGCTGCCGGGCCATCCACACCCTGCCTCCTCCCTGCACCCCAGGGCCACCYCTGCGGGAGGCCGGGAGCTACCTGACGCCTGGTGTGGCTGCGGGCATGCTGGCTAGAGGGGCACGGAAGGAGGTGACCCTGGTGAACGCCCTGCTGCTGGCCCAGGAGGCCGGGCTGAAGGTGCGTGGACACCCGGGGCTCCACACGTCAGCCTGGTGCACCCAGACCCTGTCCTTCCCTGCAAGCAGCATGAGCCCGGGGTGGCCCTGGGGGGCTGCTAATGCACTTCTCAGCCTGGGGGGGCATCCCCTGGGGTGGCCTCTGAGGACATCCCTTCCCTGCGCCCTGCCACATGCAGGACCTGGGTGCTGAGCAGCCGCATCTTTCCGGCAGGTCGCGACCACCCACAGCGACGTGGTCCCCGAGCCTGACGGCAGTACCGGCTTGCTGCAGGTGGCCCTGCAGGGCACCCCGCACCGGGCAACGGGGACGGTGCAAGGCAGCACCCCGGTGCTGCGGGAGATCAATGCGGCCAGCTTCAAGCAGCCGGCCCCCCTGGCCGGCCCYGTCCTCATCTACAGAGCCAAAGCCTCCGAGCCCATGCTGCCCATGCTCACCGGTGAGCTCCCCGCGCCGCTCCCGAGCAGGGACAGCCTGGGGGGACCCCGCATCTGCCCCGGAGCTGAGCCCCAGCTGCAGCAGGACGGGGGGCAAATATTGCATGGAGAGATGGGGAAGGGGGGACTTGGGCAGAGGGTTGGGGGCTTGGAGCAAAGGACTTGGGACAGGGGAAAGAAACGGCATCATGGACCTTTTGAGGGGTGTTGGGGTGGGCAGAGCCCTGCTACCTGCCGGGTGCTGGGGCGGTGGGGCAGCCTGCAGCCCCTAACCCCTCTCCTTCTCTCCAGGGCTGCTGGGGAAGGTGGGGGTCCAGCTCCAGTTCTACCACAGCTCCAGCACGGTGGCRGGGGAGCAGTGGAGTGTCGTGGGGCTCTCAGCCCCCCTGTCCGACCTCGGCGAGCTGAAGCCACGCGTCACGGAGGTCTTCCAGCTCCACCTGTAGTCCCCGACCGCCGGCAACGACTCTCCCCATGGCCGCAGCACCTGGACCCCCCTCCAGCTGGGGGAGCATCGCACCTGGCCGCCCCCGGCCCCCACGCTGGGCTTGGGGTGGCCTCGTGCTCAATAAAGGATCCAGGAGGAGCGAGTGTGTGACGCCTTTTCTGTGCGGTCCCTTGTCCCTGACCCCAAAGCTCCTGCAGGCTCTGTCCCTCCTGCCCCCCCTGGCCCCACTGCTGTTTGCTCAAGGGTGCAAAGGTCTTCACGGCTGCTGCGGCCTCGCCGAGGTCCCGTCAGGCCACGGTCCCGTGCCAGGGCATCGCCCAGAGAACCGGCAGCGCTCCAAGGGGGGCTGAGCTCTCCCGTGAGCCCCCGCGTCGCCTGCCCCCTTCTCCCCCCCTGGTTTTTCCCATGGGGATGTTTCGTCATGGGGAAAACAGCATCTTACCACCCCCAAACTGGAGGCCGGGAAGCTGGGGTTTACTTGTCTCCCCCAAAATGTCGGGGCAYGCTCCCATCCTGGGGAAATGGGGGTTACTGAGGCACATGTCCAACGGGGCAGGCGGCTGCGTTGGGTGCCCATGGGATAAATCCTGTAAGGAACTACGATCCAGCCCCGTGGTGGTTGAAGGAAGGGCCCTGGGGTGGGAGGGGACCCCTCGTGACCAGGAGCCAGAGCCGGGTTGCTGCCCCCTCTCATCCGCGTGTTTATTCCCCCGTGCCGCCCGGGTGTTTGCAGAAAACGCCGCCATCTCCACCAGCTCTGGGGCCTGAGGCGCTGCTGGCCACTTCCCGGCCACCCAAGGTGAGGTTTCCCACAGAGGCCAGCCCCGGATTTGGGGGTGAGCAGGGATGCCGGTGGGGAGGAGAGCATCCCCCTCCCCGGGGCTCACCACTCCGGTYCCCCCTAGATGGGCTTCCTGGCGTATTCCCGGCGGTACTTGGCATCCACCCGCGTCAGGTACCAGGTGCCGGGAAAGAGATCTGCCTGGGAGCCGTGGGGAGCGTGGTCGGCTGCGGGGAGAGGGTGGTGATGCTCAGCAGGGCCGTGGGACACCAGCGGGGAGGTGTCACCTCTCCCCGGCCCCACTCACCCAAGTGATGGGTCTCCTCCCGCTGCTTCATGATCTCAGCGAAGTCCTGTGGGGCCACACGCTTGCGGGCGTCCAGCCGAGCCGGCAGCTCGGCCAGGCTGGAGACCAGCTTATCCAGGGGTGAACCTGGTGGTGGGGACCCCCCYGGGTGAGATGGCATTGCCAGCGGCCCTGGCCCTGTAGCCCCTCGCCACCCTCCCCTCCCGGCCCCCCTCTCCCGTGGGGCTCACCCGGGGCTGCATCCTGCGAGACGCGGAGGGAGAACATGCTGGCGGCCAGCCCCGAGCCGTAGGAGAAGGCGCCGATCCGGGAGCCGGCCAGGTCCCGCGCCGAGCATCTGCAGTGAGGGGTTAGCGGGGTTAGAGGGGATTGGGGGCTGGGGGGGCGGCGTAAGGGGCTGCCTCCTGCCCCCATCACAGGCAGGGGGGGTCCTGGGATTTGGGCCGGATTAAATGGCAACTCATGGCCACATTGCCAAGGGCGGGTGGCCCCGGAGCAAGGGGATGCCTGCGGCGGGGGCTCGGGGCCAGGGAGCACCAGGGCTGCCCAAGGAGGGGCAGTGGGATGAGGCTTTTTCCCCCCCGGTGCCTGGCTGTTCCCACAGCTCCCTTGCTGCTGGTGGTGGCAGGGGACAGCCATTCTCCCGGGCATGACAACGGGGGTTTTCATCCTCCCGGCACTGACAGAAGGRCTTTATGTGCTGGCCCAGCTCCAGTGAACTGGGATGAAAAAGCTGGCTGGAACCAGCGCGGGGTGGGAGGTGAACACGCTGGGCGTTATGTGCAATGAAAGCATCGGGTCTCTGCTGTGGTGGAGGGGGATGAGCGCTGGCACCTGCCCCCCCGAGCCAACTGGGCCAGGGACTGCCTTCCCCAAAATGAATTCCCCCCCACCCCGAGCTAGCTTTTGAGGGGGGACTCACTGCGCCAGGAGGGAGGCCAGGCAGCCATACATGGACGGCGTGTACATGTTGCCATTGCGGGAGGAGAGGAGCAGGGAGGGCTTGGTCTTCTGGTTGAAGATCTCCTGGCTGGCCGCCTGGAACGCCTTCTCCACCTCCTTGCTGGTGTASGTGTCCTCCAGCTTCACGCCACTGCCCGGAGAGAGGCCGGCTCGAACCCCGCAAAGGCACGTCCCCRGCTGGCCTGGGGGACGGGGGACAGGGCGTGCGGACCCACCTGAAGGGCTGCAGCCCCTTGTAGAGGCCAGCGGCCGTGTCGGGGTTGGGGGCGGCCAGGAAGTCGTTCAGCAGCAGCCGACCGACCGACTTCTGCACCAGCTTGCAGAAGGGCGTATGGAAGATGATGAACTTGAAGTCGTCGAGGGTGAAGGGCCGCTGGATGCCGGCTGSAAGGCAATATGGGGGCTGTCAGCACCCGGCGGGATGGCGTGGGCCCCCCAGGGGTGCTGCCGCTTACCCTGCTGCCACTGGCTCTCCGCCTTCCGGCGGTACACGGCGTAGCAGCGGTCCAGCGCCCGCAGGTAGCACTGGATGGAGAGCTGCCCGTCCACCACCGGGTACTCAGAGGCCAGGTCCGGCTTGTAGAAGTCGTAGGCGTGCTCCATGTGGGTTCCCCGCAGGCCTGGGGGCACAGGGAGAGCCAGCTGTTGGGGAGTGCCRGGGGGGTCCCAGCCAGGTGCTGCCTGCCATGTCAGTCCCAGCATCCATCAGCCTCCTTGGGTCACTCCGAGGTGCCCACAGGGATGTGGCTGGCTGGGATCCTGGGGTACCCAGCACTGGGCAGCCATTGGGGCCGGCGGAGCCGGTGCTGCCAGAGCTGAGCAGCTCCGTCCAGAGCTGGGACGTGGATGTATGGCCCCCAGGGATGGCACCCATCAGCTCGTCACCCCCAGGGTCTCATGGCACTGACCTCTCTCCAGCACCAGTGGGGCGTTGGGTCCCACCAGCATGGCGATAGCACCGGCACCTCCCGTGGGCCGTGCATTCCCTGTGGCATAGACGGCAATGTCCCCGCACACCACCACGGCGTAGCGACCTGAGGGAGGACAGGGGGCCAGTGGGGCCATCAGCGGGCGAGAGCCTCCATCCTGCAGCCCTCACACATCCCCATCCCCACACTGCTGGGTGTGATGGCCAAGGCAAGTGAGAAACGGGGGTGATGGAGAGCCTGGAGGGGCAGCAGCTCCCTTTGAGGCTTGCCGGAGCATCTTTGGGTTTCAGGCCACCTCCTGCCTCCTTCCCCCACCCCACAGTACCCACCCCATGTCCAGCCCCCCCATCCCCACGGCACGGTCCCTGCCCGCACCCACCGTCCCAGGCGCTGGACTCCACCCAGGCAGCTGCGTTGAAGAGCGAGGCCGTGCCCCCATAGCAGGCGTTGGTGGTGTCGATGCCCTCCACGTCAGTGTTGCCCGAGTCATGGAAGAGCTGCATGAGGACGGTCTTGACGGCCTTGGACTTGTCGATGACGGTCTCGGTGCCCACCTCCAGGCGGCCGATGGCRTCCCAGGAGAGGCGCCCGCGCTCCACCAGCCGCTGCACCACCGTCAGGCACAGGGAGTTGATGTCCTCATGGGCGGCGCAGAAGCCCATCTGCTGCTGGCCCAAGCCCCGCGTGTACTTGCCGGCCTCCACGCCGTCGTATCGCTCCAGCTCCTCCTGCTCCACATACTGGGCAGGGAAGTACACCTCCAGCGCCAGGATGCCCACATCCTTGGGCCAGGTGCCCGTCCCAGCAGCGCTGGAGAGGCTGTGGGGCAGAGGGAGTGGCAACGGTCCCACAGCGGCCTCGGGGACAGGCGGTGGCCCCAGGCACATGCCACCAGCGAGTACCCCAGGCCGTGAGCACCCCAAATCCCTGCTGGTTCCCTGTGCCCGGTGGCACTGTGGGGAGGAGGGAGAGCACCCCCTTCCCCAGCAAGGTTTAAGAGCATTGCTAGCTCCCCGACCCCCCCCTAGTTATGCCTCCACCCCACCCAATCCCCGTGGGTGCTCACCATGCCCTCTGCAGGGCCATGGGGTGCTGGGTCCCCCGGGGTGCCTGCTCCGGCCCCGGCGCTGCCCGCCTCGCCCCCCAGCAGCGTGCAGCACGGCCAACCAAGCGCAGCATCTTCGCTCTGGCCGCTGCACGAACAGAGGGACAGATGGCAGGACGGACAGATGGACAGCGGGATGGGCCTCGTGTGGTGCTTTTATAAACTGCGCGGGCGGCACGGCACAGCCCTCCTGGCCCTTATCAGCACGCCGGACCCCAGCGCTCAAAGGTCACCGAGCACCAGCCAACGCAACAGGGACGGCGGAACGAGCACTGGCTTTGGAGGGGGGACTTGCAAGAAGTTTCTGTCTTGTGCCCCAACGCCTGGGGATGCATTCGGCTGGAGCTGGGGCTGAGCCGCGGGACGGGCTCTCCCGCAGTCCCGGCTCCCTGTGCCGTGGGGTGGTGGCAGCTCTGGTGCCAGCACGGCTGTGGTCACCGCRCGGTGTGCGAGGTGCTGCGTGGCCTCCCTGGCTGCCCCTGCGGTCCCGGGGAGGGAGCAGAGGGCGGCCGGGGGTTTGGTGCCGGCACCATCCGTGCCACTCAGGACGCGGTCCACCTCTGTCACATGCTGTGGCTCCGGGGGGGGGGGGAACCCATGAGCTCGGTGGGGGCAGAGCCATCTTCAAAACAGCAGAGCAAACAGCCACGTGATGCTTGTGGCAACACTGCGGTGACACAAGAAGGGACCTTTGGTCCCAGTGCTGCTGTCAACATGGCCACGGGGCAGCATCGCAGCCCCCAGGCCCCTGTGGAGCCATTCGCACCTGGGGGGGCACCCACTCCCACGCCTGCACACCCATGACAGCTCCCATCCCCACCCACATCTGCGCCCCAGTTCTCCTCCATGTCTGCACCCCAGGGACACTCCTGTCCCCCCCACCTGCACCCCAGGGACATCCCATCCCCCCCACCTGCACCCCAGGGACATCCCATCCCCCCACCCCTCCTGTTTAGCACCAAAGGGCTGGGGGTGAGCAAACGCAAGCACCCAGCTGGAAGAGCTGCCGGCCCCGCAGCTCCCGGGGACTCACCCCCAAATGGCTCCGCCGGCACCGAAGCCCCTGGCAGCCGGGAAGCTCAGGGAGCCCCAGCAGCGCCTGCTGCTCCCTTGCCCAGACACCCATGTACCAGGGCTTTGCACCAGCAACAAACTCAGGCAGCACTTGCATGCTTGTTTTTTTATAGATGTATTTTTAGGAGTTGGGGAGAGAGGAGCAGAGGTGGCAAGGAAGGAGCATGGCCGGCGTGGGGTCCTCCATGGGGTCCCCTGCGGGCCCGGGGGCTGTGCTCAGTGTGAGGGGAYAAACTTGCAGACGTAGGGATGCTGCTGGGCGCAGTTGGCGCTGGACCACACAGTGAAGCCTGCGGGAGAGACGGGCCGGGGGTCAGTGGGGGTCACAGTGACGACRGAGCCACCAGCTCTGCTCGCCACAGTCCCCCGGGGGGGACAAGCCCCAGAGGAGGAGGAGGAGGAGGGGACATGCCAGCCAAGACCAAGGGCTGGAGGTGGACACGGGGTCCGGGCACTCACCGCTGAGGTGGGTCACCATGCCGCAGGTCCCCCCGTGGGCACCATTCCCGGCCAGCCCGCTGGTGACGCTGTACTTGTCCCCACTCGCCCACTGCCAGGCCCGGCTCTGTGCAAGGAGAAGGGGTCAGAGGCATGGCCCTGCTGCCCCCCAGCCCCCCGGCCACCCCCCGCCTCACCTCGTGCCCATAGCGGAGGCCGAGCCAGACGGGCTGCACGCGCTGGTAGTAGGAGATGACCCTCCGCAGGGTGGCTGCCTCCTGGGGCTCCTCCACCCAGGCCAGGTGGGCGCCGGCGTGGCTGGCCTGGCACTGCCTCTGCGGGGAGAGCCGTCAGCGCCGGGGCACCCCCGGGAGGCTGGGGGTCCCCGACCACGTGCGTACCCCGATGGGCTTACCTCGGCCTCGTCCCAGCTCCGGAGCTGACTGAAGTACCTGAAGCAGCTGAGCTTGTAGTAGGACCAGCCCTCGGGGCAGTAGTCTATGTGCTGGGCGCCTGTGGAGGGAGAGCCGCAGGGAGGGATGGGGGGCAGCCGGTGTCACCAGCTGGAGAGGAGCACGGCTCTCTGACCGCCCCRCTGCGAAAGCGGCTGCCCCCCGAGTCGTGGGACTCACCGGCCGGCTGCAGGAGCCCCGCRCAGCCCAGCAGCAGGAGGGCGAGTCTGGCCGCTGCCACCATCCTCCTCGCTCCTGGACGTGTCTCCTGCAAGAGCTCGGGGRGTCACACCAGGTCCCTCAGGGACAGGGGATGCTGCTTGCACCCAGAGGGTGCAAACCCACCCTGCTACGGACTGAATCTGGCCCCTTTCAGCCAGCTGGAGGAGATGGCAGTCCCGGGGTCTGTGCCTCCCTCTCCCCTCCCTGGCACGGGYCACTGCCCCGTGCCCGCACCCCATYCCCTGTCCCCCAGGCACGGCTCGGGGTCCCCAGCCCACACTGGCAGCGGGGTGTCCCAGCCCCAGCAGTCCCTGCCTCGGCGGGAGGCATCTGGGTGAGCCAAGCTGCTCTGCGGGGACATGGGGAAAGTGCTGCCACGGGCACGGGTGGGGGRATCCCAGCCCTGCCCTGGCATCGGGCAGCAGCAGCAATGGCACCGGGGCCGGTAGGGCTGCAGGGACTACGTGCGCAGCATCGTTTTCACCCCCTGAGCTCGTAACGCTGCCCGAGCCAGGCCAGGGAGGCAAATCGGCCACATCAGCACAGTTCCCCTTTATCTGGGCTAATCCCCAGGCACTGGGGCCGATTTGCAGACTCGGCTCCTCTTCCCCTCAAAGAAGCAGCAACAAAAGTCAACACAGGGCTGAAAATTGCGTCATTGCAGCCTGCCCCATCCAGCAAGGGCAGCGCTCAGCTCCCCTGGGAGCTGCCGGGGCTGGGACTGGCTGCTGCTCACCCACAAGCCACCTCAGAGCATCCTGAGGCTGCAGCCGCCCCGCGAGGGTCCCCTTCCTCACCTGCTGTCCAGTTATCGGGAGGAATAACGGCTTCTCGTGGGTCTCTGGGAGGGGAGAGGAGCTGCTCTTTATAGCCTAGTGCTCACCAGCATCACTGTTTGCCCAGCTCAGGTGATTCCCACCATAAAAATCTTACTGCTGACTCCCCTCCATCCTCCCCGCTTTCCTGGAAAGCTGCCCAGATCTCTGCTCTGTTTACATTCAACATTCCTCCAGAAGACAGGAAGAACCTCTCCTAGTTGGTCAATAAACCCCCTGCAATTAGTGTTAATTACCAACGCAAACACAGAGTTAGCCTTGCGGCAGAGAGCAGCCTGGCACCAGGCAGGGATGCCCGCTGGCCCACCCCCAGCTGGCCCAGGGGCTGGCGAGGATGAGCCCCGGGGGAGGCTGCCCCGATCCCGGCTGGAGCATCCCTGCGGCGACCAGCCGGGCTGTGGGTACCACCYGCCGGCATCGCCCACGTCCCCGGCCGAGGGATGGCACCCGGCCGGGCCTCACGCCCTGCTCAGCTCCGCCATGCGTCATCCGCACACTACCCTTGTTTGAACTGCCTGGGGATGTTTGTCAGCAGGATGCAGGACACAGGGATGTGGGAACAGCCTGCGGCCCGGGGCTGGCAGGTGCCATCAGATAACGGTGGGGGTGCCCGGCCCCCGYGCCCGGCGGTGACGCAGGTCCTTGTCAGCTCATGTCCCTCCAGGAGGAAGGGGCAGGTCCTGCAGCAGCAGCCCCCCACTGCCCCTGCCCCATGTGGGGAACCCGCAGCCCTGGCCCCGGGGAGGCTGCTGCTGGCATGGAGCTGCAGAGCGGGGCTCTCCCCAGCCCCAGCCAGAGCCCTTTGGCAGGGTYGGGCAGAGCCTTCTCCATCATGGTCCTTGCTCCTCACCCCAGGCTGTCCTCTTGCAGGGGTGGGAAGCAGCTGAAGCTCACCTACCCTACTGCTTCCACCACGCTGCTCTAGAGCATCGCTTTGTCGGCTCCTAACATACCAAAGCAGCTTTGAAAGCTCTTCCCGCTGCCTGTCCCGTGGCCTCCTGCAAAGCTGCCAGCTCCTGTCCAACGCCCTGCTGCTGCCAGCTATGGCCAGTGCCCGGCTCTCCTTCCCCCAGTCCTCTCAAAGACCCTTGGAGGAGGCCACTGGGAGCTACCCAGGAGGCAGCTACCCGCAGAGGATCCAGCCCCAGAGCCAAGCCCCTCATCTCCCAACACTGAGGGCTCGTAGCTGGCTGAAGCTGGTACTTCTGGCTGCCAYGTCCTCCCCCCCAGGGATCTCCCACAGCTCCTTTGCGGCAGCATTTGCCGAAACRCGCAGCGAGTGCTGCTACACCCACAGGGAGCAGCTCCCCGCCAGCGTGCAGAGGCAGGTCTGGCTTTTGCCCCGGGCAGGCAGGAGGATCAGACCCATCTCCTTCGCCCACACAGCCGGGATACAGCTACTGCTGCTCCCCGAGACCTCTCAAGGCTCGGCCAGCTTGCTAGGCACCCTCCGGGATCAAAGGGGTAAAGAAACAACCTTGCAGATGAGATCAGCCACTCTAATGGAGAAACTCTTCKAACACAGCAACCCCCCGCCCCCAGAAGACAGGACTCCACCCTTGTTTTATGAAAAACCCTGAAAATGTCCCCCAAAGGAGCCTGAGGCTACTCCATTACTCCTCCATTAGATAAGGGATACCCCAGCTCCCTGCCTGGCTGGTTCAATAAGGCTTATTTGGATGCAACACAACAAGTTTTCACAAGCCCCTTGTCATCCCGGGCACGGGAAGAGGCATGCGCCGTCCCCGAGGAGACACAGTTTCAAGTCTCAGCCTGAGCACCAGCAAACTCAACGCAGCTGTGCCAGAGACACAGCAGAGCTCGCTAAACTTTGGCACAGATGTGCAACCTATGGGAGAACACGGATGAAAGCCTCCCGGAGGTTTGTACTTGCCAAGCTGGCTCTACTAGAAGATAAAGGAGCAGCACTGTTTGAATATTAAACCTTTAAAATGCTCCCAGCAGCTTTATCCCTGCGAAGCGTCGTAATTCAGCTACTGGCTCCATCCAAGTCTGTGGTGAGAGCTGGAAACTGGCCAGGTGAGCGCTGGCTGAGCCCAAGGCCTCGGTGGCACCTTCCTGCTCAAAATACAGGAATACAGCCATTGTCAAATTGTTCTCTAATTGTTCAAGCCAAACTTTTCAAGTCTGAAAACAGCACGAAGGAGCTGTGAGTCCCTGTTTCTGAGGCTGGAGAATCACACATCTTCATGCATCAGCTGCCAAGCCAAAACCAGGGAGGCAGTCTCAGCTCCAGGGATGAGGGTCCTCCTCCCGGCTGCAGGAACAGAAACACCCCAGGGAAGCAGCAGGACCTCAAAGGGCAAGTGAATCCACCGCTCCACTAACCACCACCTGACCCAACCTTTCTAAAAGCCACACAAAAGCCCCAGCCCTTCTCCAGCTCCCAGGCAAGCGAGAGCTCTTATTCAAAGCATCTCAAAAAGGGCCCATCCCAATTCCTCTCTGTCCTTCCCAGTATGCCCAGCTGCTTGGCTGCTGGTTACTGCTCCCTTCTCGGCTAACCAAGACACCCAGAATCCTCCAGCCACACACCCGAGCTAGGCTGCTTTCGGCTCCCAGCACAACTCCCTCGGATGGAGCTAAGCGGTGGGGGTCGTGCGCTGCTGAGCCACAGCACAGAGCACGCCTGATCCCCAAAAGCTCTCTCCTGACGCGGACTGCAGAGGTCCTAACGAGGCCTCTCTTGCCAGGGGTCTGAACAGCTGTTGAACACCCATGATCCGTTTATAATCCTGTCTTTACAATCCAGTGGCTGTGCCGCGATAGCCAGGAAGAGAAATGAGAACACAGCACACAGACGCCGGGCACATACTCTTTATTCTGGGGATAAAAATTGCTTATACGCAGCAACTATTTTCATAAAAGACTTTTATAAAAAATGTAAAAATAAGCAAATATTTTCCATTATTAATATAGGAAAATGCTGCTGTGTGAATGGTTACTCTACAACTTACGAGATAAAATATCACCTTAAGGAGATATCTTTACAAGTAGTTAAAAAAAAAAAAGAAAGGCAGAGGGCCATCGTATTAACATGCCAGGCACGAAACCGGCTTCATTCCACAGAAAGCACTCATCTTGTAAAAGGTAGCCACATATATAAAAAGGCACTTGGTTACTTGGGGCTAATGAGAAAAGCCCTTTGTTTCTTTAGCATCGATGTAGCAACACTTCATTATTTGCAGTGAAACATGTACCTGGACAGACCTCCAGGAGCTGGCGGGCTCCTGCCCGGAGATCTGAGTCGGCTGCAGCTAAACTTCACAGGACACACTGCGGCGAGCGTGCCGGGGAACGCTGTGTGCGTCGTAAAAAGCAGTAACTTCAGAATTAAAAACTTCAGCCCAAAACGACGGCCCCGGGAACCAGCTCCTCCTGAGGCCCTGCCTTCATGTACCATTGAGTCGAATCGAAAGAAAAAGCTTTTAACTCTTGATTAGAATGGAAAGAAAGCATCAGAGAAAATACTGTACATGGTAGGATGCTGAATGGCCGCTGCTCGGAGGGGAGCGGCCTTCTCTGTCCTTTGGCGGCAGCCAACAGCCCCGATCTCTTTGGAACGCGTGTCTGCAGGGTTCCCCYGAAGAGGTAGGAGCAAACCATCCCTAGAAATGTTCACTTCGGCTRCTGACCGGTTCAGAGCCCTTCAGGGAAGCGTTACTCTTGCGGACAAAGCAGRAAGAGCGGCTGTTTGTCTAAGGTCAGCGACAGCTGGCTTCCATAACTCCAAAAATATCGGGGGAGCTGCAGTACAAATGGCACTACCGTCCCACAGAGCATGTGGGGCACCTCAGTTGGGAAATCTTGATACAGGCTGAAGCTGAGAGCAGAGGACAGCCCCAAACCTGTTAACCAAACTGCGTTAGGCAGCAGTTTCTGAGCTATTTGGTCTGCCRCTTAAGCCCAGCCCCTGGCTTCAGGCACGCTGCTGCTGCTGGAAGCCTGCTCGGGAGTCAGTGCTGCAGCCTCCTTGTTGGGAGGGGAAGACCCGGCAGCCCTGCCCCAGGGCTGGAGCGAAAGGGGCACTTTCAAAGGGCTGGACACCGTTCCTGATGCAGAAGGACGCACACTGCAAACGTTAACGACATCCTCGACACTTGATAATACCATAAAGAGGCAGCATACGGTATCTGGAGGACAGGACACACAGCCACCCTTGGATGGAGGGGAGGCGAGGACTGTGCAAGAATGCTGGGAGCTTGTGTTACCAGGCTTTGAAACAATCATGCTCATCCCAAGAGTTTCCCAAAAGGCCTGTATCGGTTGCAGGGCATCTCTTCCGGCACGGGAGCCCGCAAAGGCGGGCACGGACACACCTGGCAGGACGGGGGCACGGGGAGGGTAGTGTGTCAAAATAGTCAGGTGTGTCTCGGGGAAGACATACAACATGGGAGAGATGTGCCTACAGGCCACTGCGGGGGAAGACCAGGTCAGACCAGCGTTTTCAGGAGGGGGAGAGAAAAAAAACCCAAACACCTAGGAGAAGACTATATGTATAYATAATCTCATAATACCTGGGGGGGGCAGGCAGTGAGAACGCTATGGGGTGTTAGTGGGTTTGTAGAAGACAAAGGCTCTTGAAAAGGAAAGGGTGAAGCTGTGTGACAGAAGGTGTCACTTGACCCGCAGGTGTTTGGGAAGTCTGYCTCTTGCTGAGCAAGAGCGGCCGCAGGAAGGAGGTGTCTAGGAATGTGGGTGCAGCTCTGAGCTGTGTCAAGACAAGGCAACTTGAACTCGAGGAGAACTAGTAGAAGGTGCTTCAGAGAGAGGTTACGTGGGTAACAAAAGGAGTAACAAAATAAGGATACAAAGCTGGTTTTGGCTAAATTTCTGGAGAAACGACCATGAGCTGCATTAAGCTGAAGAGCTGTCTCCCCAGAGAAATGGTGGAACAYATTTAAAAGCGGACTGGAGAATCCAGTGCAGGCAGCAATCACACCCAAGGTGCATGGGAGTTGGTTAGAAGTGATCCAGCTGGTCTTCTCCATCACCAGCTTCTACAGTTCTCTGTTTAGCGTAAAAGCATACAAGCCTACAGCAACCACAGTCCCTCCAAGGAAAGAACAGCCTGGGCTCATTAAGACTCTTGGATACTAAAATGGTTCTTCATTTCCATCCTGGAAGACCTTCATGAGTTCTGGAGTCCGCTTTAATCGGGCTTCACCTTGGCCAGCCTTTAGGCATACACCTGCATGTTGTTCCGCTGCTGCTCTGTCATGTGAGCGGCCGCTGGCCCGCGCTGGTTGTTACTGGGACTGGTTGCCACATCAGACCAGTCAGAGGCAGAGTGTGGGGAGGAGCTTGACCACTGGTCTGGAGACTCGGGTGACGGAGTCAGGTATGGGTGCTCCCCTTGTAAGTGCCGGTTGTGGCTAGGAGTCCGTTCTGTGGCCGAGGAGTAGCAGCTGTGCTGCGACGGAGGCGTGGGGTACTTGCCCATCGAGCTCTGGAACTGGTGGTAGGCCGGRAGGACTGTCTGAGCCACCTGCCCGTCCTGCTGAGGGATGGCCATGGAGAACGAGGCGCTGGGCAGCTGAGCTAAATCCGGTATCTGGTACATGGAGCTAAGAGGACCAGCCATGTTCTGAGCGCAGTTTGACTGGGCCTGCTGCGGCAGTGCTTGCTGGTTTATGCCACCCTTGGGAACCAGCTGGAAAGTCATGATAGGGGGCAGAGATTCCCTGGACACTCCCATGTGCTTTGTATCTGCTTGAACCAAACCGCTCTGCTGAGAAACACCGGGGTGTGAATGCATCACCTGCGGCACCATGCCGAACATCTCGTTGTACTGGGACTCGTTCACCTCCATACGGTTCATCCACTCGGTGGAAACGTTGGCCGGCCGGAGCCTGCCAAGGCCGCTGTTAGGAGGGGTGGTTCTGTGCTGCGAAAGCAGCTGGCTGACGGACGGGAGCACGGTGCTGGATCCACGTCCTAAGGGCTGCATCTCGTGGAGGTTGGAGAAGGACATCGTGTGCGCAGCCTGCACCGACGGAGCAGTCAGCAGTGAGCTGGGCGACGAGTGTAACACCCCCGGCGACGGCATCACAGGAGATGATGTTGGTTCGGATGCAAAAGCATGGGGCGATTCTAGGGAATCAACTGGTGACAGGGTCACTGAGCTCTCCGAAAACTGCCCTTTGCTCTCACTGAGGGACTTCTTCCTTCTCCTCTTTGCATCTTTGGTGAGGTTCGTGGGCATGATGCCTTTGGCATTCGGTTTGCGTGACTTCTTGCTTAATGAAGCGTGCTTCAGATTGAGGAAGGACCTATTCGGGCCACAGATGACCGGGGAGAGGGCAGAGTTCAGCATGGCGCCGGGGTGCCCAGCGGGGCTGTGYGCCACATTGTACTCGTTGAGGAGCTGCACTATGTCGTGGTGCATCCGGTCCTGGGCCACATCTCGGGGCAGGCGGTCCATGTGGTCCGTGATGTCTCGATTGGCAAAATGGTCCAGCAAGATTTTTGCTGCTTCGAAACTGCCTTCCCGAGCGGCAAGGAAGAGCGGTGTCTCTTCCTGAAAACACAGAGGGTAAGTATTTTAGCGGCTTCACTGTGGGGGGACTGACTAACAGCTAACGCTCCCTTAATGGTGCAGCCACACCTGGAAGCACTGTTTAATGCAGTGTCGCATTAATTGTTCCCAAGAACAACCCACCCTGAGAGCTGCCCATTGAAAAAGGCAGATTACAGGCGATTATTTCATACACGGCAGTGGAGCACACAGGCTAAACTATCCCACAAGGAAGTGCACTATTCTGCTATGGGTCCTTGGAGGAACTGTGAAAGCATCTGGTGCCTTTCTTTTCATTGCCCCTTACGAGGGAAAGGTACAAAGGACTAAAACAGCCCAGTGAAGAACTGCAGCTTGTCGGTAGCTCTAAAATCCACTGAGCAATACATAATAATCCAAAAAAAGAAGCCCTGGGCAGAGGAAAGAAATCAAGGACTAAGACACAGCAAAAACTAACAGTGAAGCTACAGGAGGTCTGCACAGTGCAGATTGTCTGTCAAACAGAAGGGCTTCTCCCCCATATCCACGTTTCCCTGGAAACGTGACTGCTGCTGTGCTGCCAGATCTGGCTCTCTGCTAACCAGAATCCAGCTGCTTGACACCATTAGCACTTCACTCTGGTGCTCTCACACACCACTGACTGTGTATTGCATTCCTTTTTTGCAAGAAAAGCAGGACAGCATTGATGCCCGGGACTTGGCCACACAAGGAAGAGAACTGCTCTCCCACATCAGAAATCCTACAAGACATTCAGCACTTGGGGAGAGTTCCAGTCACAGTTTGGGTTTGGAAGACCTGCACTGAGCACCCAGTTTAGAAAATCTGATCTTAGCTCACTTCAAACAGCAAAGAGATGCTTTGTGTTAAGAAGGACAGCCACGCTGAGCACAACCAAACTGTACCTTGTTATCCTGCATGTCTCTGTTGGCTCCATTTTTCAGCAGCACTAGTGTTGCTTCCACATTGTTGACAGCAGCAGCCCAGTGAAGAGCAGATTTACCTGCAGGGAAACCCAACAACTTCAGTAACAAACCGAGGAGATATTTGCTAAAGCACCAAGGTGGACAGAGTACACTGAGGGAAGAAAGCAACTGCAGTGCAGCTCACAGCATGTGAACATGTCCTGAAGTCACGTTTACACTTTGGAAATCACCACGCTGTGACATACCCCTATGTTACCAAACTGCAACGGGACTCTCAGCACTTGCTCTGGGATTTTTTTATTTTTTTAAATAACCTATCCACAAAGTCATGTCTGCGGTCCAGAAAATCCCAGCATACCCAGCCCCGTATTTCTTCTGCTTCTCTTCCAGGACTGCCTAACCAAGCCATGGTGCAGCAGCCTGCAGTTCCTTACTGCTGGGAGGATTTCCGCAGGAGAGCCTAGTGTCTGATTTAGCTATAGAATTTAGGAGCAGCTCACACTCTGGTAGAGCAGAAGCCCACCCCTCCTTGCTCGCACCATGACAAATGTTTGCCCAGCCCAGTACGTCATGTTCACGTTACCGTGGTCATCTACGGCATTCACATCTGCCTGGCAATTAATTAGCTCGGCCACCATTCCTTCCACAGCTAGCCGTGCAGCCAGAATTAACGGGGTCGTTCCATCATTCATCCGAGCGTCCAAGTCTGTCACTCTGTTACGGATCAGGATCTGGACAATAGGGGAAGACAGATTTTTTTCAGTACCACTACAGTGCAAAACTGAGGATTTGGCAGAAACTCAAGAGAAACTTCATAATGGAAAAGCAGGCTGAGCACTGAAATGCAAGGACCCAGTTAATAGGTAATAGAGGCAAACAGACCAAATAAATACATGCCAGATGATTTATGCATCTGAGTTGTTCAAGCTCTGAATATGTGAGGAAACTGGATGTAAAATACAGTTTCGCCTGGCCATCATAYTGTGGAAGGCATGAGAGCAAGGCTGTGAGTGAACAGAGCACAGCTTGGGCAGGCTCATGTAATTACAGAGCACAGCTACTCTAAAAGGGGTTCTTCAACTGCTGTACCTGGAAGACACCCTGGGCATCAGCAGCTACAGCTGCGTGCAGGGGAGTCCGTCCCATGTTGTCCCGTGCATTAGCATCCGCACCAGCATCCAGCAAACGTTTCGCAGCATCTGCTCTYGAATAACGGGCTGCTAAGTGCAGTGCCATCTCCCCAGTACGGTCTGTTTGGGCCTGCAGGTTGGCGCCTTGATAAATCAAATCTGTTATTATATTTGCTGAGGAATCTTCTGCATCCTCATCATCCTCGCTAATATCAGAGCTGCCCACACGCAGAGATGCCAACATAAGCGGAGTACATCCATCTGCAACAGAAGAGATGTTATCGTAGTAACCTGACGGTGACAACAAAGGAAAGGAAACACTCACACAATCCTCTCCCCTTGAGCACCTACAGCTGGAGACAATCCCTCCAGTCACTTTAGCTCAGATGTCACCTCTTATCTTAAAGTCCAGAGTTAGTGAGTTGTTTTCCTTCCAAGCAGGACTTTAATACTTACTGTAACCCCAACAGAACTTAGATACTTCTCAAATAAGTAAGATCATTATAAAACAAAAAAAGTTTGCTGCTAAAGTGAAAAACTTCCTCAAAATGCAAAGGCTAGCTAAGCTCCTAAAGAGAAGCAAGGGCTATAAAAATCAAAGACCTCAGATGACTAAGTATAACTATTCACGTGGATGTTCTAATCACATACCTGGGGAAAAGAAACCATTTACAGAGAAAAATTACCAGACAACTAGCCACTGATTATTGGTGGCATTTTGCAGATAGTAACCTGAAAAGAAATGCAGACAGGAGCCTTTATATCTATTACACACCAAAGTCTTCATTAGAAGGACCCTGAAGTTGTGAGTCAAGCACTCAAAGCTGAAAAGCACCACAGTATGACTGCCTGAACCAACCTCATTTTGCTTTTAATAACATCCATGACCAGAGCCCTAAATAAACTGACCAAGCACAGGCTGTAGTTTCACAGAAGTACACCATGTAGGAAGGGACCACGCAACAGGATCTAATCAGTACTACAGTACTGAATAATACTACCAGTATTATTCACTGGTGTACCAATAGCATCTTACGCAGAGGCAATGCCTGGTTCCCCACGCACCCCTCCATCGCAGCATGGACTGTCCGCAGCTACAAATTGCTGGAAGTCTCACCACAGTTTGAGTGCTCTGAAAGATACTCGTGTCTCTCCACAAGTCTCCAGTGACGGGCTCACACTGATGGGACATCCACAAAGGCTAAACTCACATTCACCCAACCAGGATCCTTCCATTGCCACTGGAAGGAAAAAGGCTCCTCCAAACCTCTAATTTAACTTAGTTCCCTTGGAAGAACCTTCCCTCCCTGCCTGCTGATCAGAGCGGGTGGTCCAGGAAGACTAGCTCATGCTGCTGATTTTTCACCCTTGCTAATGAAACATCTCCACATATTTTCAGCAACGTATGAAATGCCAAGTGCTTCAGTTTCAGCACACTCTGAACTTTATAGCATATTCACTACCTAAAACCAAAGACTCCAACTGTAGACACTAATGCTTGCTTACTGATTTTACTGCTTTACTCCACAGACATCGTAGGCACCTGGAAAGTAAGAGGGACTAAGACGGCAGCAGGAGTGAAACACTCTGTGCTAAGCGCCCCACTGGAGCTCTGCAAAAGTGAACACAAATTTTGCTCCTCCAGTGTGCCTTGCTAGCAGAAATTCAAGACAATCTTTCAGCAACTGCCTGATTTATTCCATGTACAAGTGGGGGACCTCCCTGGACCCTACAGACAACAGCTTCCCTGCCTGCACAACTCTCAATATACAGTGCACTATCTGCACCGAATCAAGTGCGTGAGCCCTGCAGAAAGGCATACGGTGTGACGGCAGAATTAGGATTCTGTGCAGATAAACAAGGCGATGATCCCCTATTGAAAGTAACATACAGAGTTCTAATGCCCTGACCCACTTCCCGACTTCCCATCGCGAGGCTTTCCTGACTCTCTATTTTACAGCAGTTCCAAAACTTTCTAGAAATCTACCGTTCCGGCACAGGGAACAGGGTCGAGCGGCGGCGGCGATGGAGGCCGGCTCCCCGGCCAGGCTGGAGCAGCAGCATGCACACTCCTCCTAGCGGCCCCCAACCCGGGGCGCACAGGCTGTCCCCGAGCTACTTTCTCAGGATTTGTTGGACGGCAGCGAAGCGCTGACGTACGGGCCTGGCTTCAGTTCCAAGATCCAGTCCCGTCTATAGACTCTCTTGCCCGTTATCCAAGGCTATACCTCTTTTTGTGCTTCTCCCTCCCACTGCTGGCTCTGCTTCCTTGTCCCAGATGAATACTTCTCAGTATTCAAGTCAGGCTGTGGTCTCCTCCGTACTGCCCCAACACAAAGAACAGAGAGACGGAGCACAGAAAGGAGCTTTCCTTTTCTCCAGCACCACAGCCTTGGGAAAAACACTAGCAGGAAAGGTCTTGCTCCCTCAACCACTGCAGCAGTCCTGGATGGATCGTGCCCAGCTGCTCTATAGGGACACAGCTRTAATATGCATTAAATCCTTGGAAAAATTAGCTGCCACCTTCCAAAAAGTGTCTCAGGTAGGTGCAGCTCTTTTCAGAGCTTTGTAAGTTGGCCACACACGGGTAGTTTTATGAGGCTAGCAAAAAGCACATCCAGCTAGACCGTCACAATTAAGTGCTTGATGGACTATTAGAAAAAAAGCTGAGGACACAATGTCTTTTTTCCTCTTTCAAGTTTGTTCTCTGAAATAGCTGGAAAAGAACCCAAAAGGATCCAGCTGGAGGCAGACACACAGCATGGAAAATTCCAGTCCGAACCACTGAAGTTTTAGTAACTGAAAAAGAGGGGCATATAATAGGGACAGTTAATCAGTTTTAATTATAGGTGGTGTTACCAGTTATGCCTATAATTGCATTACCCTGGTTACACACTCACAATAACTCCAGTGAAAAGAATGTCCTCACCACTCTGGGGGACACAGAGAAAGAACAGCATGGGTAGACGAAGGTAACAGCAGCATTTTATAAAAACTCCTCTGCTTGCTGCCTTTCAAGAAGACAGCCCCTGAGTAAACGTAAAACTTGTAGTGAGATGGTAAAGCCAGAAGTTCACCAGATAGGTACAACCAAAGGACTCATACAAGCACGATATACTGAAAGCTGGGATGTAGAGAACCCACTGGCAAAGTCTCTGGGCGATACTTCTGTAAGAGACCGGACCTCTTGAATCCCCCTAAACTCGCAAGACTGCAGAAGGTGCTGGATTAAGAGAGCAAACAACCCCTTGGTACACCCAGGCGTTTCGACTTGCCTCTCCTCTCTCTAGAAAAGATCTCTACTGTTCTACCTGCCACCTGGACCTGTGGCCAGGATCTAACTCACCCAGCTTCAGATGGCTCCAGCCCAGACACCTGCACCCAAGTCAGTCAGCCTCAACACCCTTTGTAGTTTAGGGCAGCGAAGCATTACTGGAGTGTGAGCCATCTAGTCTTCAGGAGACTTCTGCTTGAGACAGAGATGAACTGCCTCTCAGAAGTGCCTATTTCTTCCCTCTGCCTGCAAAGGAAGAGGAAGGCGGACAGGGCAGATGAATAGCTACTTTAACTGTGAGGAATCCTATCCCTCCTTACTAACCCATTGCTCCAACACTTCTCAGACTTTTTAAACGATTTCTTCCCCCGACAGTAACTCAGCTGCTTGCTTCTGATGCTGCAGAGGGGGATAGCTTACAGCAGCCCGCTGCAAGCTTCACAGTTGCATCTGAATGGCAGGAAAGCAACTCGCAGGTATTATTCCATTGCTGTTGTTGGACAAAGCTTTGAGTGAATGTGAAAATAAGCAGTCTGAAGTCTTAAGAATGTTATTGCCTGCACTTGGAAAGCTTCTACCCTGCCACACAATTAGAAGCTTCAATAGGGGAAATAAAGAAAAGCTTAAATTTGGCAGAAACCGATGGTTTATGTTCTCACACTCGTTACACAGAAATCCCTCCTTCCCTGTGCTTTGCATTTAGGAGAGCTAACGGGTCAATGAGCAGAAAAGACAATAGAAGGGAACTGAGAGAATGGGTCCAGTCATCATTAAATTACATGGAAATATTCCCACTAAATCCAATAAAAAGCAATTGCAGCAATAACATCAGAATCACCTCTCCGCATATGAACAAGAGCCATGCTTGCAGCTCTTCCGACCAGGATAAAGTTCTTGGTCAACTCTCTCCTCTCAGAAGGCAGGAATCAGTTATTACCAGACGACCCACCCAGTCCCTTACCAAGTTACACAGCCTCAGCGCTACACTTATAAAAAGCAGCAGAGCATTCTTACTGCATCTAGTCATTTGAGACTGAAAGAGAGCAAGCCTGTGTGCGCATGTGCGTGTTAAAGAAGTCTCCTTCAAAGCTCCCAGTTGTGTTACGAATTCAATGAGTTGATCACCACAAGCTGAGGATATAAATCAGTGAATAAAAAAAATCATTAACAAGCTTGCCGCATTGCTGCTCTGTTCCAGCACAGATGTCTCACACACTGCTAATCAGGGTATACTGTCTGCCAGAAGTCATCTTATTCAGGGAAAGGTCATCCTTGCTTCCACCCCAGATAACAGACACCTCAGGTATAAACCTTGCTAAATTGGTCCTTAGCGAAGTCTGGCATAAATATCTGCAGTGATCCAGCTGGAGAAGCTGAGGGTTATTTCCAGCACAACGAGGCATTCCAAATTTCCGCTGCAAAGGCATTCTGACAGTATCTTTTGGGCACGCATTGTTATAAGGAGATCCTATAGCTGTAGTTCCTACAGGTGCTTGCTAAGTGAACTTTTTTTGTCCTGGCTACATGATATTCCATGGGCTACAGACCATGATCTAATYTCTCCAGCTTTCTTTTCTGGAGCGCACATGAGCTTTCCTTGAGTACCATAAAATTTCTGCTGGCCTTCCTGTATACTTTTTGTATACTCCATATAATTTTTAAATGTTAACAGTCCCAGCCATTGGAGACAGGGGAGGTTCGGTGTCTGGCTGGAAGAACACATGGACACTCAGAGTACTGACCTGGCCCTCTGACATTGACATCCAGAACATCCACTTCTTGATCTGCTTGAGGTGGTGTAAGGGCTAGTGACGTGCTCCCACAGACGTCTGCTGCCTCCAAGTGCTGCTGTGTCCACTGGCGCTGATCTATCTGCTCATCACCTTCTGGGAGCAAGGCTTGATCCTCAGCCTGAGCAGTCGGAAAATAAGCAGTTGCTTCAAAATGCTCATCAAACGGCCAAAGACACTGAAAGTTCTTGGGGTTTTCTTTGCTTTGTTTTTTTGTTTTTTTTTTTTTTTTTTTTTTTTTTTTTTTTTTTTTTTTTTTTTTTTTTGGGGTTTTTTTTTTTTTAAGCTAATGACGGTCTCCATTTACCTCTGCTTGGCATTCTCAACTTTCATACTCCCACCATATATTATCAGGCCTGAACTGCAAGACGTTATACTACCGTTAACCTTCTCTTGCCTTCGATGCAGCAGGGCCTGGGTAGAGAGGGGACACTGGAAGAGAAGTTACCTGGTTTCTCTACTGACTTGTGGTGGCAGTGTTAACCTGAGGATTTGCTCCTCAGATATCATTAGTTATATATTACAAACCCCTAAGCAAAGGGATGTTTTGAGCAAGGGGCATACTCTTAATGCAGCTGTTTTCCTCACGAGCAGGTTCAGTGGTAAGCATGTGATATTCAAGTCTTGGAGCTCCTTACCTTTGCTCTCTTTGGTTGAGGTCCACCATCACCTGCCCAGTGTTCAGTTGGTCCAGAATCTGCCAGGTTACCCTCCGGTATCTGGACTGACAGATTTCTAACAAACAAGGAGAACACATCACTTTGCAGGCTGACCAGGTGCTACTACTGCTTCTTATACTAGCCTGCAGAGACCAAGGATGGTAGCTTGCAAACAGAGGGACCAAGAAAGTAGAAATCTCAGGCAGCCAACAGTGGCATTAAATGCATGTAGAATTGCAAACTTGATTAATTCAGTGGAAAGTCAAAACTGCATAAATGGGATTCTTCTTTTGAAACTTTCCATTATTTCTGAGTCATGTCTTTAATGCATTGAACTAGATGTATTACAAGTTTGTTGGCACCTATCAACCTAAAAATGTCACACCTAATCCAGGAGGAAATTATGCAAACAGTACCCAACCGCTGAGCTAAACAGAATGTCAGAAAACCAAACATAACCAGGAGATTAGATTCCTTACTAGCATTTTATAGATTACAGATAATTAAAGTTCTTCTGTCCAAAACAAATGTATTAAAATTTAGAGGAATAGCCTAAGAAGGTTTAGCTTAAAAGGCAGCTTTCTCTACGGAGTTAAGTGCCTTTAATGAAAGATTTAAACACCACGTTCTCAAAATCCTCTAACACCCTAATAAACACACTGTCAGTGGCCTAAATGCAAACTTACTTGAGTCCAACAGCATCTTCCCCAACTGGCTCTCTGCGCTTATGATTACTAGGATCCCTGCGCAGAATAAAGCCCTCTGGGAGCCACAGAGAACCATGTTTCCGCTTACGCTTTGCCATCATCACACCCAAGAGCAGGATTAAGAGGATGATCAAAGCTGCCACAGCAAGTAGGTAAAGCAACTGGGTCTTCGGTGGTAACAAGGGTTCACCTAAAAATTCCAGTTAAAATACAATGAGATTAACAAAGTGGAGACAACGATCTTCATTCTACATATTTTCTTTTCTCACTCAGAGTCTTCCCCACAGAGAGTGTATTGTTTCTATACTGTGATGCATTTAGAGCAAAGGCTTGAGGAAGCTTCGTCTCTGCTGCAACTGTTGTAAGAATACATCCTGTCTTTCTGGCTTCCCTTGATGTTGTTTCTCAAAGTATTTTTTAGAGTATATGACTGCTGAACGGAAGATCTTGCTCCTTCCTTAACAGTCCTGCTGGCTGAAGACAGCCACCCTGAATCAGTATAGGGAGGGCTGATCTACATAAAGATATGAGCATGACCCAACTAGAAATAGGGATATTACCAATCTAGTACGAGGCTGCAGCTGAGTCTCAGGCTGAGGGAGAGGGGAGCAGAAATCAAAGGGATTATGTATTGCCAGAGGAGAAAACTTCCCGTAGACTGAGGAAAGTCCTCCACTCCCCCTCTCTAATGGCACCTTTTTCATTGAATTCATGTCTTAGAACACATGAATGGTTTTTAGGGCAGACAAGATCACTGCAGTGCATGACACATTGCTGCAGCACATGAGAGATTACTGTTTCTACAGGTATTAAAATGACTAGGCTCCAAACTTAAATGCCCTGCCTTACTAAACAGATGTCCTCTCAGAGTAGAATAAGTATATTGCACATGCATACCTCTATACCTGGGGATGAATAAATTAGCTCCCAGAAACCATACTGAACAGTGAGACATATGATCAATAATCTGAGCATGAATTTTGCAACCCCAAGTTTACTGGCTGCCTTCCCCCACAAGCCATTTTCCCTCTGCAATTACGTACTTTGGACAGACACAAAAGGATAGGGCAACATGCCCTTGATGGCCTGAGCAGCTAAGAGAGCTGCAGCAGCTTCTGTGTTCTGAAAGCATTGCTCCGAATCCTCTGCACACTGACGGTTGTCAATCTCCAGGAACACCCTGGTGCTGCAGAAACACAGTAAAAGGACACAGAAGTCAGCAACAGAAAATTTTGCCAAAGCATTAGGTTAAACTGCGGCCTTTTAAGTTAATCCTTCCACCCCAGCACTGAATTTGGCAGTTGCAATAGCTTTACATTTCCCCATAAAAACATAGGTGGGCTACAGCCCCAGAAGGTCCAGAATGCCCCAGAGAGCTACCAGCATAACAAGACCAGAGGAACACAAAGGCATCCACTCACCCRATGACCTCTTGCTCTAGTTCTCTGCGCTTGCGAATGACCACAAGCGATCGCCGACTCCGTGCTGCTGATTTCTCCCCATAGTACGGGAATACCATGGGGTTTCCCTGGGAGTCCAGCTTGATTCTCAGATTGGTGTGCAGGAGAGTTCCCAAGGTGCGCAAGAAGCTGCGAACGTCACCCAGCAGCTCGTCAGGGGGCATCAAGACCACRATGATTAGGGTCCCTTCTGCCAGCTTCTCAGCTTTGTCACCAGCACAATCCAGACCGTCCCAGCCACACTCCTCACTATTACAGCCCTGGTCACAGCGGCCATCTGCATAGTGATCTGCACAATACTTGTCATACCTAAAACAGTGAAAGGGTTACAGGCAGCACATAGGACATACACATTATGTACAGTATATCTGCAGTCTAGGGGCCGAGGCCTTTACACTCTTCATAATCATCTGAGATAAAAATAATACTCATATTCGGGATACAAGGAGAAGAAATATAACCCCAGGATAAGCTTGCCATCTGGCAGGGTGGAAGTAGGAAGTACAGAATACCCCAAGAACACATGGTTCAATTCTGATACCAGTGGAAGAGAACTGCTTGTTCTGTTTACTAAGATAAAGCTAGTACACCTCCTGCCTCACCAAGGGAGAATCATCACAGCAAAGCTGTAGCATTTATCACAAATAACTGAAGAGAAAGAAGTGCCATGACAAACGAGCTGAAAAACACATTTGGAGGTAGCAAATACAGCTGGGATAAAAATACAGGTATTGCTGGATAGGAATACCTGTATTCAGGATAGGAAGCAATATATACCTATTCAGGATAGGAAGCAATACTACCAAAATCTAGTACAAGGTGAAATGCCTCCTGTTTACATTTCCACAGAAAGCAGGGCACATCCCTCAAGCAGGTTAACACATTACCATTGCTCAGGCTATCAGCTTAGTTCATAGCATACAAATTCCAGAACTTCTTTCCAAAAATAGATGAAAAATACACAAAGCAGCGGAAACTCCTTGATGCCAAACTTTCAGCAAGAGCAAGGACCAGCAACAGAAATAACGGAAGAGATGGGAGCAGCAGGCATGAAGCGTACCAACTACTGAAAGCGCTAGCACGAGATATATTAGTGACACAGAGAAACTGTTCTCAGGATCAATCCTTACTTGCATGTTTTGCTATTTTGCTGACATTCAAAGTTGTCAAAGAGGCACTCGGGCGTGTTGCAGAACTCGTCACACTGTCCATTGAAAAGCATCCAGCAGCGCAACGAAGAGGAGCAGTTGGCCCAAGGATCTTCCATTGTCAGGGAGCAGTCGCCTCCATCCCACTGGCAGGCATGAGTGTTACAGTCTTCATCACAATAGCCATCTTTTGCTTTTTCTGCACACTGGGAATCCAAACATCCTCGGGGCTCTGGGCTGAACGTTACCGGCTGTTCACACTGGCTGCCTTGGGTGTGAACAGGGCACTGACAATAATAGTAAGGAGGCTGAGAATGAGGGTGGCAGCTTCCACCATTCTGGCAGGGCGCACTGGCACAACCCGTGTTTGTCTGGCATTCCTCTCCCACAGACAGCTTGGGACAATAGCACCGTGGACCAGAAGATGTCTGGATGCACTGCTCCCCCTTCTTGCATTTCAGTTGTCCACAAGTACTGTGGCTGCTGAACTCACATTTTGCTCCAGAATAACCCTACAGGGGGAAAAAAAGGCAAAACAACCAGGCTCTCAGACTTATTCTTCAACGCTCCGAGGGCTGGAGGCAAGGTGTCACATGCAAACCCTTTCTCCCCSGTAATTCCTCTAGCCTCATTGCAGGAGCCATGATTTTCTGGATCTAGTCTCAGGGATAAACTAGGAACTTASAAGGCTCCATTACATTTTGAAATGGACTTAGAAGAGCCAAGAACAAGGGGAATCTTGCAGTAAGCACAGAGAACRCAGGATAGCAAAAAAATCATCGAAATTTAATACTAGGTTTAAGACAGGAAAGCCAGCTATCCTGCCTCAACAGCAGAACTATTTGGGGTAAGAACAGGCAGCATCACTCTCATAGGGCATCTGGAAGCCCTGGGTTTCCCAGCTAAGTAGATAAACTAAAGGACGTGGGTAAAGAGTGTCCAAGGACACAGCTTTGCAAGTAGTACAGAAAAGATAACCTTCACCTACAGTGGACTAGTGAAACTAATGAGACTGTAGCCAGAGAACTCTACAGGTGAGGCAGGCAATCCGGTTTCAGGATACGGTGCTTACCGGAGGACACTGGCAGATGAACCCATCCGGCATATTGCTGGCAACAGCACAGGTACCTCCGTTCTGACAAGGCTTCCGGGGACACACATCTATTACACTCTCACAGTGGCGACCTGAGATGTACACACATGRGGAGAAGAGAGCAGAGAAACGTGTGTGTGTGCATTTCAAAAAGCCACCACAAAGCAAAACACTCCAAGGAATAGCCARCGAGCCAAACACTCCAGTGAGACCTTCCCCTCAGAACAGGTAGGGAACATCTCTTCAGGTAACACACGGTCTCTAAGTAGTTGCCAAAGTAGTGGTAGAGGAAGGCACAACCCCAGACTCCACAAGGGGTATTTGGAGACAGTTCACCTTGTCTGCCTCCTCAGGAGTGCGTGCAACCCAGCATGAAGACAGAATTCGCTTCTGTCAACCCCAAGTCAGCCAGGCACAGAGGCTGAAGGTGCTGTATCACATCAATTTGGGGATTCCTAAGACTTCTTTACTTTTTAGGAGATGCTCAATGAGTCCAAAGGCAAATCACTCTCTAACCATGAATGAACAACCCTCAGGACCAGATGCAACATGAGTGAATACAACAAGCAAGCGGAGCCTCCTCAGATTGATCAGCTAGACAGAGAGGTCTTACTGCACTGATTAGCATTTGCAGCAGCTCCCAGAGTCAAACTCTGACACCASACTTTAAAAAGATGAGGATGACCTAAGCATGACTTGGACCCCCTAGGAAAAAGTTAATAGAAGTCTCCACACATGTGCAGCCAAGACTGACTGCTCGCAGACAGAAGCAGACAGGGCAGGATGGCCCACGGAGTCCTGGCATCCCATCAGTCACAAACCACAGCAAAGCCATCCCCGTCCCCTCCCAGGCAGAAGGGTCAATGTGGAATGCGCAGAAGACGAACAGCTAGAGGAAGAAGCATGCTCCCCCTCTGTGCCTAACATTTCCAGACAGATTTCATGTCTGAGACACAGCAGCTCTCCCGGCTCCTCCGAGGGTGCAGCAGGTCTGCACTCCCCACGTCGCAAGTTCCAGCAACCCTTCCATGAGAGCCAGAAGCAACATGAGGCACAATTCGTAAAAGCGAGCTTAACAGACGGGCTTAAATATAAACCTATCTGATGACCTGGACCAGTGTCCCACTAGCTAGCCTGGCTCCACTTCCCTCATATGTCACTCTTTAGGAACTTCTTTTGTCAGTCTAGATAATGCATTCAAAAACTACTACATGAATTCTTTAGATGTACGTCCTTGTGATTTCTTTGCATCTGACAAACACAAATTTAGTGGAAAATCACAGCATCTTTAAATTTTAAGAAAAAAAAAAGAGTAAAAAAAACTATTGGCAAAGYAGGCAGAGAAGGTCACTGGTAAGCAGGGAAAGTGAAAGGTTTTAACGGAGGAAAACTGAATRCATACGAAGTTAAACTGACATGGAAACTGGAAAGCTGAAAGTTAAGACACATCTGGAGACTATTAGCCCAAACTTATGCCCAGTGGGAGGCAGAAAGCAGAATAGCAGCAATACTAACAAAGAAGAGATGTAGAGAGAGCGAGACATGAGTTTGCGCAGTGTGAAATTCTTGCAAAGTTGTGATTCRAAGTTGGATTGTGGAAGGATCACATCACTAAGCTAGGAATGTACAGTCTGTCTATGCATAGAGTATTCCACCCTGACCGCATCACCAATGTAAGGAASAAAGGGAGCGAGGAGTGCAAAAGGAGGCCAAAAGCTAATTATGGATACCATGACACTGATTTATAGAGAAAATTCATATGCTGCTTTGCAAAAGGAAAAGCCATGGAGCAGCTGACATATGAACAGTTACACTTCCAATATTAGAAATGTGAAATTATGAAGGAGAGAAAAGTACCACAGAAGGAAAATCCTGGCAGCCAAGTGTCTCAGGAGRTTCTTTTGTCTGAGACAGCTCTGGAAGCCAAATTTCTTAGARGGTTTAAAAATGGAGACATGGTGTAGGGAAACAATCAGATATTGTAAAGGGAAGTGACTAGATAACATGACTGCCAGAAAGGGAAAGAATGACCATTTTTCAAGATATTGCTCTGAAATCGGAAGCTTGTTTACAACTACTCACCAGTAAAAGCACTACGACAGATGCATGTATAATCATTTATCAGCTGAACACAGTCCAGACTTCCACGAGGGTTACAAGGATTAGAGAGGCATTCGTTGATATCTCCCTCGCATCGCTCGCCTGCAAAGCCTGGGAGACAAATACAGCTGTAGCCCCCGATCTGGTCAATGCACTGCCCTCCATTAAAGCAGCGGGGTACTCCTGAGTCTGAAACACAGTCATCGACGTTCTCCTCACAGAAACGGCCTGCCAAGACAGTAAAAAGCAACAATTTGAGGGTACAGTGTCATGTCCTCATTTCCTACACTGCTCATTAAGTTTTAAGACCATCTCACACACAGTCCCAGATATAAACAGGTGAAGACCCCAGCTTAATGCAATCCATACCCCGTGCAGACAGCCAGGCTCAGATCACCCATGTGTTTTAGAWCCAGGCTGTTCTCAATGGTAGGTCATACTGGTATTTAGCAGCTTTCATGCTTGACTTAAATTAAGGGCATAATTAGAAACACAAAAACAAAACCAAACCAAACAAGATGCACTCAATTTAGCCCTGCAACTGAACATAGCCGGAGACCCTGCGCTGCCCTTGCAAGGCTGCGAGCTTCCCACCATTTAGCTTGGCGGTAACCCTGAAACTTGGCAAAAAGCATCTGTAGCGATATCATTAAAACAAGCAACAACAAACCAACAGAAAAACAACTGTGATAAAACACAGATTCCTGGCCAGCATGCCATTCCTGCAGCTTGACTCCTGGGGACTTACTGTAAACTCTCAACACCGGCTAGGGTCGGCAGTTTCTCCCTCTCCCTACGGGGTTCCCTTTCAAGCGGCAATGTCTGGTACTGGTTCTGCCTTCACCGCCCAGTGCAACGGATAAAAGGGGACACGGAGGGTAAGCTGAGCAAGGAGTTTTGTCCCTTAATACAGTTGATTCATCTGGAGCAAGTAAAGCCATTCACCTAAACATGGAGGATGCTTACACTGGCATCAATAAAGTATTMATTTCAAACTGGGCCAGGGACAAAAGCTAAGTCCTGATATCATAAGTAATTATATCAATCTTTTCTAATTCCTTTCATTTACAAAAAAGAATTTGTCACATCCAAAAAGTAATTCATCTCAACAAATAAAGACTGAAGAATTGAAAGCAATACATTCAGAACCTCTCAAAGGAGAATGGGTGCTTTAGTATAACACAGAAATACCGGCAATGCAGAAATTGGTAGGTAAAATAAACACTTTGATGTAGAGACATAAGAAGCAACTTTTTTTTTTTTAAATTGGAGGACCAAATTAAGAACAATACATGAAGAACTGCTAATGCAATGATTTACAATTAAATAAACACTCATCCAGACTGGGGAGATGTGCTGACACCCACACTAAAGTGAATGAACTGGTAATATGCATGGGCAGGAGGAAAATAGATTATTTTATAATTTTAGTTAAATTTACTATATGAACGAAGAATTTAGTTCTATCTGACACACATGTGGAGATTTTGCCTACATTGAGATGACACACTTCAGAAAGAAAAAGTAAGTTCAGAGGAATGTAAAAATCTTTAACTGACTTGAGAAATAAATTTAAGAAAAAAAGACAAGTGAGAAAGCATTCACTGATGGGTTAAAATGTGCAATCCTGAATATTTTCAAAGGTAGAAGTCAGGGCCATCAAGTCAGATATAACAGGGAAATGCAAGGTTCAAGAAACACGACATTAAACAGGCTGTGGAATCATACTTACTGAAAACCACCATTATACACTGTGGACTTTTTTTTAAGAAAAGAGCTTTTAATAAAAGAGCTCAAATTTGCTGGCATAGTTTAAGCTAGCCCAGAAGCACTGAACTTCTTTTCCACAAAAGAGTCCAGGACAGAGGACAATGCAGGGCCAAAATTTAAACAAGTAAAGGACACTGGAAATTATGCAAGAACTAAGCAAGTTTTCTGTATATTCCATAGCATCTTAGGCAAAAAGAAACCTTGGATTTACTGTATCAAAACAGATACGGTTGGGAGAGACCTTAACGGTAACCGAGTCCATCCCCATTGCCAAAGACGGATCATACATGCCCAAAGGACACTGTCATGACCTATTCCTTTAAAAGAAAAAAAAGAAAAAGAAAAAAGAAAAAAAAGGCAGCATTTATTTTTAAAGGGAAAATATGTATCTCAAGGGATTCAGCGCACTTTGGGAACATTCTTCAAAGAAAATAATGCATTCCCTTTAGACTCTGCGTCATGAAACCAGTAGTCAGAAAGGAAAATTCACTCTTGTAACATTCACTTAATTGCTGAGCTTCATACCCCGAGTTCCTGGTGGACAGGAGCACTTGAAATGATTGACGAGGTCTATACATGTTCCTCCATTCTGGCAGGGCTGAAACTGGCACTCATCCACTTCATATTCGCAGTTGACACCCTGGTATCCAGGCACACACTGCCAGTATAAAAATAAGTGTGAATAATCTTCTCCTAACAGATACATTAGCAGACATCTGAGAAAGGCTAACACAGACAAAGCGAACCCTCAATGGGACAGATTATGACTGCCTTTGTAGCTACACAACTGCAAGTGATTTCAAGGGCTGCACAGCCAGCCAGCTTAAGCACACAACTTGAGCACGTTACRACTACTCCACAGCACACTGCATGTTTGAATTTGAGTGACTTTATTCCTACAAAATATAGCTATCAAATCCTGACACCCTTTAGCATTGAGACTGGCTTAGTAGTTTTGACTTAAGGTTTACAGAAAACTCATCCCTTCCTTCTGGGCATGAGCTTCCACAGTGTTCTACCATTCTGAAAAGTTTAGGAAGGTTGATATACCATAATCTCATGGTTTACACTGCTTTCTGCATCAGCTGTAGGAAACAAAGCAGTGGAAGGCATCTCCCACTCTGAGAGGCAAGGGATACTTTGCCCATCCAACAGGGAAAATACAACATTCCTTTAATGCATTCTACATATATTTTAACATAACCCACACCTCRGGCAAAAAATCTTTCAAGATAAGAACTCCCTCTCCAAAGAGGCAAGGAGTTCAGATGCCCATCAACCACACCTCCTTACGACCACACCTCTAATTCAGTCTTCAAAGCCTCTCAGGAGCACTGCTTCTGCCACAGCTAAATTAAAAATTCTTTCCAGGTGCAGGTTGCTTTTATCCCCTCTTTGAAGCTCTTCTACTACTTGCACGTGTTTCTGATTTCTTTCGATTCCTTTGCATTACAATGCTCTAAAATTTAGACCTTTTGCTACYAAACCACCATGCATTACCTCGCACTGGTATCCACCCAGGTGATCCCGGCAGGTAGCACCGTTCTGGCAGGGGCTGGAGTCACACTCATCCAGCTGCACCTCACAGTAACTGCCGGTGTAACCCACCTGGCACTGACAGTGGTGCGTGTTTCCAACATTGAGGCAATGACCAGAGTGCTGGCACAACTGGTCCACCGTGACTCCTGAAACACAGTTAAATAAAGTGAGCAAACACGTAAAACACACTTGCCGCCAGTGTTAGTAGCTCAGCCAGGAATGAATATGGCTAGACCCAACAAATTGAAAAGTTGAAACTCAAAAATTGAAGTTACTCTTTAAATTACAGTGGGTCAGAACCACAAACGGCTTCCAAATGAAGTCACTGCTCTGTCCCCTTTGTATCATCAGCATCAGCGCTGGCACGAAGCATTCGTATYGCTGTATTATTTTACCACTGGCTGGTGAATACACATCTGAAGTACTACTGTTGCAGTACAAAGGTTCAGTGTTTGTACCTAGAACGTCTGCAAAAGGTCTGGGAGCTTGACACTCTTCTCCTTTGACACTGAATCTGCTTGTTTGGATTTCCTGGACTAAAAATGGCATGACACTGTCCATTAGCCTGGGCTACAAGCCACATTCCAGGAAGAAATTAACTTAAAAACCAAACCTTTTACACGTACATCATCTGAAGCAGGAAATTTCTACTTTGGGGGGCCATGGTATTACCTAAATAGCTAAATAGTGCACTTAGTAGCCAGTATTCTCTGGGAAAATACTTACAAAGATCATGAGTTACAAGATTCCTTTCTTGTACAAGGACAACATGTCTTAAACCTGGCCTGCCTGGGATTTAGCAGAAAGGCATAAACAGCTGATGTATTTCCTAAAAAGGCAGTCCACGTAAAACACTATTACCGAAACYCTGAGACTTCCTAAAATATTTAATTCTTCTTTTCTAATATGTTTATGGTAGAAGCTAGCTTCTTATGTCAGGGAGACTCAAGAAAGCCTTGACTCCCAAATACAACCTCGCAGAGAGTTTTTTACCTTAGAAGTGATCATGATCGACCACCTAGAGGCAAARCTCTCTGGGATTTCCAATGCATGCTGTGTTCACACGCGTACGGGGAAAGGAGGCGCACATCAATGATGCAYGGGGAAATGTTTTCAGTTAAAGCATG
The DNA here is from genome assembly GCA_030449065.1 of Oceanodroma leucorhoa. Taxonomy (NCBI): domain Eukaryota; kingdom Metazoa; phylum Chordata; class Aves; order Procellariiformes; genus Oceanodroma; species Oceanodroma leucorhoa. The sequence goes on from JASVER010000099.1 coordinate 1,660,541, forward strand.
GAGAATGCTTATTTACCCCTTTGTGAAGCTGCCACTTGACACGAGACATTGGGCACATCACAGTAAGCACCAGTCCAGCCAGATGGACAGACACATCGAGTCTGGGCTCCACTCTGGACACATGTGCCTTTATTCTTACAGGGAGACTTGCTGCACAGATCCATAAGTGCCTGGAAAAAAAAAAAAAAAAAAACAAAACCAAACCACAACATGATATATGGCAAGCACAGTAGGAAACACTACTCAGAGTACAAGTTCAAGAAAGGAAGCTCTGCAAAGCTGGTTCCATGTAGCACTGGAAAGAAAGGGACAGTACTTCCCAAGTCTAAGCCAGATGCTTCACTGACAGTCTCAAGAGCTCATATGCCTAGGAAAGCACAAATGTACAGAGAAGTAAACCCCAGATGGCAGCATCATTTCGGGAGTAAGCTGATCCTCACACCTTGCTATGCAGAGGGATCTTTGGCTGGCTCAGTTTGAGAAAATTCAGTTTTATCTCAGACTAGGCTTCTAGTTCCATACCAGTAGGAGGCTTCCAGCTATCTTGATTTCTTATACAAAAAAAAACAGTTTCCAAGCAAAGAGACTAAAACTCAGTAAATCATCATATGAAAGTGGAGTGAGGACCCAAAATAACTGTGTGACCTAATACAAACCAGCCACTAACCATCATTTCCTTTTTGAGCACTTAGTCTTCAAAGTAATACAGCTATTTGATTTATTTCAAGCTGACTTGAGGGAAGGATGAGGTTTTTAAAGCGAGCAGTACTGAATTTTGGCTGTAAAATGCAATTTCAATTGCAGAAAGTTCTGCTTTTCAGATGCAAACTGTCTGCTCACAAAGATTAAAGTAGAAAAATCTGTGCTTTCACAGGCAACCAAAAAGAAACTTGGAATTAAGTTTTATCACATGTCGTTGAGCGTGAAGAAGAAAAACACCGAGCTTCTCGCTTCTGCATTTGTAATGAGTAGCTGACTGTTTTACATGCAAATTCTATAACTTATGAATCATTGTCTGATTTTGTGCTGCTTATTTAGCTTTACTAATTAGGTCAAGTCAGTTTACCACTAAGACAAGAACTACAGTGTAGCTGTAATCTATAAATCTTTGCAATACAGCTTTGAATAGTACTTATAAATTTAGAAAGTTCTGATTCCTTGTGTAAAATGAGTAATACATTATGATCAAGCTTCTCCGAACATAAAGCAGACTTTCTGAGAAACCACAACATTTAATCTGGGGACAGGAGCATTAATTCTTTTCTCAAGTAAAAACAAAGCAAACATAACAGAAGAGGAACTACTGAACTTCACAGTACTTTACGATCACTCTCAATGCTAATTCTCCCAATGAGGTTTAAGCGGTGTGCCCAGAATGCATAATTAGGGTAGCAGAGGGGTTGCTTTTTTATATCACTTCATTACTTTGCATTCACTTCCTCCATTAGCAATACCTAGAAGCAGACCTGACAGTTTAATGTCTAGCAACATACTTCTGGAAAAGCACCTCCCCCACTGCCACTAAAATGCTGCTTCTAACACCGCTGCTTTACAAAGACACATTGGCACGAAAGACAGTTGCAAAATCCTTACAAAATTGTGGTGTTTTCCAGTAGTTTAAGAAATTCACAGATTTTTTTTTTTTTTTTTTAAATGGCAGCACTTGGGCTGCTTATGAAGGAAGCCAATACAGTGTTTACTGTTCCGAAGYTAGAAATGGTCTCAAATCATTCTTGCTGTTTTGATAAGCACAGAATAAAAAGAAAAAGCTCTGATTTGAAAAATTAAATCGGCATTCTGTCTCCACTGTGATATGCCAAGTTTAAAGTCTTTAATAGGTACTCGTCAGCCATTTAAAGTATGGGTTTGCAGCTCCTACATTCAACCATGGAAAACTGTAAATTGCCTGAACTTAAGTCTGAAAGTAAGGCTAGAGATTTTTATTGAGGTTGTTAACAGGACAATCACATCAGCCACTGCCCCAAAACATTTTCTGGCTCCTTATGGAAAAAAAAAAAAAAAATCTACAATCATTCCAGAATAACTACYCCTCCCTGTATAAAATAGAACAGTTAAATTAAGGTCCTGCTAATCAGACTGATACTCTGCCATTTAAAGTGGTGGTTTTTTGTCTTGGTTTGTGTGTGTTTAGTGGTTTTTTTAATACAGGACTCTGCCTTCAATCCGGACAATTTTATGCTTCATATGAAGTGCAGCCATTTTCAAAGCTAACAGCTGGTTTTCATTTAAGAAGAAAACTAATCTAGAAAGTTCTAATGACACTTGTCCTCATCAATAACCAAGCATTTTTCTTCTCCTTATAACTAAACACTTTTGATTTCCAGAGTTTTGAACCAGGGCACCTGCTCTGCTAAGACAGAGGCGCTGGACTTATTTTTCCCTTGGGTAGCACCAGGGAACCGGAACTGAAGGAACAAGAGCTCTGCCACGTTTGGTACCTCACATCTAACCCGGTCACTTCTGCTGTTGGACAGTTCAAACAGCAGTGCCCTGTGCAAGACGGGCAAGAAAATGTCACCCACCTGACAGTTCTTCCCCGTATAACCCAAAGGACATATACATCGGTATGTGCCAAGGCTGTCTACGCAAGAGCCTTTGTTCAAGCAAGGATGTGAATCGCACTCATTAATTTCCGTGAGGCAGAAGGGTCCTGTAAACCCCACCGGACACTGGCAAGTAAAGGAATTGATCCCATCCACACAAGTACCTCCATTGAAACAGGAGCTGCAAGAGAGTGAGAACAAAGGTAAGCCGAGACAAAATGCAATTAGCTCACAGCCAAAACAGCATGTAAACATTACTGAAATGAGAGAGAAAACCAGATTACAGGATCTTCTGACCACTGGTAAATTCCTGCTAAAGAAGCGTAAATCAGATAACAGCAACTCAAGGGAACTCCAGCTCACTGTCTTTTACCTTGGCAGGCAAAGAAAGTAAAGCAGGGTTTCAACGAGTCATTAGTGATGGAGGTTACTTATTTAACGAAATCTTCCCAGCTTCAATGTGACCACAAACAGTACTGTACCAGGCAGGCGTGTGGCTTGCTCAAACTGATAAATTTTATACAAGTTTTATTACAAATTACAATTGTGTTACAAATTGTGAGAAACAAAATAATTTGCCTTTTTTTTTAAAGCTTCAAAGGAGTCACAGGTATGTGTTCTCAAGGAAAAAGTGCGTATAACATGCAAAACACAAGCGTGTTCTTCATTGAAATTATGTGAAAGTATTGGTATTGCTAAATCCCTTCCTCCTCTTTTCATGAGAACTCTAAGTCCTTGATTTGTAAAACTACTCATACATGCCCTGGCAGAATTCTGATCAAAGGAATTCTCTCCCTCTCCCCAATCTTCTGATCATAAGAATTTCTGCCAGATTAGGTGTCCTATGCAGAAGTGACTGGGAAAGTTAGAAGTGATGCCTCATGCAAAATTGACTCCTTTTTCCTTCTAAAGAAACGCCTGCCAGGAAACTCCTGCTCCTCTGAAAATAACCCTAGATCAGACTCAAGATAATCAGTTTGATAAAGTACACAAAACGAATTCGTGCTTGTTATCTGTTTTGTGCACTGTGAAAGGGTACTTCCATGAGAGAAGCCACTGACTCACCTCCTTGAACTTCCAGTGCAAGTTTTAAGTATCTAAATTCTGACTGTGATTACGGTAGAGATGTCAACATTAACCTATTTATCAGAGATGTTCCTCTGCCTTATGAGCTGAATTCTGTTTTACAAGGAGCAGAAACTGCTGTTTACATTCATGGCAAAACAAGGGAGAGAAGACAGAGGAACTGTCAATCACTTGGCGTGTTTCACTGAAATCAGGTACCCATCTCCAAAAGAAGATGGCACTCTCTCATAGGCGGTTTCTCACACAAGACACGGAAGAATTATTTGAACCGAATTCAAATTAGCCAACCATCATGGCGCTCTTAAGTATAGCTCAGTAAATTTTGGCTGAGAAGGTGTGACTGGTTTAGCTTGGCAGAGCGTTGAAAATTGCTACATCCTTCATTCATACCTGCGAGACTGGTTTCTGACCTGACTGATAAGAAAAACAAAAACAGGATGAACCTCAAGGAAGAACCAGGCGTTCTGCTAAAACACCCAACATACTTCACTTGATTAAACAACTGTTGTGCAAATTAAACACACCCTCATCACTGACACAATCCTGTTCTTAGGCAAAAGATGTTAAAATACTTCCTCCCCCACGAATGCAATTTTATAAAAGATAAGAAAGATCTTTTCTTTGCGTGCAGAAAACGCATGAGAATACCAAGAGCTTTGCATTTAGGCCCCCTATTTGCTTCTGTAACTAGATTAGAACAGACTATTTTTAAATTTTTTTTTAACCATTTCAAACTTTATTAGAAATTGTTTCAATCTGAGAATCTGAAGCTACTTACATCAATCCTAACAAAGCTTAAAATAAATATGCAGGCAGATGATGGATACACAGGGTTAACACTCAAAGAGCTTTTGTGAACCCCTTATATAAGGACCAGCTGTTGATCATTTTAACTCGGTTCCACACCTCCCTCTTAGAATGACCTCAGGTTTTATCTCAACACTGCTAAACCACATCCAATTTGTGAGCATTAAAAGATCTCTGATGATTAAACCTTTCCAGAACAGAATTTGTGGATTTAGTGTTCCTCCTGGTTGCTTCTTCATATTATTTGCAGTCAATAACTCAACTCAGGGCTAATTTAGTTTTCCTGCCTTTCTGAGAGTTGGCCATTGCTTCAATTTTTGCAGCTTTTGTATTTCTCAAAACAGTAACTGCTCATAACCAATCAATTATTTCCCCTCCCCTATATGATAATGGTCTTATAAAAATATAAATTATTTATGTTTTAATAAGTTAGCATCTGTTAGTCTTAATGTTTGTTAAACACTGTCATAATTCTTCCTATAATGGAACTAAGCTTCTAACTAGTTGTGCAAACTGAAGACCAACTTTGACAGGCAACTGTCTTTCAGCTGGTATCCTGCACAAGGTAAGCAAGCTTTCCTTGCATGAATCACAAGTATGTCTCAGTGACAAAAGGCAGGAAAACAGATCTTCATCGTTAAAAACATCCCTTCTGAGTAGGACTGACTTCAAGCCACGAGCACACGTTGTGTTGCTCCTTAGTGCCGCAGCACAGTGAAGTTATCTCACCTCTCAGTGCATTCATCGATGTTGTTCTCGCAGTTGGTTCCCTCAAACCCAGGCTGACACTTGCACGTGTAGCTGTTGACGTAGTGGGTGCACGTGCCTCCGTTCCGGCATGGTTCACTCAGACATTCATTGGTATCTGTTTGACATTTATCTCCATGAAATCCAGGTAGGCAGATGCACGAGAAGGAGTTTATCCCATCCACACATGAAGCTCCGTTTTGGCAGGGATCTAAGATAGAAGCGTTACAGTAAGTGTTAAAATGGGTAACAGTCAAAGACCAGGCCTAGAGTAGTATCACACAGCCCAGAGTGTGACAGACGACTGACAAGTTTTTCTGAGCCACTTTATGGAACAAATAATTGCAAAGCATTATCAATAACAAATTCACAAAGAAGGTGTGGATCAAGACCAAGCTTCAGGGCCTAAAGGTTTCTCTGCTCGGGTTTGTTCAGCCAAAACCAGCAAAACCAGACCCAAAGTCTCTTGGTTTAAAATTCAAACTCTGCTTTTTTGATAAATGCCTACTGAGAAAGACAATACAAACTGCACAGCWACTGTTTCTTCTTCCTTATCAAGTCTTATTCATAAGAGAACTCGGACCGTTCTCTCTTTTCCAGACACTGCTCAACACATGAAAGAACTTGTGTGCTTCATTTTAAGCATGAAAGTAGTCCAGTCAAATCAAATGTGTATGTGTAAATTAGTATATATATGAGCACTTATGCATTACTGAGCACTTAGCATTTTTCCCAGTATTAAAGGCTGATTGGGGAAAGGCTGGCAGAAAAGCTCACAAATTCATACACAACCTTGGATTCTCCTCACCTCTGCATTTCTTGACATTTGCTTTATCCCTGCCATGATCTTGCTACTTGTGTATTTTTTGGTCTAAGCCACCCCATACTACTGTATTTCCTCTACTTCCACAAGTACCAATCTGCCTGAAAGAGCTCTGCCATTCACTAGTTTCTTCCTGCTTTGTTCCTTCCACTTTCGGATTTAAAACCCACTTTCCCCTGTTGGATCCTGCCTCTGAAGCCAGCTTCCTTTTCTACTCTGCATTCCCTAGACCAAAAGCCCATGTATATGAAGGCAGAGAGGGAAACTGGGAGGAGGGAGGAAAAGGGGAGACAGGAAGGGGGAGGAAAAAACAGTTACAGAACAGGTTTTTTTATTTATGACTATCTTTAAGTGCTACTAAAATACAAACTTTAAAATGCAAATAGACTCCACCAAAAATCTGCAGTTCAACATAAGTACAGGATGATTCTGTTCACTGGTAAACAAAGAAAACAGACGTGAAAGGTAATTAAAGCTCATTTATTGTCTSAGAAATATGCTCACACGATAAAAAATTGTGTTAGAAGAGACACACCTGCATCCATTTAAAGGTCATCTGACTACTGCAGAGAAAAAGCACATTCAAAGTGAGACCCCTGGCAGCTATAAAATGCTGTGTCTATGGCAGCCAGCCATTTATGACTGAAGCCAAATGCTGCGCATTAATTTTCTGTGCCGCACATTTACTGACAGAAAAAGGAGACTCGAGTATCAACTTTTCAGTAAGTTCTTGTTATTGGAGGGTTTGTTTGCTTCATAGATTAAAGACATTTGGCTCAAGCCATGGAAGGTTTTTGTTATGCTAAATGAAATCAGCTGTAGCAGTAATTTGAAATTCTTCTTCAACCTCATGGGTGTGCTGCCTAACAGACAACACGGGATGAATCTCACAACTCTCAGAACACTTAGGAACAGAGAGAGATTTCCCAGCTGTTCAAGAGAGAAAGATGAACACTTTAAAAACATTTTTATCTTCAGACACCCACATAAAAACTAACAGGACAAGCAATAATGTTGTTGGCTTCAGTAAGCAGAGCTCTGGGTCAATGCACCAACGTGACATTTTTTGTACTGTACCTGTTTGCTCAGAAAGAGGCAATCAAAAGCTCAGGCTGAGCCAGATATCTTAGAAGTTCTTTCAGCAATGCTGATTTGGGGTGTCCCACGGTAACTTTTGCTAAAAGACTTGTTTGGATCCTTCTCTACAGTAGTCACAAATTTAAATTTTTTTCAATGCAAAACACAACTCTCTAAATTCATACCTAAAGGCTTTAAGACTTTGGTTTGTTTTTAAGCTATGCAAATAAAAAATAGAGGTTTGGGTTTTGGGGCTTTTTTGTTGGTGGTTTTTTTTTTTTTTTTTTTTTTTTAATTAAAGAGCCAGCCAATTAAAAAATTGCAACATTGTGAACCCCTCCAAGGTTTGATAACGCACTTTCCAAATAGTAACACATGAACTTTTAAACACATGACACTTCTCAGGAGACTCTGATTTTATCTGGTGATGACACAGAATATGCCCAGCAAGAAAAAGAAGTTACTATGTATTTGGTTTCCCTTGTAAACAGCAGTGTCAAGGGCATGAAATTAACATTTACTTTCTTGTAATTTAAACAATTTCAGTACTCATCAGTATATGGACTATCCTCCTGCAGCTGATACCTATTCCAGAACAGAGTGCCTTCCTGCTGCTTAATTTGCTTTCAAATATGGATTAACTGGAACAGCAACAGGACCCACTCTTTCCAGAATATTAATGTCAGACGGAGGCATTTCAGGAAAGACTGCTATACCCCAGATTCCCACCACACCTCAATCAAGCTTAACATTGAAATACAGGTAAGCCCTGCAGTGYTACTTTAACTTGGTGTATTAAAATTTCAGGCAAATATAATTCTTCATTTAACAGTGCTCCTCATTAAAGTATGTAAACTCTAAGGACCTTTTCAAGTTAAGAATCTGGGAACAACTCCTGCTACCAGTTAGAACACCGCAGTCCATTTCCAGCAGCTGAACGTGATGGATTTTGACTGCCTCAAACATGCAAGTCTTTCAAAGCCGAGGTTTGGGGTTTTTTCTTTTTGGTAAGAGATGATAAAAGAACTTTCAGTATCTGTCAAGTAGAAGTCATCGATAGTACAGCAAAATTATTTCTAGGAAAAACTGGAAAACACAGAACAATCTGCTGATACTCACTTGAAAGGCAGTCATCAATGTTACTGTCACAGTCTCCTCCAGTGAAGCCTGGCCGACATTCACACAGGTAACTGCCTTGAATATTATGGCACAGAGCATGATTTTTGCAGGGTTTTGAGAGACATTCATCAATATCCACTGTACATCTCTCCCCTGAAACATGGAGAGTCCAGAAGTAAGACCTCTCATAAGGCAATGGTCAAAAGGCTCAGTGCCAATACTGCTCAGCGTTGAAAGCACAGTATGTTCCCCAGCCACATTACCTTCCCAGCCAGGGGCACATTGGCAGGTGTAGCCTTCAGAGTCAGGAGATTCTTGGCAAATTCCCGAGTTCTCACAAGGATCAGGAGAACAAGGAGCAACCACTACCTGGCAGTTCACACCTGGAGAGCAGAAGGGGAAAAACCAGGACAGTAGGCTGCTAAGGGCCTGGTGCTTCTTGGAAGAACGAATAAAGAGACTGTAACTTGCATGATTATCCTACACAGCAGTGGACAGCATTTCCATATTTGAAAAATCTCAGCAGAAGGAAAAGGAGATCAGAGCACTCCTCATGGGCTCAGTGGGTACAAGCAGACAGCAGCCATGGTAATTCCGAGTTTAATGCCCCTTCAATTCCCAGTGCACTTACATATCTCAGTCTAACTTTCTTACAAAGAAAATTAAGCTAAGCTGCCACCAGGACATTTCTTAATGAGTTCAAACAAGGCTTAGATATGGTCTTACTAAGTATTCTACTACTGTATCAAGTCTACATGAACTGACTGTAATTTAACTTCATACAACCATGGCATTTCCCCTCTTGATTCCTATTTCCATGAAGTTTAATGAAAAGATTAAAATGGCACTAGGGGTGCAAAGAAGTGGAAAGGAAAAAGAGAACAGAAACTTCTCTCTGAATTTTCACCTTTGAATCCTTTCCTACAGGCACATCTATATCCATTCAACAGATCCTCACAAGTTCCTCCGTTCTGGCATGGGTTTGATTTACATTCGTTCCCTTCTGTTGAACAGTAATCTCCTATCCAGCCTGGGTCGCAGACACACTTGTACCTTTAAAGGCAAAAACAGCAGTAATTTTAGAGCATTCTGAAATAACTCCTCTACCAGTTTCTCCTGCAGATTAGTTTTGGAGACAAAATCAGAAGACCTCTCTTTAGGAGAGCCCTAAGTTATGTTTAGATTTCTTACCCCAGCTGTACAGTTTTGAAAATACTGAAAATAAACCCTGCCTTAAAACCACACTTCCCTCTGTTACAGTTTTCACAAAGCACTCAGTCAACTAGCAATATGCTTCTGCTTTGATAAGACCATCTCAATGCATTTAAACAAAGGCAGAAAAAAAAGATTTAAAAAAATGGAGGGGAACAATAGGTTCCAAAGATAACTAGACTGATTTAATACAAAGTAGTGGTTACAAATGAAAACAGCTGGCTGGGAGCAGGAGCAAYCTTCTCCATCATGTTGCAAAATCTGAAGTAGAGCAGCACTCCACCCACATGACGTAGAACCAAGGACCTGGTGAATCACCCTGGACTCAGGCCACCCAACACACACACTGGCCACCTTTCTGTCATGCAAACAAGACTTGTTTTATCTGGCACCGAGCGTAAGGTGTACATGAGCATAAATATGAATGCGGGTGACAGATGATAGACAAGATGAACCAAAACATTTGTTTTCCAAGCTTACATGGAGGCTGAATTAGCAAGAAAGGCAGCCTTCCCGCCAGCTCCAGGGAAAGTGCTGAATCCTGCCCTACAGAGCTACCCGCAGTGGTAAATCACTKCCTTGCCCAAGTGCTGACAACACTCTCCAGGATGCAGCACACATCTGGGAGGCACTGCTATTCCACATACAGTTGGGAAGTTTCACAAACACAAGCCCTACCTCCCCAAACCTGTTGATTCCACAGGCCCTGCACTCCCAGACTTATCATTACCAAACAGAGATCTGATTCAGGGCTCCTGAAATCACATTTGGTCTTCCTGGATGGGAACATTCAGAAGCAACTACTGCCATCAAAATAGCCAGAAAGAGCTTTCCTTTTTTCKCTCAGGCATGCAACAGTGTGACTAAAGCTGACGAAATCTCAGCCTTGAATAAACTTTCTAAGCCAAATACCGCTCTAGCTCCTAGTGTCAAAAGTTGTCTGTCTGTTCCTTAATACAGAGTATTTGGGTAGCAAGAACAGCACTAGCCAACAAAGATAGTCTCCACGCTCARTGTTTTAGAGTTTGATGGAATAGGTAGCCGCTGCTCCCCAAAGATTCAATTTGGAACCATTTCTTTATTTTAATTGCATTCACTCTACTCACTCGAATTGCCAAACCCACCCTTTAGAGGGTGGCAGTCCACCCTACACTACATGCCCATGCAAAGACAGCAGAGAATACAATGCAGGACAGAAAAACCTATGTTGAAACAGCAGACTGCAGCTGGTGACTAAAGGTCTGCATCTTACTGTGATTATGTCATGGGCAGCAGATAAGTCTGGATCCTAATGTGAGAAATTAGAGAAAAATCAGAAACCTCAAGTCAAGATGGAACTCCAGGCAAAAAAAAAAAAAAAAAAAAAAAAGTATAGAAGGCAGCAGATAAGTTTGATGTGACAATAAGTACTTACCCACTAGTAATATGTGTGCAGTTGCCATGCACACAGGGATTACTAAGACAGCCATCTGCCTGTGACTGACAGTGAGGATGATGGTAACCTTCAGGACATACACACCGAAAGCCATTGACTTCATTTATACATGTCCCGCCATTATGACAGGGGCTGGATGCGCATTCATCAATGTCCACATTACAACGCGGGCCTAGAAAAAAACCCAATACTTATTAAGTAGTATTTCTTATAAGAACACTTGCTTTGCAGGTCTGCGAGAACATACATTGAGAGACAATTCAGTAAAGCCAATGCAGCGGGACAGATCTTGCATGCCTCCGTGCTTTAACCGAAGTCAAGAGAAGCATTTTTGGAAGATGCAGCACTCTTCTGTGCCTGGAAAACAGCACTTGCACTCAACAAGTGTTTACAAACCATTCAAGAATCTCAACGGAATTCCACTAAAAATCACCAGTTAATATTCATGAGGAAGACAAAAATCATTCAACTGTATCATGCTTGGAACAAACCTCTTGAGCTCCACTTGTCATAGCCCTGCTCTTCTGCTTTGAAAGTACCTAACCTTTGAACAACCAATACTGCCATACTGTCTGCAGTAAATACAGTTCTTGTGGTTTATTGTGCAAAAGAGACTCTAAAAAACACCGTTTCCTGTTTTGCCTGCCTCTGATTACGACGGCAAGATCCTCAAAGTAGTGACCATGAGATCTTGTGAGGCTGGAAAGCTAAACAAAGTGAACGTTGCAGTAAGTTGAAAGCATTTTTAACATAAGGCAAGGACAAAGTAACGAGACCCCATGCAAGCCAGCTCTTTAAATACTGAAATATGGCAATTCATCATATTACTGAATTATTTTAACAGCATAACAGTAAGTAGTCCAGTAGGATAACAAATATGGTATGCCAGCAACAAAGAAGACTGAAAGGCACGAGTGACCAGGATCATGGCTCTTCCTGTTCTGGAGACTAAAGAGTACCACYATGCCAGAGCCAAAGGAAGGAAGGAGCGTCAGAAGTTTAGAAAGACGCCAAGAGAAAAGCACCAAACACGTGAAACCTCTTGGTGCTATTTCGAATGCATTTCAGATCAATTTTAATTAGAATCATCCAGTAATAAACAGTAACAAACGTGATGAGAAAACTGTTATAAACAGTACCAACTGCCTTACAACAATTATTTTATGAGCATATTACCCTACATGGCTCAAAACATATTAAATCCATTATAAACAGTGTTGAGATGTGCTTTAGTCATCAGAAATAGTCCTGATGCAGATCTACAGCTCTAAGCATCGATCCAAAAGTGCCTAAAAGCTTCTTTTTTCAGCCCTACTTCTACTGTATTAGGTAAGTCTTTATAATTTAAAAAGGAAACAGAACAGACCACACTATGAAAGAGAAGTACTAAAAAAAGCAGGTTATTCAGTTGGAGACTTCAGAGTGGAGAGCAGCTCATTAGAACACTGAGTTAGTGGTTTGCCTTCACAGAAAGAGAAATACTGTTCATGGTCAAAGCCCAAGGTACTGTCTAATCAAACATCTCTATATAGTCCATAATCCCTCTGTCCCTGGAAAGAAGCTGTAAATAATAAACCGAAGTCACGTGGGTTTATTTGTTATAAAACCAAGAACCATGAATTGGACGTAATTACCTAACAAGAATGGCATTTCACAGCACAGATTTGCCCATTTTTCTGCTTGGTAGAACATGCTGTAATGTAAGATGCTGAGATTCAAAGATTAGAAGGATTTACCGAGATACTAACTGAATCCCTTGCAGTCAGTATGCAAAGAACAGCTTCCTTAGCTACCCGGATAACTATCTTCAAAACAACTCAAAGCTATCGGGTAGCTGACTTTACCTGTAAATCCAGGTTTGCAAGCACAATTGTAGCGATTAATGCCATCAATACAGTCCCCGTGAATGCATGGGTTACTTGCACAGTCATCAAAGTTATTTTCACAGTTCACTCCTGGAAAAAAAAGTTAGGTGGATATAAGGAGGCCAAATCTTACAAGAAAGACAACAAAACTATTTCACAGAAATAGCCAAACTAAGAATGCCACCTGCTTCAAAGTTACATGTGCATTGGTGTGACTTATACAGGCGATGATGCAGAAGCACTGCGACACCAGGGAACGTCACCTGAGTCACCGGGTGCTGACTGAATATGACCCTAAACCGGTACTAAATGTTTAAACAAAAGAATAAACCGTTTTGAACACCACACCTAATTTTTTTACTGCATGCCTGAATTTTGGGAGTAAAGAGAAGGTAAATTCTTCCAAGACAAGTTGCAGTACCAGTACGGGTTCAGGCGATCCACACAAACACACCAAAATTCAGGGAGGAAACGTAATGTGAAAATGACACTCTCATACCACAAGCTTATCTCTGTATGCAAACTTAGCACACACCAGAGCACACATAAGAAATAATTAAATGCCTGAATTCTGTTAGAATCCAATCCTTCCACTTGTGCTTTACGTACCTGAAGTGCCCAGCAAACAGTTGCATTGGTAGCCATTCACCAAATCAATGCAGCGCCCTTGATGGAGGCAAGGATTGCTGTGGCATTCATCTATCTGCTCACTGCATATGGCACCCATGTAGCCAGGATTGCAGATACATGTGTATGAATCAATTCCATCTTGACATTCCCCATGGTGGCAAGGATCAGGATCACAGTTGTTGATATTCTCCTCACACAGAAGGCCAGTAAAACCTAAGGAAAAATGATGAAGAGGAGTAACTAAGAAGTTAACTGGTATGATGCTGCAGTGAATATAATGCAAATATAGAAAGAATCACATTAAGAATCAGCAAAGTGGCAGACAGCACAAAGGGTAACTGGGCATCTCAACTGCTGCCCATTTTCCAGCCCTGGAGAACAACACTCTTCCACTGCTCACAGCATTACAGAACAACATCTTGCATGGAGAATCCTGGCATTGGAAGTGGTTACCTTCAGTTTATTCAGAACAGTAGCAAWGAGAGGAAACATGTAAATCTCCATGAGAAATATTTACTCGCATCAGTATAAACTATCTGAAGGCACTCTCCTGTCATTATTTCCTCTACACAATACCAGGGTGGTTTGATTTTTTTAGTATGAGAAATTACAARGATGCTGCAGAAACCTTCCCAAGGGAACCCCCTTGGCTCATGTCAAAGCTTCTGCAGTTCTGCTTCTTAAAAAGTTTCTTGCCCCTCTCATTGGGAAACCTTTCAGTAACTCCAGTCAAGCACCAACAGCCAATTTATGAAAGACTGCATGCAACCTCTTCAGTCAGGAGCAATGAAACAAGCAGCAACTTGGCCTGTTTCATTCTGCTTCAGCTGGGAAACATCCTGAGCAACAGAGAAGGACAGAATCTATTCACCAGAAGGGCTAAAACAATGGTTCAGGAAGCTTGGAGCAGCAAACAACTCCCTCAAGAGCCCTGTCTTCCATGATGGAGCAGAGCTATATCAAACAGGGACAATTTAAAATAAATGGTTTTCGGAGACAAGGTTTTGGAGCAACAGCTCACACTGCCTTCCAGCAGCTGGAGATTAGGAAGATAGAACATCAAATTTCAAACACCAACTGTAGACTGATACAAACCAAGCTGCAGGGAATTTCAACAGCTGAAGAGTGRTTCTCACCTGAGTATTATAAGTGGATAACAGGCTCCCCATTTTTCATACAGGTTTGTGGTTATTTCTCTGGTCAAACATACCAGGTGACGGCTAACATTTCCAAGTTCTGCGAACGTATGCATGGATAAATGGGTGTGGAAGTAGGTGGGGAGAGGGAAGGGAAGCTAGTTAGAGAGATGGATATAAAAAGATGTTAGGGAAGGAAGAAAAACAAACCGGTAAGAGGACGAACAGTGGCAAAAAAAAAGAAGAGGACAGAGGCAAAGAAAAGAGGAAAGACCTAGGACAACTCAAGAAAAGAAAAGCCATGATCTACCACTGGGAAGGAGAAGTGGAATAATGCCAGAAGGGAAAGAAAAGACAAAAAGCAAGCAGTAAATAGAGCTATCTGTACAGCATTTGGCCAAACATTTTGCAGTTTTCAATCACTTCGGCAGCTGGCGATTACCATTCAGGGAACACATATCACTCATAATACGAGATTAATAGAGCAAGAACATACTCAAACATTATTTTCCAGTAACTGACCTGCCCCAATGATGAATTCCACATTTCAGTCTTATAGAAAGCTGTCAATATTAAATATAATACTTAGCATACATTCATTCAAAAAATTATTACCTTGTCTCCTATTTGTAGCTCAACTGAACCAGTTAAAGATCGGATATATTTCTCGATCTCTTAACTGAACATACCTTACTGAGATATGATTTCCCTCTTTGCAGACAAGAGTTAGACTAGAAAAAACACACTTGAATATAGAACATAAGAATCCCTCAGACAGGACGGAAAAAGCCCTAGTAGAGAGTCCCTCTTCCATTTTCAGCCAAAGTACTAACCAAGGATTTTACTAAGAGCTGCTGCTTCAGTAACACACATTTGGTTGCTTTCAGCCTGTTCCTTGAAAATGCTCCATACATCATGTGCCTTCACGGAAGCAGACGTCTTCCCTCCTCATCTGGGAAACCTAGGATTTCTGTACTGAGGTGGTTCCAGCAGTTGAGTGCCCAAATTCAGAACATGCTTTTCAAGGAGCAGCTCTCCACATTGTCCTCCACTACACGATCCAAAACCCTCCCAGGCCCGATAAGCTCTGCACTCTTGGTGAATGAAAGCAACCAGACCACACATCAGCTTGAGAAAGACTTTCGAAGATAGTTTCCAAGTTTGGAGAATATTTGAGCTTTTTCTTCTTTTTGCAAGTGTCAGCTTATTCTGTCACATGCAGAAATCAAAAGGAGAATTCTGACACCAATAATTATTCCTCTCCTGATTAGAACTACTGCATTCCCCTACTTCCAACAAATTCATTGTTTCTTCAGGCACTTTGGGGAAGGGGGAGAAGGTGTGTGTGAAAAGACTGGGGAGGAATTTTTAGGCTAATCTCTGCTATATTCTGTACAGTGCAGAATGAATTAGCAAAATCAAATTTGCCTTAACAATTTGATTATTGGAATGATTCAAAATGAGAAAAATTGCACGTAAGTCTAGCCAACTTAACAGCACATYTCTGGGACAAAGGTAGCTCCAGGAATCGTTCAGCCTCTTCCCTAATAGAAGAGCTAAAGCCAATGCATTCCACACCTGAATCTGCATCACGAGCAATGCATCAGGCACCATTAACTGAAAGCAACCAAAAGTCATTCCTTACTRAGAATTAGAGTGTAACATCTCTGAACTGCCCATACCGTTTTATTTGACCAGATGTAAAAATTAAGATAAAATATATCTACATCGCTCCCAGAGGTCTGAAGGTAAGAAAATCCCATAATTAAACCTGAGACTTCGAAATGTGTAATCAACCAAGCAGTAAAGGAATTCAGTGCATTCAAAAAAACCACCTCAGTTCCATCCACAGCTCTGTCAAAACTTCTGTATGATGCTTGACAAATCATTTTAACTATATTCTGGCAGGCAGCTACTGTGTGCTATTTCTTCCAGTGGACACAATTTTTACTGCATTTCAATCTCCCACTTTTGACATAAAATAGCCTGACGCAACAGAAATCAGAATACACAGTAGTACTGCTCTGCCCATCTCTTGTTCTTCAACTGTATACTATATAATCCGACTTGGAAGAAAGAAAGGTAAGCCACAGATAAAAGGCTTCACCCTGCTGGCTTTCCACTTGCGGATTCCATAGTCAATACAGAAGAAGCTGTCACCTTCTGGGAAGTAAGAGATGGGGCTGAAAGAGGGAGGCCAGAACTCCCATCAATTGTGAACTTACTGGTGACACAAGTGAAAGGCTTTCTGTACTTAAATGCTATTCTATGCYGCAAAGGAGTAGACAAAGTTTTGCAACAAACAAGCAGTATTTCAGAGAAAGAAAGGACGCYGACACTTCTTTGACCACCCCTTTATGTATTTAGGTTACACGCAATCTCCAATCCAGGAGCTCTGAACACAAGACTAACCTGTGGCGCACTGGCACTCATAGCCATTGGGATGGTCAATACATTTGGCTCCGTTGAGACATGGCGTGCTGGAGCAGTCATCTATATCAATCTGACAYACGGCACCACTGAATCCTGAAAGGCAGAAAAAAAGATGAAAATCCAGAAGTAATTTGAAGTAGTTAATCTAAACAGCTGCAATGTCAGGAATTATTTATCAGCAAATCATTAAACCACCCAAATATAAGCTCAGTAAATCTAARCTCAATTGCATCATTAAGCACAGACACCACACGCTGGGTGGATTGGTTCCTTGTCCAAACCACCAGCCAAAACATAGTTTCTATCCTCCAGATTAAAGGAGCCTCAGCTTGAAAACTGAGATGGCCAAGTCAAACAGAAGTAAAGCAGATGGAGCACAAGTGGTGTCCACCACTGGATAGTATGCCTGTCTATAAAACAGAGAGGCCACCGATAAAAACTTTCAAGTAATCAAAGCAAGTAACTTAAAATGAAACAATAATGCATACATCACTAGAGCCTTCAGACTGGAATTACTACAGCAGTGTGGAACGTGGTACAATACACCATTGTATCTTTCAATACACCTGTTGAAATAGTTAATGAACTATCAATAGGTTATGTCACATGATGCAGATCCTCAGGCACTTCAAGAAAAAAAAAAAAAACAACAACAAACAAACCCTCCAGGAATGTTTCTTGAAGGAAGGAACCAAAGGAGKAGCCAGAACATCGTTACTGAATAAGAAGAGATGCAGAGCAGGCTTTTGTCAARTATATTCCTATCTCAAAACTTTTTGTCAGCCATCAGGAGGACAAGTGATGTTTACCCTAYAGCTAACATTGATCTCTCAGCTCAGCATTTGTCCTTCTTTTCTAAAGTGGAGGCCCAATCCACCTCCCTCTTCATGTAAGCAACATAAGCTATATTGATGCAAAAATGGCTTCTGCCTAAACACCTCAGAAAAAGACAAAAAGCATGCAGAGGCTCTGATTTTTAAAGTGTATTTAGAATTACTCATCTATACCTCACCATGATATCCACAATAACAGTAGTTCTTGCTGCCAACTACCCTTTAAGGTGAGATGTCCAACTGTATGTTTCTCGGCACTTCTATCCAGTTACAGGCACAATCCTACTGCAACCAATACATSCCTATCCTTACTTACCAGTGACTGCAACTCACTCATTCCAACAGATGCTGCACTAAGACAACAGAAGCTCACAAGAAATATACTGCCCGCAATCTCTCACTGGTTACCTATGCAGTTCTTGGTAAGGTGAAGCAGAAAAAGCTTACCAGGAGGACAGACACAGAGGAAGCGGTTGACTTTATCAAGACACTCTCCATTGTTCACACAGGGATTACTTAGACACTCATCAATATCTTCTTCACAGTGAACACCTTTAAAACCTGTTTACAAAAAAAAAAAGAAGTAAGAAGAGGTGACTGAAGGCCTTAGAAAGTGCCCTTAAGAGTATAACTGCCTCTTATACCAGCGTTCAGAGTCTAGGCCTARTTTCATTGCAAGTTTGCAGTTTGGACAGAACCTACGAGGTAAGAATATACACCAGAGGTTGAAAACGGATGTTGAGTGTGTATTTTTCACAGTTGCTGAACATGCTCACTTAATCAGCRGTAACAGGACAAGTTTGTGCTGAATTCGCATCTAATGTTTTCTTCCACTTGATGAGAAGGGGTTATGTTTAAACACTAGGGACGATATCAATATATTTGGGTATGCACCAACAAAAGGTAAAAGGTAAAGAGACAAACACAGCAGATAGTTAAAAAGTCTTGAGCTAAAATTAATGACAAGAGTAAAAGAAAAACATTAAGAAGGGTGAAATTCTTGGGACTAGAGTTCCACCTTTGAAAACAGATTAGATATTAATAAAAACTCATTCTAGTTTTCATGGTATCAGCTGATCACCTGCAGGGGTCACAATTCTTTCATTATACTGTATAAGACTGTGCAGCTGGCAACTTGCACCCTTTTCTTTTCTTACCACTTTCCATCAGAAAGCAGAACAGCAGATGACATAGGTCATTGGTATGCTGGACGTGTAAATTTTACAAGCACGATCTCAATCAGCTAACTTTTTTACAATTATTTCCTCAGGTTAATGGGAGCTTGCATCATTTGGGTTACTTTAAGCAGAGAAAAAACCCAAACATTATTATCCAGAATCATCATATACATATCTCAAAACACACTCTCTTAAATTAAATTTGCACTTGCTTTGCTTTCACAAAGTTTCTGCACATACACTTTAGCGGGTATAGTAACAAATATGTTCACATCTGCTCCAGCTCAGAATGCTAACTTCCTTTGCTGATGTAGAGACTGGTTTCTTTCTCAGATCTCTAATTGCTTTCTACCTCCCCCACACAAATGCCAAGTCCTCCTGGCTGGTGCCGCCAGAGCAAGCTCTCTCTCACCCTTTCATTTAGCCTCACCCCTTTGCAACTTYGTGTTCCACACCTCAGCAGAGCTGGCAAGTCTCCCTCTGCTCTGCCTTCTGAATTTTTCCTTTGCTGGAAGCCCCGTCTTTGCCAGAAACTCCCCTCACCTGGCATACAGAGACATGTGAATCCTCCAATTTTATCCAGGCAGGTGGCATCATTTTGGCATGGATTTGAATGGCATTCATTGATGTCCATTTCACAGCGAGGTCCTGTGTAGCCCTTCAGACACTCACAGTGGAAAGAACCTTCTGTGTTTACGCATTTCCCAGCATGTTCACACGGATTGCTGTTTGCTGAAAGAAAAATATATACGTGTGTGTGTCAAAACCTCTCCTTGGAGCAGGAAAGCCACAGCATTCTTTATTAGTCATGGTCTTTTCCAGTGGTCATTCCTTTCTGGCAAATAATACCGGGGAAAGACTGTTCATCCTTCTGGGGAAAGGCTACTTTGACTGAAGAAAATACATGGCAATTACTTGCCTGTCAGAGACAAAAAAGAAAGATTGTCGTCCTTACCAATGGACCAAAGGAGCAACTCTGGTCCGTATCACTAATGAAAGTTCTTAAGAGAAGAGTATCAACTAGCAGGGATTAGAGAATTAATGATGCTTTCAAGGCCTTATCTTTAGATCATCTTTTACATTTACTTCACTCCTGAGGCTGACAAGATGCCACCACAGCYACAAAACAACCGAACTAGTCCTTTGTGTGTTTTCAAAAAGGACCAGCACTCTTGTCCAAGGTTGTCCAAGGCAGACTGAGGAACGAAATTCAAAGAYGACCTTCTTTCCAACACTTCTATGAGTGCTGGGTAAGTATTACCTTCACACATCACACTCTAGAAACATAAAGTAGCAGTCACAAAATTATAAGCAAGTCTGTGAGAGTCCAGCTAATCCCCAAAACAACACAAGGATGATATCAGAGAACTACAGCTTTAAAAGCCCACATGGTCACCAGTCTCGGAAGGCACTCAGAAGATCCAGCCATATTCTGGCTGTCAAACACTGTTGGTATATTTCTACCAAGGCGGGAGCTGCAACAGCTCCCACGCAAACTGCAGTACCTTCGTTGTACACTGCAGTTCTAAGGGTCAGCTTAATTACGGCATCTGCATGTGTGCACTCCTCGCACAATGCTAAAGCCCTCTTGCACAATGAAGAATCCTGCTGCTTTTCATATTCCAGAGGCTAACAGTTCAAACATGGACAGCTATTCTGACTCAGCCCTTTGCCCCAGGTCTCACACAAGATTTAAAACCCATCTAAAGACATTGAAACAGGAGGAGAGCAGGAAAGGAGTCGCACTTATGTTGAGAAGCTGGGCCAAAATGTGTATTCTTGTCCCTCTGTTAGTTCATAAAGCAAAGGACCCAACTCCCTGTTTGTGTACTCACAAATAGCAAACAGAAACTCACCCATTGCACATTCGTCCACATCCTCAGTGCAGTCTGCTCCCTTATGGCCTTGAGGACAGGTGCAGATATAGTGACCATTCACAGGATTGGTATCACACAGAGCACCCTTCTGGCATGGATTGCTAACGCATGCATCATCCAAGTGGCACAGAAGACCTAGAGAGGCATCCGAGAGTTTATTCAAAAAAGTGAGATATAGCAGTCAGACTGTATGTTACACAATCAAATCCTCTGTCCTGATATTTCAAATAGAGACTCCCACAGCCAGAAGCCTGAGCACTACCTTACAGGCTTCAACCTATAGACTACCACAGGGATTTCGCCATACACTTTTAAAACATTATCTTTAAATACAGATTCTGTGACATCAGAGGTGTCTCCAGCACTTCTCGAGCTGTACAATGGCTTACATTAGCAAAATCTCCTCCTTGGAGCAGCTACCTAACTCTTCTCTCTAACCAGCATGATATTTCTGACAGCTGAAAACACAGCTGCACATGAAGCTCACTTCCTTAATTCAGATATGCTGACCACTTATATTTCCAGGTAGTAGTTAGGAGACCTTCATATTTTTACCTACAATACAACAGCAAATTTTCCACTATACCAATAAGGGCATCCTCACTCATGCAAAAATATCTAAATTTGCCTTCTAGACTTTTAAGTACAGTTATCATAAGTGGCACAGAACAAGTCACSTAACTTCTCAGGCAAATACAGGTCCTGCTAAGCCCTAGAGAAAGATCTGCTTTCCTTGCAATCTGAACTGTATTACGTTTATCTTCCAGCCTAATACAAATACTTCTTTGTCCCAAGCTACAGAGGTTTAAAAGGTCTTTGCTCGTGGACAGCACACGTTTCCTTTTGTTCTTCCTGGTTTGGTCACAAAGCGTCTAAAATAAACACACCACTTCAAGCAAATGCATAAACTTCAGGAAGTATCTTCTATTAAATGCCAGACCTATGCAAGTTTTCTGCCCTTACCTGCCTTTCCTTCTGGACAAATACATGAAAAAGAAGCCACTCGATCAATGCAAGTAGATCCATTAGCACAGGAGGCAGTGAAGCAGTCATCAATGTTCTTACTGCAGTCATCCCCACTCCAGCCATTGACACAGACACAGGCATAGCCTCCGTTGTGGTTGGTGCAGGTACCCCCATTCTGACAAGCGTTGGGCTGGAGCTGACATTCATCAACGTCTTCAGTGCAAAACTGGCCTGATGCACAGAAAGAAACAAGTTTAATAGAAGTTCAGACACAAGAAGATTCTTGCACAGACAACATAACCAAGGGAAACRCTGTAGTCCAACTTGATTGCCACTTCTTATTTCTAGGACATTTGAGCCTGAGAACCTCCAACAACACTGTCGTCAAATTACGCAAAGACAACTAGCATCCCTAAATGACCCCAAAGTAGGAGCTGAACTGCAAATAACCTTAAAAAGGCACGGTGTGAGAGCCAGCAGGCAGCCTGGAGTATATGAAGATACATCTGCGAGGATGTGAGAAGCAGAAAGAATAAAGGTCTGCCTGCAGAGCAGCCAGAGGGACTAAGAAGAGAGAAGACGGCCTCACAAGAAAATCTTGGCCAAAGCAGTGTCAACAGGCCAGCAGCAAAGCAACTCTTGTCAGGAGAACATAATTCTTTCCTATATAATTATGCAATGAATATTACTTGATGAGGAAGAATAGAATTCTTGAGACTCTTCTACCTAAAATACTCATTTTCCTTCCCCCAGGAAGGACCCCCCCCCCCCCCCAAATAGCTGGGGGTTTTGTTTTGTTTTTAGAGACAAAATAAATACTCTAATAAAACGCTTTAATGACTGGAGATATTGGAGGGAAGAAAACAAATGTGCACTGTTTCAGGGAGTTTTAAGGAAAAGGACCACTGGACCGCTAAGTATTAAATCAGTTTCAAGGGATACTGAATTTCACAGTCACATCTATAGGAAGCTCTTCAACTCACATTTACTGAAGTATTTATTTATCCAAATCCATCTTGCTTTGACATCAAGATCCGGAGAACCTATCACTTGCATCAATGTTTTGTTTCAACACTTATTCATCTTCCCGATTAAAGTTGCATGGTTTACTTTTAAGCTGAAATTGTTTAGCTTAAGTTTCAAGTCATTCCTCCTTATTTTGAGTTTCTCAAACAGATAAAACCTAACAGTTAAGCACCAGCTAATTTATTCCCAGGCTGGCATATGGGTGCACATGTGCAACCACGGAGTACCAGTCACAGTCCACAATCTTCTTTCTGATAAACTATTTCTCCCCTTTCTGTTACATTAAGAGCTCTCTAGCACTGAAAGCTTGCCTTTTTTTTTTTTTAACACTTCCTTATAACTTCCTTTTACCACCCTTCCTAAAATGTTGATACGATGTATGTAGCACCAAAAGACCGCCCTTTATCAGAGAATAAGATTAGATTTGTTTGATGTGACCTTCCCCCCCTCCCCTCCAGCTGACAACATCACCTCCCTCACTAGCTTGCAGCAGCTTTCCATTATTTGGGTCAAGACTCTTAAGTAACTGCATTGCTACCACCAAGATCCTGCCATTTGTCACCTCCAGCTACTGCATCAGCTGGCTGCACACTTACATTTGCCTGGAATTCCCCCCATATTCCAAGAATAAGAAATTCAAAAGCAGGCCACAGATCTTCCCTGCCAATTTGCCTGGGCTCCAGTTTATTCAGGTTTGTCAATTTGAAAATACTTATTAGATGTTGCTTAACAGTAACCTTGTTTATTAATGGCCCAGAAATTATGATGCAAGTGCACACACACACCCGCCTCCAATACACAGAACTGAAACATTTATTGTTGGCAGGAATGTAAAAATGTTCAGTCTTATTAACCATCTCCATCTACTATACTCAAAACACAATTTCTTTTGTTTTCAAAGTACTTAAATAAATCTTAGCCTTTGGTCTTATGAGGTCTGGATTTTTTTCCTTTAGTAGCAAAGAAATAAAATTATTAAAAAAAAAAAAAGTTGCATAACTGACTTTGTTCTGTGCATGTGTTCCTTCCTCCAGCAGGACTACTTTGAAACAAGGATTTTATCACTTGAAAAAACATAATAAAATTTTAACAGTAATAATAACTACAATAGAGTTTCCAGAATTAATCCTTACTTCACAGTTTACTTAGTAGAACAGTTGGGGGGAAATCTAAYACTTCATATTGTTATCTGCAAAACATAGCTCTCTACATTATGAAAAAACAAAACCATGCATTTGTCATAACAGAAGTAGTTTGTTCATTAGCTTTCGATATTAGCTTATCAGTAGCCAAACTGAAAAGAGTCAGTTTTCTCACACGGGTTCCTAGTAGTCGTGCGTATCTCGCAACTCAACACAACTGACTTCCTTTTTAAAAAAACAATCAAGACGTTATTTGCTTATTATAAAAGTGACTTTCCTTCTTTTCTTGGAGGGGGCCCAACCCAGATCAAAGAACGTGCTCTCTCTCAAACACTCATCCGTAGCGTAATCATTCCGCAGAAGAGTCCTCGCAGCATTTACACCCTCCTTTTCACTGCAGCCAATTTAAACTCGGTATCACTAAAGCGTGAACAGCTTTCAGCGCCTGAGTCGCCACACCACTCGGGATTGTTACACCTCTCCCAAAATCACTTGCCTTGTGATTGGCTGAATTGAACTCCTGAAATAAAACGTTTTGTGAGGGTTTTTTGGTGGATTGGGGGTGTGTGTGTGCACATGTTCGTGGTTTTKTTGTTTGTTTATTTTAAGCAAAGATGGGCAAACTACTCCCTTATATAAACTCTCTGGGTTTGTTTTTAACTTCCCATTTCAAGTGTCACTAGTGATATCAACACTTAGGATTTTTTTATTATTTTTTTTCCTAGCACTTATTCTTCACTTCTAGAAAGGACAATACCAAGTGGCATCACTGATGTCCTTGCAATAACCCTGTGTCCTAGGCTATTCCATATTTCCGCAGCCCTAAACTAAAACAGACTTTTAAAAGGTGTATCAGTGTCTCCACAAGAGGAGAAAAAAGCAGAGCTTAAACAACTTCTAGCAATTCAACTGTATTTCAAGAACATACCACRTTTGAGCTCCTTAAATTTGATCTTCCCTTAGCTTCTCAGATTTCTAATGCTCCTTTTGCAGCTACCAGATCACAATCATAGTTGTGGTTAATTATGAATATGAATCAAACAGAGCTCCATCTTAATGCAGTTTGTTTTAAAAGCAAAGGAAATTCAACTCAATATATGAGGGGCATAAATGAGTAATTAACTATTGCATTTTATTATTGAGCATTTTAATGAAAAAAACTTGCTCTTTATTGAAGTTATAATTGAAATCCAGACTCAACTTCTGGGCAAAAATATACAAATCAGAAGCAACGTAAGGCAAGCAGAGCATATCAATTTAACTACATTAATAAGTACTCAGTCTCATCACCATCAGGCAATATACGTAATAGTTTTTGAAAGATTTTGGAACTATGTTTTAAAATACTACAAATCCCAGACTACAGTGCAAGGCGCTCACACTTCTTAACTGGAACTGGTAAATTGGCAAGAATGCAAAGCAATTTCAAGTTCACTGAAAATGCTTGAGCCCTTATTGCTGAAGTGGGGCTTGAGTGGCTTGGAAATGCATTCTGTAGGCCAAAGTCTTCAAAAGAGAGAAATAAAGGTTTTTTAGGTGGGGTTTGGGTTTTTTAGATACCCTATGGTTGCTTATATGGTGTTTTTGAATCTTTAGGTGTTAACAATGTGGGATTAATGGTCAATATTGTAATTCTTCAACACAGGTTTTTGGAAGGAGTTTTTTGTGCAAACGAAAGAAGTAGATGAATATTTTGGGCAGGTGCTGCAAAGAAAAGGTTTGCTGCTTCTGTTGTTAGCGACCTAGGTCTTCAGTGAGGTGTCTGCCCTGGGAGCTTCCTGAACGACTTTTTCACAGCAGAGGCAGAAGTCTCAGTGTCGGACATAAAACAGGACGTAATTCTAAAACTTCTCAATGAATATTCTGCACAAGACTTCTCTCTGCCAGGTTAATTAGGTAGATTTAAATCAAATGAGACAAAAGATTTCTGAAACAGTTTACTTAAGGGATGCTGCTTTGACTTAATTGTAACTGAACCAAGTATCTTTATTTGTAACCATGTACTTGGTAAGCTTGTTTTCTGCTTGTTAAGAGTTTTAGGAAGAATCAAGTCYTTCATTCACAGAACCGAAATTCAACTTCCAAGTGCAAACTCCATTATGAATTGTACAGTCTAATACACATCTTCATAACYCTAGTGCTTCTGAATGCCACAACCACTTCAGCTAAATGTTAATTCATTTAGCTGCAAGTTTATGTAGGTATTTCTTCTCTTGTGCTCTTGCTAGTTTCAATTACATTTCGAAAAGAAACATAGTAAATATAGGGTAAACTAGAGAAGGTAAGTGCAAATATACTAACTGTACAATATTTTAATGGAAATGTATAATATATTACACATATAAAAGACAACAAGAAAGGCAACATAAATTACTCCAAGAAGCTAATAAAAGCCTAACCTGACCTTGATATTTGCAGAGCCTGGGAAATCAGCAAAATGCCGACTCAGGTTCTAAGTGACCTTGTACAAAGTAAACAGCTAGTCCATGTGGCATTTCAAAATTGAAAACTAGAAGTAGAAAAAGGGAACAGCCTTCAACTCTTAGCACTTTTTGCCCACTATGAAACTAAGTTACTTCCTGCATATTTCCCCTCAGAAAAGCCATATGGAGTAAGACAGACGTGTTTGCTGCTTTGATTGCTCCCATTTTCAGACCAGCAGGAACTGGACAGGAACTCCAGCAGCTTCTCTTTAGGCAGAGACAGGCTGCAGTGGTTCAAGGCCCCTGAAGCAGTTGTACCAGATTTCATTCATGAGAAACAGCCAGCCCCTTCTCCTAGAGGTCTTTATGTTAAAAAGAARATAAAGCCTGATTTATAAAGGTAAGGCAGATAGCACATAAAATGAGTACAGTCCTATACTGATAACRTAGAGCATTAGCTTGAGCAAGTAACAGTCACCCTGGGAAGCAGCAACAGACGCCTCCAAAAGCTGATTCTACTGAACCACACAGACTTTGCACAAACCCCAATTCCAACTGCACTGATCCTGCAGCTGAATGCAGGACCTTCAGCCAGTTCAGAGGTCTTCRTCTTTGGCAGAGCAGACTTCCCATAAAGGAGAAAGTCTTCTTGGCCTCTTAACAGCTCTCCAGCAGGAAAGACTGCTGATGCACAGCTGCAGTACCAGAGGCTAAAGCTCCTGAGAGGAGATCTCACATGCAGTTTAAGCACTAAAAACATTTAGTAGGACAAAGGATGCAAATACCTTCCTGTGCCTTGAAAAAAAAAAATCAGTTCCTTGAAAACTGAGCTGGGAGGAGACAGCAATGTCCTTTTCTCTCAAAATCACAACCATGACAGCACTGGACTCAGACTGAACTGGAAGTCAGAATATCTTGGAAGGGAAATATAATCCAGCGAGAATCACAAACTGGTCCTTAAGGTCCTAAAAGACTCGCTGAAAGGGAAGCGGCAGCTTTCAAGAAGCTCTTATGCCCCCATCCTCTCAGTACCTCACCAGAAGTTTGTCACTTATCTCAGACTAGCACTCCAGTACACAGGGAAGAGCTCACCAGCTCCCTTCAAAGGGCTATCTGGGAAGCTATAAACCAAATCTAGACAGAAACTCTGAAAGARTAATTTAATTCACAAAGTATTCCAAAGATTATTGTATGGTTTTTGAATACAATCAGTGTAGCTGAAGAAAGCACGGCTCATTAGAACTGTTTACATTTTCTCTCCAAGTTTCAAAGGACTACTAAGTGAGAAGGTGAACAGCATCTTATCAAGACTCAAGAACGGGCTAAGAGATAAGAAACAGTATTTATATAAATGACCAAATCTAATTGTGGCAGAAGGTTAGCAGTGCCACACCGCAAGGGACCATGCAGCTTCTTCCCCTCTCTAACCACTCGTGTGTRTATTCAGGATGCCGGCTGGCAGACCACAGCTGGCTGGGGAAAGACATTTTTCTGTCCAGTTCTTTTTTGTAACACAAGGAAACGCCTGCATTGACACGTAACCCAAAGCATGTTGGTCAGTCAGGCCAAAGCTCAGTTTCCTCRAGTTGCTGTGTACGTCTCCTCAGCAAATGGAAAAGTAAAGGAAAAATTGCATGGAACCATTGAGCCTTCTAGTAAAATRGTGTTTATGAAAAATACTTTAGCTCCCATGTTTTTGAATTGTGTATTTGTGAAAACATTCAATTAATCTTTAACCCACAGAATTATCCATACTCCTTGAAAAAACTAAGTTGCAATTAATGAATACATACAGGCACTGAAGCATTTAATTAATGGCCTGGAAGGAGACGAACRGTAGGGAATGATATCTTTAAGAAAATAATATTTATATTATCCAAGAGGAAGCCAGGGAATTTCAGACAGATTCAACCAAGTGAGGTTGCTGGGCAGTGCAAGAGCAAGCAAGGCTTGGTGCACAAACGCCAAGTAATATACAAAGGCAAAAAGACTTGTTGCAGAAGGTTTTGGTTAGGCACTCTTTAAGGAAAGACTCCAGCTTCCCTGGAAGAGTTCAGTGGAGACCGCTGCTCAATCACAGCTTTAATCAACAAAATAAACATTGCTGACAAGACATTTGACTACAAGGAAGAATAACTAATGCAAACAGCTGTTGTTGTGTAATAGCAATGGCAAAGCCTCAGTCTGGAATACGTTTTGCAGTACTGAAGCCACCACCTCTGAATAAAGACACTGAGAAGGAGTAGAGTTCAGAGTCTGACAGACCAATGGAGAGAAGAATTTTGTAAGACTTACAAAGCAATTGTGACCCACAAAGGGAGAAAGCCAGGTTATAAAAAGTATAATACAATAGTTATTGCAGGGAAGATACAGCACATGGCGAAGTATACAAAAGAAAATATTTGATCATTTATATAATTTGCTTTATGGACACAACGTATCTCAAAGCAAAGAACTTCAAACTTCTCTGAAAGAGGCCACACCTTTATACAGACAAGAACATCCAGAGCAATAAACAGGTAATACTGAAAGAGATCTCAAGTGTGATTTCCAGATTGCATCCAAATTCCAGACCCTCCGACAAAGCCATCTCCACAGCTCCCTGCAGGCAATCTGATGAATACAACTGCTGCTTTCAGCTCCAAGGATGGCTTCAGGCACACACAGAATTCAAAGGACTACACTGCCTACATCTGCAAAAAGTGCCCCCAGTTGCATGTATATTTAGTAAAGGTCTTCCACACTTAAGTATTACAGTTGTTTCCCCTGAAAAAAGGACTGAAGCCAAACATTTTTTCCCTTGCAAGAGTTTTCTGAAGAAGTAAGTGGCATCACAGCCCTCAAAAAAGTGCTCCCTCCCCAGGATCTCACAGCGTCTTTCTCCCATTTGAAATACAGAACTACAGAGCAGCGAAGCAGTAGCAGCCATTCCCAARCCTCAGGTGTTTGTTTTGTTTAATAGATCTACTGTATCTTGGGCAATGTCAAATGCCATCCAATATGGCAYAAAATTTATAGATTTTTACAGATATAAAATTTAAGAGCTTAATATAGAATTTGAACAATTGRAGATGAATCTACCATTGTAATGAGCAGAGTAAACATCTGTATTTATTTTAGGCTAATACGGTGGAGAAAAGAGTTTAATTTCATAACCACACTGGGAAGCATGTAGTGGAACTAATGGGCTTTTACAAGGGATTTTACAACCCCCAAATACAAAACTCTGGGCTTTAAGAGACTTACGCACGCCCTGATCCATTAAATACTGCCCTAAATCACTCCCCACAGACTACTGGGTAGAGAGGGCAGTCCTGACAGAGCTCTTCAGAGGCAGTAATACAAACGAACAGAACAAAGTTCATTAAAAATTATTAGTGGTGCACTAACAACAGMCTGGTTTAATATGGCGGTGGTAGGTGAAATGACTGGGGACAGCAGCAGGATAGAGAAGTAACCAAAAGGAAATACACATCACCAAACTACTCTCCATTTTGCCCTTCTCTTTACCCCCTCTGGAAAATCCAGTGAATCAGGGAAATACCTAACAAGTGAAAAGATGTGCAAGGCAAAAATGTAACAGTTGGAGCCAAATCTTACAATAAAAGCTTCATTCTCAAGCTATCTCAGCAACGCATCTTTAGTAATTATCCAAAGACAAATCACCTCATTCTAAGTACAAGGGAAGGGACAGAAACTGCCAGAAACAAGTCAGCTGCAGACAAAACAACTGTTACCTATTAGCCTGGTCTCACAGCACACATCCACCAACCCAGCCTCACCACAGTGGTCTAGCCTATTTGGTTTTAGTGCCAAACACATGCAAGACGTACTGAAAACTTAAAGATCGCTCCACAAGAGATTATTTGGCACATTTGATYGCAAAGAGTATTTCCCGGCCTGGAAAGTCACCAAAGGCGCAAGGGAAGAGGCAGCAGCCTGGTCTAAATTGAATGCTGTCATTCTGTCATCGGATCAGTTCAGCTGTTAACACCTCAGGTGTTTTATTACAGCTACCTCCTTAACCAAGGCTTGCTGTTGGGAAATGGAAAGCAGCATGAAACAAACAGGAGGTTGTGGTAGGTGTTCCAGAATCTATATGGGATAAAGTACTAACTAACAGGGTAACTTTCAACGCCTGTGAAATCAATCTGCTCTGCACAACGCTGGAATCAAGTACCACGAGAGAAACAAACAACATCCAGGATAAAGTTTATGTCCGATGCTTCAAATCATTTGTACACTCAAACTTGGAGCTGCCAGGTCTGGAGCCTGCCACGTGCTCCCTGCTCCCTTTGTATCTGCCAGTTCAAACATGARGGAAGAAAAAGAATCATAATCCCTCTTGGCCTCTTTCAGAGAGCTGTCTCTTGGAGATACTACTGTAGTGACAGCAAATCACCAGCCAACTTGCCAAGTCTGGCGTAGGTGGATCTCAGCCAGTACCAAAGAGGCTACTATGCTTTTTAATAAAGTCTGGAAAGGCACCAGAAAGTCTGCCATTGCTACACCACTGGGAAAGACAACTGCACTTCTCACAGGAGCCTGACCCAGGCTGCCTGTGCTAATACAAAAGGCAAAGACGGCTCTTTGCATGTTATGTATGCACATGCCAACCAGAATCAGGAAAGGGTGCAACGCCGACAGCGCTCTCTGGCAGGTAATAATCAATACTCTATAGAAAGTAGCAAGGATGCACATTCCGTCATTTAGGAGACTTGCACATTCAACATCTATGGTCCATGTCACCTAGTGTCAGAGTTAATTCCTCTACACTTCAAGCCTTTAAGTATTCCAGCAGGGCAGTATTTTTGGAACACTAAGTTAGCATGATTTTGTTACTCTATACTTTGTGATACACAAGCTGAGGGAAGTGGTATTTGGCAAAGTTAGGTCTAAAAACAAAATACCACAGCATACGATCTTACATAAAAATGTTAAACATTAGCCTTTTGATGTTTATCCTCCCTTCTTAGCAAAGAAACATCTCGTCTGCCCAGAGTTTAAGGCTTGGATTTTCAAAGAAAACCAASGTAGGGAGCAAATATTACTCTAATTAAATAGGAATCGAACCCTTAACTSCCCCCTTTGAAAATTCCTGCCTAAAGCTCTGCAGAAAAAGTAACCCTTGTGCTAGTGTTTAAGAGCATATGACCAAGCTAACAGCTATTTTAATTAAAAAGCACAGCCCTGCTGCCTGAAGAGCTTTTCTGCTCAAGACAAACATTTGCYTCTTAAGCTACCTCCCAATGCTGGAGTTATTTGGTGGAGTCAGCTGTTAGCACACTGTGCTTCCCTTGAGACAAAGGTCTCCTAGATTTTAAAATATACAGTTCACTGGAGCCCCCTTTTCAGGGGAAAACAAAGCCTAAATAAATACAACTGCCATGGGAGTCTCGTCTTCCCAGCCACAGGGGTAGAAATAATGAAAGGAGGGAAGCAGGCCAAGCCTGCAACTGAAGCACTATAATGTAGGTCTTCCAAAACCCACTTGAGCATGGACAGTGTGTCCCCCAAACCCAGAGACTCATCCCACAACTCCTGATGCAGCACTTCAGGAGCAAACCRTGCAAAGGACTTAACTCAATGGAGGATACAAATCTTAATCTCTGCTGTGCACCATTCCTGAAAGGCGATTTGGGCCAAACACAGWCTCACCATGATCCTCTGAAACACTGCAAACTTTCCACAGCAAAGTAGGAGTCCTTCTCAGCCAAGAAAAACAAAGCGTTTACAGCATTTTATATTGTTAATCACTTCAGTACCCAAATTCTCAAGTCATCTTTCTTGACACAAAGCTGCGTAGGTTAGATCAGAGYAACCAGGTGCATTTTAACCAAAGTCTTGTTTCTTTATATGAATCGTAGTCTGGAATGACTGAGCAGCCTTTAAATTCTCAGATGGTTTCACTGTGTCCTGTGGAAGGACACCCTAACCTTCCACACRACTTTACAGCCCTGGGCTGCCATCGTTTCCTCTGCGTCCACTCACCCATGAGACCGCTCTGTGAATTTTAATTCCTGATCCCAGACAGTGGGGGGGCAGGGGGAGCTGCTGGACAGGATTTTTCACTAGATTAGTGAGTTAAATTGGCATACTCCAACAAATACCAGAGCCAGCTCAGGGGAAGGGGAAGGGTGGCTGGGAGCAGGCAGAGAAGGTAAAGACACCTTCCTCCTCAGACCGCAATGAGCCCATCAGGCTGGTTTAACTGCTGCAGAACACCAGCATAAAGCARAGTCTTCACATGGCACAGACATTAGCCAGGATTTTTGGCTAATCTTGACTCAACTCACACTTAAAACACACCAAATTCTCTGGCCTGCCATGCACAGAGGAATAGACTTCAGTCTTTCACAAAAGCATCMTTATCTATTTCCAAGAAAAGGTAAGYTTCATTACACATCTGCAACATCATKCCTTGAAAGGAGCCAACAAACACTGGTTYTGACAAAGGATTTAGCCTGGGACAAGACAAAGTCATCCTTAAACAAACAAACAGAAAAAAATCAGTTAACATTCAGCAACAGGAAAGATCTGGGGCAGTTTCACCAAAACACATCCAAGATTGTCTTGCCAGTTACAAATTTATGAGTTTGACAATCACTATAACCATATGAAATAGGAGAACTTTGAAGGTGACAAAAACATTAGTGACAGCAGGAATTTCTCGTCATTGTTTCTGAAAGGCAAGATTTTATCTTTCCGGAAAAAGCAGCAAAATGAGAAAGAGAAGGCACGCACTTCAACAAAAAAGAAGCAGTGAACTCTGTTTGAGAAGTAGGAAATTAGACCAAAAGCAAACAGTCTCTCAAAAGCTAGATTCTAGCAGCAAGCAGAAAAAATATTTTTAGAAAAAAATGCATAGTTATGTAGCCCAGCCTACCACCTGTCAGGGAATTACAAGAGGCAGATGGTTACCAGAAGGAATTGGGACAGATTCTTTTTCAGTAAAGGATGCTTCAATACTACCTTACACAAAACTAGTCTTCATCAGATGCAGTGCAGCTTCTTGATTTTTCTAGCAAGGACAGGGACTGGTTTCTCTATGCCATGAAGCATAAACTATATTAACAAACATGCTAGACCATCATCCACWGCACGAAGATTAAATAAAGACTAAAACTGCAAACAGACCAATTTAAACTTCTCCAAGATTACTTGACAAGTAAGTATTTGAAAGAAGAGACTGCAGAAGAACTGTTATGAAGACAGCACATCTACACTGTTAAGTATTTTTAGAAAATTTAATATCCTTACATTTTTGGCTGACGTTTACTTACAAACATGTGTGTTTGGGCTTTTTTTTTTTTTTTTTAAGCTGCACACAATGTCCTCTAACCTCAAGGTCTCATTGGAAGCTTTTGATTTCCTGAAGTGTTCACTCTCACTGTTCCACACTGTTGGGCTATAAGCGTTTATCAGGACAGACTCCGAARGAGTTGTTTGCTCAGCTCTCCCCTCTTCACTTACCTTAGAGATGATTTACAATGTTATAAACCATGTTTGTGCAAAGGATGGACCTGCACTTATACAACATTTCCTTATTGCCGAGTAACTCATTTTTTTATTGTAGTTTACTCCTGTCAGCATCAGCTGGAGTTTAATCTTGAAAAAAATAATCTCTCTCTCCAAACTACTCTAGCAGTCCTCCATCCACCTTCTGTATTTCATGCCCCTGCCTCAGTGTCACACCTCATGTCTCCAAGCTGGACGGGTACTGATATCCTGCACCTTCTTGGTCTCTAATTGAAGATGCAGGAAAGGGATTGAAGTCCATTCAGAGAACAAGCTTCTTTTAACAAAACACTACTGAGATGACRGAGCAGGGTCACTGCTGGGCTGAGCTGCAGGACCACATTAGAACAAGAGGCATTCAGGTGATTTGCAAGACGTTTGTCCACTCGCACCACATGGCTGCATTCACTGTGGAGCTGGACAGGATTTCAGGGCCTCATGGGACATCACTTGCACACAAATTTATTGGGTAAAAGGAATATTACAGGTACAATACATGAATTCTTAAAGGCCAGCTGGCCAAGAGCTTTTCACTGCACAGGCTTTCAAGCAAAGCAACATACAGAAGGCCCCAAACACAGCCCTCCATTGCCTTCAGCCTCCAGAGACACTCAGATCAGCAGTTACACTGCAGAGGAACGGCTATCACTTAGGCATCCTGTGGATGCACAGAGCTACTGCCCTTCATGTGTCAAACATATGCCAATATGAACATGCATAGCTACTTCTGAAGTTAGTCATGTTTTACTTTGAGCACTGAAACTGGCACTGTTCTTTTCAGACAAGACAGTTCAGTTCCCCAAAAAGCTCTAACGTTCGTTGTTCAAACAGCCAAGCTGCTGTTTCCTAAATGGTGAGACCMGTTTTAGTTCCAAACTGACCTGATTCTTGAAGTCTAGAAAGTCAATGGCCTTGAGAAGTCATCATCTGAAACCACTACTGCACTGATAACCTTAACTTCACCATAAACAAAGGAAATTCTCAGAAAGCCCATTCCGTAAATTGTTTTAGAAAGCCATGGGCACATAAGGCTTGGGGAGTTCCTCTCTCTTTCCAGGGTTTCACTGAAGGGAAGCGTCCTTCACGCACACAAGGTTTTCTGGAGAGATTGTCCACACAGAAGAAAGATGGCACAAGACTAGGCCACAACATGGGTCTAACGGTTTTTCCCAATGCTAGTCAGTCAGGGCCCATAAAAGGTTCAGAGAGGGAATCACCACAACTGCATTGCCAAGAACTTTAGTGGTTAATCAGAGAGACAATCTACCACAAAACCAAACAGAATCACAGCCTATTACCACCAAGGTCTCTC
The DNA here is from genome assembly GCA_030449065.1 of Oceanodroma leucorhoa. Classification (NCBI taxonomy): domain Eukaryota; kingdom Metazoa; phylum Chordata; class Aves; order Procellariiformes; genus Oceanodroma; species Oceanodroma leucorhoa. Next base: position 1,695,750 of record JASVER010000099.1, read on the forward strand.
CCAGGTGAGTTGGAGAAGTCATCCCTAGTTGACAGCAGCCATCTACTCAAATCCTGTAAGCCAAGCTAAGTTTTCAATGCTTCTACAAAGCAAAATAATCCCTTGTAGATTATATACTCCCACTGTACACACTCATGATCTATCGTATCCTTTATGCCCCAGGAATAAGCCTGAGATTAATTTACTACTGACAGATGCTAGAAGCCATAACAAGGTTTGTAATTTCTGCGGCATGGAGCAAGATTTTAGGGGTCACTCAAGGGTTGTTGGCTCCACACCCAAACTCTCTTTATGTTTTCCTTTGCAGGTTTCACTTTCTGCAGGCTTTAAGGACATATAGACAGAGAAGCAGCATAGAAGCAAGGGTACTTGCTTATTAAGGGGAGGACTCATTTTCTCCTATTTACACCTAGTTTCAAAGAGCTATGCGAGCAGTGGTGCATTTCACTCTTATGTGGTTTTAACTTCATTTAAGAATATATAATTTTTTAAAGTTAATGAGGGTTCTTAACTGGCAGCCTCCTTTGCAGTTAATGACAACCGGTTTATAATGAGAATGATGCTCTCTGAAGAAAAAAGCTAGAACAACATGAAACCTCTGGTCTCTAGTAGTCAAACTCCATACAGTGCATTTGTCTGAACTACCAATCGCTACAGATGTTCTGGTTTCAAACACAGTATTTTCTAGATACAGAGAAAAATATGCTAAAGGTTATTCAGAACCTGAGGAGCTAGTTCAAGCTAAGTTCCAAAACAAGTATCCCAATCTACTTTGTGAAAGGAAAAATGCAAATTGAGTCCATACCTCAGTTTTCCAGTTCTAGTGCTATTTTTTTACCTATGATTTTGAAAGAAGGGCAAAACTGGACTCAGCTGAAAAATTGTGCCAGCTAAGAATGACTAGTATGACTCAAAAAAGCAACCCCAAAACCGGAGGTATTTGTTTATTTTTGAGGTATGGAGACATTTTGTGACTAAAGATGACACTGAATTTCCTGTAAGCTGCTTCCTTACATGATGCATAACACTTTCTTGAAATTCACACTTTTTCCTCCTACAAACTCAGAGTAAAGCAGACTCATTTATGAAGCAAAACTAGCTTTGCTAGTCAGAGAACTCCAGATAAAAATCAGTCCCAGCAGTAAAATAATAGTAACAAAAACATAAGCTTCCTATACATACGCTTCTTCTCTTCCCTTCCTTTCTCCCACCTACGCCTTCTTTCAGATTTGCCCTTTTCTTCAGCAGCGTTACTATTATCTACATGGGGATTGTTATCCCAGGTTAAAAATACCCCCAAGATGTATCAGCAAAGCACTGTTAACGCACACACCTGTAATAGCAAAGCCATGCTTTGTACTTTTATAAAACACATATCCTCTTACAAAGTAATCCATACAAGCAGAAGTGCAACTCTGATAGTCGCACCGCACTGTGGCTCAAGAATCACAGTACCTGTCTGTCAAACTCATGCGCACATAAGCCCGTAATACCGCCTGGTGCAATTGGAAATTGCCCTCCATTGTGGTGGCTTTGATGTAAACCATTTTCTTTTAAGGATTCCACCGACATCTGCCCCCCAGACTGCAGAACAACTCACAGATATGAGCTGCATTCAGCCATATACAACTCCAGTTGTACATCGGGTGAAGGCCAGAAGCCCTGCATTTCATTCCCGTAAAGTGTGCCCAGCCCACACAGGAATGTTTTCCATAGTACGTACCTGTCCATTGCGGTGGGCAGCGGCAATTGTACGTGTTCACACCATCCACGCATATACCCCCATTTTGGCAGTTGTGATTTGGGCAGTCGTCAACGTTGTGCCCACAGACGCTTCCCTCGAAACCTGGACAAAGCAGAAACACAGCACGCTGAAATGGGCTTCCAGCCTCTTTTGAAGAGAATTCACCCTTCATGCAGCTTCCCCGCGTCTTTTTTTCTTAAACACTTGCCCTGTTAACCTAGGCCTGATGAACCTCAATGTAGCATGATGATCAGAGACTTCGTTGAATGCCTTTGCTGATAGCAGGCAGGTCAGATTACACAGTTAGAACACCACTAATGCGGGTAGATGGCCAAATAAGTTTTCATCACCAAAAAGGGTATTTTTTTTTCTTCAAGTGACTAATGAGCACTGTCATTCAAAGCAAACAAAGTGAAGACGAAGAGATTTAGCTTACTATGAGGTAAACTCGTCTCTGCCCACCAAGCAGCAGTTACAGCACCACCCAGGACAAGTTCTTCCCATGGCAAAAAAATGCTTGGCGTTCACTTCATGAATACCTCAGCATAGTTCATATGCCTTGGCTACGTCAAAGACAGACCTTCTATGCTTTGAAAATGAGCTTCCAGATTCCTGATCTGGCCCTCTTCAGTCTTGGAAAAGTCTGTCAATCAACAAATCAGCCACCACCCAGTGCTTATACACTAAGCCCTGACTGAAAAGCAGAAGAAACCAGACACCCTTCCCCAATGAAAATCAAGGCTCCTAATGAATGTAGCCACACTGACAAAATGCCCTTGCTAGATCTCCCTCTCCTTTCAAATAGGGAGAAGTGGGGACATTAGGGAAGAGAGTCGTCGATAATCCATCTTCCCCTTGATTTCCCCTGCTGATTTACTTCATGCTTCATTAAATAAACCTGCCATTTCTGCTGGATGAGAGCGCTATTTATCAAAGCACAAGTGGATGCATGATAATGTGGACGAAGTAAATGATTCCAGAACACACACGTTAATTTAAACCATCAGCTCTGCCTCTTCACTGCTTTGGAATGTAATATTAACATGACACAGTCCTCTCATCCAGAATTATGCTTTAACCCCTCTACTTTTGATGCCCTTTCCAGACACTTCCATAACATCTGTGTCAAGTCACACAGACCCTGTAAGCAACATCTGGTCCAATGCAGATCGTGCTGTGTGGCAGATGAGACAGACTGTAAAGCTCTGAAGCAGCTTCTCCAGACTACCACTACTCTCAAGAGACTGGAGATGATTCATATGCATTCCCATCTCTTGAACTTCTCCAATACTACAGGTAGGAGTCAGAAGCGAAGTGCTGTTGCTAAGTTGTATCAGGTGCGTTAGCATCCATCAACAAGGAACAACAGACTCAGCAAAAAAAAAAAAAAAAAAAAGAAAAAAAAAGAGACCTGTATTATTACCTTCTGCCTTCAAAGCCCTTCCCACCTTCACCCAAGATCCTGCCAATCTGATGGCAGTAGGGAAGGTTAAAATAAAGAGGAAATATACCATGGTTAGTCAGAACCCTAATCATCATAGCAGCACCTTCCTGGCAAAAGGTGCTGAGGAACAACTAACAAGGAATACAATTAGTATCAGATCACTATATTTAGAACTGTATAAAGCTACCATGCATGACCAAGGGCTCAGCTGTAAAACACAGGGCTGTCCTATCCGCTTGCTTTTCAGCTTGAGGAGAATCATCCCACTGACCACAGATTGCACTCATGCCAGCAACGTGATCAGCATGGAAATGTACCCAGAACCACAAACTCGAAAGGTTTAAGTTCCTCTCCTTTCAGCTCGGACAATATGAATACCTACCTTAGTTTCTAGTAAACAAATTCCTGACAGCATGCATTTATTTAAAAATATCTCACTGTATTGCACACAAATTTAAAGCGGCCCAATGATGTTGAGTAACAACAACACATGGAAGCCAGCCCAATACTAAAACCTCACCAAGCCATTGTACATTTTCACCTTTTAACCAGCTATATTACCATCTAAGAGCGGGTCCTCAAGCATCTCACGCAAATGTAGAAAACCATTAATCCCACACTAAAAGCTGGAGGATACCGTTAGTGACAGTAGAATAGAAACAAAAAAGAGCTTACAAAAAAAAAGCGACGTAATAAAAGGTTCAAGAGAAATGACACACAGCCAAGTGTACTCAGTTAAAAGACATTTCCAAGGGAAAGGGAATCAGGAAGGGTTGAAGACAACACTATTTTGAGTGCACAGCTGAAGAAAACACAAGTTTCTTTTTTGGTAACTTCCCAACTCCCAAATTCCCTTTAAATTTGTCTAACTCTAAAGAACAACTTTGGCTTAGTTTCAGAACATCTAAAAGCTGTAAAGGCATGATTTTTGTGTCCTCTTCAAGTCGAACTTACACTGCAATATTGCGATCGCCTTAATTTGTAAATAAAACTGTCCTAGTGAAGTTTAGCTTTCATTTGTACAGCCGGTCTTTTAGAGTCATGCTTGTTTGGGCCAACGCACCTACATTTGAGCACGACAAGCATGAAGTTGCTCTGAGACACGTGAGTTTTTCTTAAGCTGGGTCCCAGGATCTGATTTTGCAGTTACATAACCCGACTCTTTTCCAGAAAGCCGAGGAGTTCACTGTTTTGATGTATTTGGACACCTGACACTGCTTCCTGTCCCCCCCTGTGCTGGGACTCACATGTTGTCCTTTGCCTTCTCCCTCCAAGAGAACAGTTTGCAATACATACCCTGACTTTTGCTCCATATCTCCAAGCACAGCAAACTAAGGAATGAGAACCTCAAGGGGAAAAGCATTCCCACTGCTAACAGCATGCTGTTCCTCCTCTAGTACACAGAGGTATACAAGTAGATAACTTTACTCCTATGTCATCCGAAATCTCCAGCCCACTCCATAGCGCTATATCCAATTCCCTCCAAGTCTTAATCCTTAGCCTCATTTCAACCTATAAATGACACCTCAGGCTTTCTGCAGGACCAATTATGCACGAAGGCAAGAAATTATACCTGAAGGAAAATGTCGTTATTGCCAGATTTAGGGCCTGCTGACAAGAACACGGGGATCTCGACACAGAGTGTAAAACTGACCTGCATCATTTTAACACAGAAGCTAAGTTTCTGCATACCAGGTGCCCAACAGCAGTTGCCTACACGCAACTCCGACAGTTCAGCTTCTTGAAGTAAACGTGAGACGGGCTGCTCCACGTAAGAGAGCCAGCTCAGCCAGAGCAGAGGCGGGCACACCGTCCGGTACCCGAAGCCTGCCGCCGAGCAGAACCTCACACCCCGCAGGAAGCAGCGAGCAGGGTCTTCCCCACCACGGGAAATCCAGTATGTCTGCTGGACCCCACTCATGATGCTCGCTGCGCGGGGCCGTGTGACGCTCCGCTACAAACTGGTGTGAGGTTACTTCCTCTTCCCAGGAAGTGTTCCAGCTCTCATAAACAGCCTGCTCCAGCCTGACAGATCGTTTCCTGAACAAGCCCCTGGAATTCCCTAGGGTCCTTATCTTAGTTAATGGGTAATTATTTTGATGGATAACAATGAATAATCACTTTCCCAGCTAAGAACTTCCTCTATTGACTTGTTTAACATTCCATTAAAGGTTAGTTGCCAAATGAACTCCTTTTTTGTCAAATATTTGTAAGTACGAGCTCATTCTTATATTTAAAGGAGTTGCTAATGCTTCAGGTTAAGTCTCTTTCACAGAAGTATTTTGTTTTTATTATGAGACTCTGTTATGATTGACCTAACATGCTCACTTGTCTACAATCTTGTTTTTACCTAAATCAAAGCCCAGAGGAAAAATTATTACACTAGACAGATGGAAAATAAGAAGTTATCTTTCATACAGATGTAATATTGACAGTATATATAACTCTTCACTTACACGTGCCACCAAATGCTGACATCTTCTATCACACATGACTTCATGAGTTACCTAATGCAAGATTTGTTTGTGTAAATCCACAAGTGAAATCAGAACCTGAGAATTTAAAATAGCAGCTTGACTACACTGCACATAAACAGTACTTGCGCTACTGTAGAAAAAGCTGCTGTGACGTGTAACTCCAGGTTGTAGGTTTTTTCCACATTTTCAAGCTCTCATTCTCATGTATCTGTATTTACAAAAAATGAAATTCACTCAAAAGCCAAGAAGAAAACATCTACAGGAAACAAGAATCCATTTCAGGGCCAGTCCAGGAGTAACCTAATTATGCCTAAATTGCTGCTTGGGCACAATCAGTTTCTTCAAAGCAGTTTCACAGGTCACAAGATGCAAAATCATATCAAAAACCATTCCAGCTGTGCTGGTTTTGGCTGGGATAGAGTTAATTTTTTTTCATAGTAGCTAGCATGGGGCTATGTTTTGGATTTGTGCTGGAAACAGTGTTGATAACACGGGGATGTTTTAGTTATTGCTGAGCAGTGCTTACACAGAGTCAAGGCCTTTTCTGCTCCTCAGCCCACCCCACCAGCGAAGACGCTGGGGGTGCACAAGAAGTTGGGAGGGGACACGGCTGGGACAGCTGACCCCAACTGACCAAGGGGACATCCCACACCATATGGCGTCATGCTCAGCATATAAAGCTGGGGGAAGAAGAAGGAAGAGGGGATGTTCGGAGTGATGGTGTTTGTCTTCCCAAGGGCATGATGGAGCCCTGCTTTCCTGGAGATGGCTGCACACCTGCCTGCCGATGGGAAGCAGTGAATGAATTCCTTGCTTTGCTTGTGCGTGCGGTTTTCGCTTTACCTATTAAACTGCCTTTATCTCAAGTCATCAGTTTTCTCACTTTTACCCTTCCGATTCTCTCCCCCATCCCCCCGGGGGGGAATGAGCCAGCGGCTGTGTGGGGCTTAGCTGCCAGCTGGGGTTAAACCACGACACCAGCAGTTGAAGATGTAACTGCCTCCTGCCTCTACAGCCATAACTCTGAGCGATGGTAACATCTTAAGGCAGTCCAGAAGGAAGGGCTAGAACAATTCCATTTATAGTCACAATATCATTGGCATTGCTCCAATTCAGAGAGGGAGTCTAAAGAGGAATTTCTAGTCTATAATCTTGGCACTCTCTTCCAGATGAGCAGGCCTTGTTCACATCTCCCCTGGGTGTGACAGGCCACCATATCTCTTCTCTTTCTGTTGACCTTTCCCACCCAGACAGAACCTTTTCCAACACTTCGGAAATTTCGCTCTGCATGCTTCACTAAGGGGGAAGAAATGGCTGGGTGCCTTGCCTTTATCAAAGAATTTAATGTAAGCATTTTGGCCTCTCCAACCTCTCCCTTTTTTTGCTGTTTTTCAAATGACTAGCTTTAAAAATCAAGCTAGCAAAACAACATGGCCAACTTAAACAAATACAGGAAATACAGAAGTGAAGGCTCTCAAAGCCGCATTAACTCACCCCCACTATACACATTGTGTAACAAGTCCGAAAAAGCAGCTAATAATCCAAAACGTGTGTGAGCAGTGTGGGTGTGCAACTGTTACTGTAGTAATCTCATTTTCATTTCCTGACCATAGTTTAGCCAGCCCACACACTTGTCTAAGGGAAAATGTGCTCCTACCCAGCCTCGTGCCCCTGCAAGAGAATCACGAAAGCAAACTGTCTTATCAGCTTTACAGGATCAAGTCCTTCAAACTTCATCTTCCTCTCCTCTTCCCCCCACCACACTGCTTCTGCATGAGATCTTAAACCCCTTGAACTGGCTAAACAGATCTGACTAAGAAAATTCTGAATTTCTGATCAAGCCTGTTAATGCAGATACTTAGTTTACAATTTCATTTTAAAAAGATGCAAAGCAGAAAAGCAATAAATTCCCTGAGAGCAACTGTTAGTTAAGATATGGCATTTTCAAAGACCCTGAATGTTCAAGCACTGTTTCTTCAAGCATAGTTAGAAAAGGTTACTTTCACATAAAAATAAAAATGATACATCCTTCTATTTTAAGATCAACTTTCCTAAATTCTTCAAAGTCACATGCTTGCTCAGACAACCCAGAAAGTTGTTGAGCAGGCACTAGCTCAGGTTGGCAATGTACATTTAAGGTCATTTGAGCCAACACTTCAAGACAAAGGTCTCCAAAAAGAGAGTATTTTTCACACATTAAGTTCTAAATGCTCTTTCCACACATACCTGTGACTCCAGATGATCCTCATGAGAACGCAGTCACTCTACATTCACCCTAAACAGTATATGGCAGCTACATCTTTCACGTAAATAACAACAGAGAAATGCTTAAGGGAAGAGAGTTTACTTTTCTAGATTACCACACACCAAGTGTTCATGTGCCAAACTGCAATACACTTAAGTAGGAAGTCTAGTCAAAAGCATTTCCAAACAATCAGTTTCCCATGGACTGAATTACTCAGTAAAAAAATATCAGCCTAAAAAAAAACAACCTGATATGCAAAGACAACTAGTACTGCCCTGTGGTCAGTATGACAAGTGGATGGGGAGGAGCAGGACAGGGTGAGACCACCAGAGCCCCAACCAGGTGATATATCATTTGGTCATTTGTAGAGACGGGTGCCTTGGTGATTGGAGCCCAGCTTGACACACAAAACCAATACAGTCCATGATCCCGAGTAAGCACGTCACCCCTGCTGTGAATGAACTCAGGGCAGCTAACAGCATCAGAAAACAAGCAAGCATGATTTATCTGGAGGTATTTCAGGACAAAAAGGGCGTGGTGAGCTGGAAATGGTATCTCGTAAGATTTGGAGAAACTGGAGGAGAAAAAGGAAGGGAATAAAACCTAATACGTTTTAGAGGTAAAGACTGAGAAGGAGAAAGACATGTCCATCTTCATTCAACTTCACTAACTGAAGTTAACTGTGGCCTTTACAAACACATAGTTTTGTGTCAGTAGAGGTTTATGTTCATGGCATTTCACATTCCAAATGGGCATTAGGAGATATCACCCTAATCTCCTTGAATCTACCTCATAGTTCTTACCTATTTGATTTTCTGCCTCTAATTGGGTTCCAAAGAAATCTGTAATTTCCAGCCACCTTCCCTTTTCTTCCCTTCCATATTATGAAATCCTGACATTCAGAAATTAACATCCTAGCGGAGCTTCCGGCCTTGCTGCGATTTCTCTCTTCAACCTTATATTACACAAATATCACACAGAAACTCCAAGGGAAGTTTTCAGAAGAACACAGACAGGAACGCAGTGACAAGACTACAAAACCAAGCACTCTGAAGCAGCATCATTTACCTGGCAGACAGTTGCACTCAAAGGTGAAGTCACTTGTTTGATGACAAGTTCCTCCATTCATACAGGGTGATGGGGAACATGGCACGTACACGCTCTCACAGCGATGCCCTGTATAGCCTGGCTTGCACTGGCATCGGTATGAACCGGGCAAATTGACGCAGGTCCCACCGTGTTGACAAAGGCCTGGTGTGGCACATTCATTCACATCTATCTCGCACTTCTGGCCAGTGTAGCCAGACAGACAGATGCAGGAGAACTTATTTCCAGATACAGTACATGTACTTCCATTGGCACAAGGTTGAGATGTACAGGCATCAATCCACTGGCAATCCTTTCCTGTAGGATCAAGACAGAGCACTCCATTAATAAAAAGTTATTTCTATGGAAAAATAGTGTTTCCTTCATGCTACCTCAAAATGATTGGTGTACTAAATCTTAAAATTACAGGAAAATTTATGTCTGCATTTTACAGTATTATATTTGAAACGAAAATGAATTTGTGGTTACAGTACAAAATCATTTTATTTACAGGGTAGCAGCAAGATATAGAGTGTTGAGTTTTATAAAAATAACCCATGATCTGAAATCATACTACACACTGATAGTCACTCTTCTTCTACATCCCCTTCAAGAATGAAAGGAGTGAGTTTCCATGCTTCCCCTCAGGCACCCAATTATAGTTTTCCCATAGAAAGATTTTGCTGGCCAAATTTACTTCATTTTTTCTAGAAGGTAGACTCTGAAGTCAAAGCGTATCAGCCACTCCAGAGTAGCTTCTGCACTCAGTTTTCCCACGTGGACAACCCCATAAGATCTAAATGTCTTTCTGCTTACGTGTAAAGGGTAGGGAGTTTGATTCCCTACCCCCCTTTGCTTTTTTTAGTCATGGAGTCATTTGGAGTTCTTCTCATTTCCTGTGCTGGAGCTAGTAAATTTGAGAGCTTATTACAACTGCCCCAGAACATTCCAGGATGAAGTAATTCACAAAGGAGGGAGTCTAGAGGTACAAACGCAGAACCCCACCTGTGTAACCTGGAGGACAGACACACTCGTACGTTTCCTGGCTGTGGGGGTGACAAGTTCCTCCGTTCAGGCAGGGCTGGGACACGTAGCAGAGGTGCGATTCAGAGTACTGACAATCCTCTCCCGTGAACCCTGGAGCACATTTGCAGGTAGCCTTTCCTATCAGAGACGTAGTTTCACAAGTTCCCCCGTTCTTACAGGTATTGCTTTCGCAGGGGTTTCTGTACTGACAGTAGTCTCCAAGAAAGCCTTCCCGACACCTGCAACAGAAAAGAAATTACTTGTGACACATTCACCTGAAGCCTTGCTGCCCTGGGAAGATACCAGGAATGAAGTTCCATGACTACCAAAAGTGTTGGAATTTGCCATAATTAATGGTAACAGTAACAGACCTAAATGCTGACGTCAGATGTAACATGGCCTTCCTCTGGGATTGTCCCAAACGACACCACTGGAAACTTAAGTTCAAATTGTGAAATCACTCATTACAAAATAAATAAATACTGCATACAACCAGAGTTACATCAAATGCAGGAACTTACTTCTTGCACTTCCCTTCAAAACTTCAGTAAAAGCCTAAGTGTTAAAGAACTGCTGAGGAACAATTAATTCCTTGCACCTACTCCCATTCTAATAAGCATCCTTTTTTAGAAGAAAATCAAGCAGCTTCAGTTATAACTATTAGCACCAGGTATTATCTGTCTTCCAAAATAGTTATAAACCTTGTACAAATGCAGTGTCTGAGGGCCTGAAGATCTGTAGCAGATCTTTCTGCATAACACTCCCGCGAGACAGGAATATACTGTTATCCTCATGTTGGTAAGTGCATCTGGGACTGCGACATGCTGAAGTCTGCACTCAGCTAGCAGTGCAAGCCCTGAAGTCAGGTCTCCCACGCCCCTGGCTAGCACCCTAACGACAAGGTCATTGTTCCTCTGTCTCCCACAGAAAAACGAGTACACACACACTATCTACAACTAGGGTAATATTTTATACAAAGATCTGCGATTGTAGAATAATTGCAGTTATTTCTCTCTAACCTAAACTTATGTCAATACAGTCTGACTACACTTGTCAGCTGTAATCCATCTTTTAACTGGCCTTTGTACTGAATTTTCCATTTAACTTCCAGCAACACAGGACCCAGGCAAGCAACCCTGCAAACCCCACCTTTGTGTCACCCACGGTTCCATTTGCTTCTTTCAAGTAGCAGAAAGCTGCAAGATTATATACTGGATAAAAATAACACCTAACATACAAAACAGGACTGTCCACTTGCAGTTTTTCTATAGTGCACAGCTGCATGCTTTAACTGGTAAGTAACCCAAGACACACACAGCCTGGGAGGACATGTATTTCACTGCAAAAAATTCAGAGGTGAACATTAGATGCACTTCATTCCAGAACGGGATAGATGCAATTATTAAATCAATGAGTTACTCAAATCTAAAGGGAGGAGATTCCAACTGCAAGAAATACACAAAGTCTCTAGCTAGCCCCAAGACAAGAACGTAACAGTAAAGAGACTGCCTTTTCCTTATGCATTTAAAAGTGTACGGTGGATTAAAAAAAAACCAAAAACCACCAGCTAACTGGATATGCCTTAAAATTTAGTTTAAAGATCAAAGGATGGTCATAAAGCTGTGTTTTTAACAGAATACTACAGAGATCTGCCTTTGTTCCTACACTATTCAACACTTCTATCAATGAATAACAGCAGAAAACATCAACGCTGGTCAAACATGTAGGTAGAAGAGAAGAGAAGTTCTTCACAGAGAGTAGTAACACAAACCGCTTAACAAGGCAGTCAGGACGCAAAGTGCACTTTAAGCACTGAGAAGTCATACATCCAGAAACAAAACATATAAAGCATCCTCCCCAAAACAGGAGACTGACCTGGGAAAGGCAGACTTGCTCTAGGGGTTCCTAACAGTCAGCTGAACGTGAATTCCTAGCGTGACAGTTTGGTCAGGAATACTTTAGTTGTACAAACAGCAAATACCAAGTAGGAGTAAATGAGAATATGCTACACCTGCTACTTGCATGGCACAACCATTACTGGACCATTACATCAGTTCTGGTATCTGCTCTTTCAGAAGGAAGAGCTGAAATGAATTCAAAAAAGCCAACAGTAATGATTAATAGAAAACTCTTGACACAATGAAAAGCTCAGGTGGCTCAGTCTATTTATCAAAGGGAAAAGAAAAGGAGACAGTTAATCAAAAGCCCCGAGTACCCACAAAGAAACTCAGATTTAACAATAATTCCCAGTCTAGAAGGTACAGGGATAACAGGACTGAGCAGTTAAAAGTTCAAGCTAGATAAATTCGAATTAGAAATAGGGTAATATCTTTATTTTCAGACACAGACTTATACACAGTCTCTCGGCAGTGGAGAGAAACAACTGGAACAATGCATTTAAGGTTGCAGTGGAATTTCTCCATCACTCACGCTTGTTTAAAAAAACACCAGGATTGGCTATTTCAGAAAGAGTATGCACGCTAGTTCAAACACAGCTATTCAGAGAGGTTATTATCCAAGTTACGCAAGGGGTCATTACTAGATGACCACAACTGTTTTTTCTCATGTTAAAATTTATTAACTAGCTTTAGCCATATGTCTAAAGCAGGAAAGTCATATAATAGATGTGCATAATGGTAATTTACCATTCCCCACACCCAAATTAGGCTCCTTTCACCATACCTTAATACTTTCAACTTCATACCCAAGAACAGACATGAAAGAAGAGTTTTTGCAGGGCAAGGCAGGATTAATAAAGTTACAGAAAGCAAATCATGAGACAATACCATTTGCAGAATATCCTCTGCCTCTTGTGCCATCCTCGGTGTAACAGCTAAAGGCTGTCGGTCGGCGTGAGCTGCTGCCGTATCACACGAGAGGCAATCTTCGGGTATTCTGGGCCTAAACCACGGCGGTTCTATAGGCTTCCTTTAACATCCCAAACCCTTCCTCGGTACGAGTTAGAAATCAGTCCAAACGCCAGCGGGCTACAGCACGGCTTTGTAGGAGCTCGATCACATAGAAATCTGGCACCCAGCAAAGACGGCTGTGCCAGAAGCTGGAGGACTGCTCGACTCCCACGGCATTCAAGCCTGCACACGGTGCACTGGCTAGCTCTGCTCAGAGACCGTCTGGATAACTACTATTAAATCATGTTTCTGGACATCTATATGCAGTTGATGAATGTATAAAGTCAAACTGAACTTCAATCCCAGAAGGCTTACAAGATTTTGTTATAGGGATTTCTCCTGGTTTCACCACCACCAGTGATGGGGGGGGGTTCGGCAGCTCAGCCGTCTTCAGCGTCAGCAGTACACCAAGCTCCTCAGACTAACAGCAGCAGACACAGGCCATGCACTTGTAGTTCTCTTTACCATGAAAGAAAGAGCAACAAACAAGAACTTCACAGAACCCCACCTAGGGCATCTCATCAGGCAAACAAGAGGCTTTCCAACACCACCCACCACTCCAACAAATACAAAATAAACCAACACACACCTAAAGGAGACGTCCTAAAGCGCTTTTTCATTGAAAGGCTGTAAAACAAACTAGAAAGTCTAGAGGAACATCTCATGTTTTGTCCACAAGCAAATAAACCACCAAAATACGCCTTCTCTCCCACTCCCCCAACACTCATCGAGATACTGGAAGGTGCATTTAACTGTTGCCCCTAGGTAACAGCGAGGAGGGAGCCTAAACACTGATTAAGAGTATTGCTGGTATGATTTAAAAGGAAAGCTGAGACCTGTGCTCTGAGACGACACTCGCAACCGTCACCCACAAACGGCCCAGCGTTTTGTACACAAATGTTCTGGTACAAAGTTGAAGAGCGCTCCAAGACCAGGCTTGTTCCAGTATCTTCTCAGGCTAATCAGAAAAACATGAGGGAGCACTCCAGCAGGGAACAGCAAAAGCTCTTTTAACTTTAGCTCTTTGTATTTGGAAGGACAAAGCCTTACAGAATATGCCAGAGGGAATGTGCCCGCCTGTGGAAAGATGGTAGGTCAGGTATACACAGCCCTTATACCCACCATTTTGTTCTCCTCCTGGAGAAGTGCTTGGTCACACAGTTACGCAATTTTCCCCTCCAGCAATTCAGTGCAATCATTTTTGAATGTTGAAGAACAAAAAACCTACAGTCCAGATTTTCATCCATGTCTCCTGTCAACATTTCTAGGCACAAATACTAGTAATTTAGTTCTAAATGTTGGTGTAGACAAAACTGCAAATATTTGCCCCTGATTCATGTTGGGTACCGCATTGTTTCTCTAAAAATAGAGGCAAACATGGAAAAAGCGGGGTCTAAGTCCAGACTTCTTTAAAGGATATGATTATCCTCAACAGCAACTCCAGCTTCCCACCACCCCTGCTCTGCTCTCACCCCAACCTACTCTTTCAAGTTCTTTTTAGGATAACAAAAAAAAAAAAACACCACCACTTGTCTACAGAGCAGCTTAAAATTGTAGCAGCTTTGTCAGCTCCAAATGACATGCTCAGAACAGGAAACCGAATCTTTCCCAAGTAAAAGCCACTGTTTCTCCTCAGTTTTCCATCTAACATTCAGAAACAGAAAGATGAAGTTTGTTCTGGCACTTTCTGGAAGCACATGAGAAACCTTAACCTACTTCAACAGGAATTTAATCTTTTAAGAACAAATTTCACATACAACTTAATTCAAATCATGATTTCTGAAAGCTAGAGAGTTTGAAATGGGAAAATGTCCTGTGGGCTGCATCAGCTATGCAGCTGCTTCTAATTAAAGCTTCTCCTTTACTCTCTCTGGGCTACTTTCCAGCACAAATACTTTAGTCAGAGCTCAGCCCATTTTTTTTTTCTCCTCCTTTTCAGCTCCAGCCTGCATTTGCCTTAGCTCAGGCTCTCATGGAGCTAAACAAGAGACATAAAAACAAAATGAAGGTATTTATCCAAATCTGAAGTATCCACAAATCCACAGCGCTGCATTCGCTAACAACCTAACGCTACTAAGTGAAAGTAGGAGACTCGCAAAAGCTGCATTTTTGGCTCTTCTGCCACAGAACTACATTGAAGTTACCTCCCAATACTTAGTTCTCTCTTGCTTTCAAAAGACTTATGGAAAATATGTCTGGTCTGCTGGAAAAATCTCCTCATCTGCCACACTATATTTGCTCGGGCACATTCATAGGACAGTCTCTTAAAATGCACCTTATAGACTGTTTTAACCAGTCTTCCAGATGTTTGATTTTCATGGGAGTTTCCTATTCAGGCCCAGTGATATCATCTGGAGATGCACAGAAGGAAACAGATGGTTTTAATTTAAAACGTGAAGGGAAGAATTTCCTAGTCATCTTGCTTCTCCCCCCCTCAACCCAACACTCCCTTCACTTTGATTGGAAGATGCTTCAACAGAGGAAGGGGGGGGGGAGGGGGGGGGAAGCACAGTCTGATGCCTAACGTGAGAAGGATCTCAGCTATTTTGCTACAGATTTTAACCAGACTTCCCTCTGGCTCCCGGGTTCTCACTCCCACACCTACACCTCCTCTCAGGAGGGAGAACAGGATTCTCTGGTTAGCTTTACAAACGCTCCTTCCCATGTCTCAAGGCTCCCATTTATGCGTCATACTTTGAATGCAAACTATGGGATGGGACAGCCTCTCTGTTCTGCCTTTAAAGCAGTACACAGCTATTGTTTCTAGTCCACACAAAGCGCTTCTACAGTGTACCACTCCACAGCATACCAAGGAGTAACAGCAACCAAAGTCTGAATGGGAAAGGTTTAGTTCACCTTTTTCAGACCATCAGGGCTCTGAACAGCTTTTGGTCTGCACGGGTAAATCACAACAGAAAATTTTGACTGAGTGACTCAAATCACCACTCTGTTCCCAGATTTGAAGCTAAAAGTGTGTGTACTCTCCCCTTTTTCCTCTGCCCTGGTCTCAAGGGTCTCCTTTAACTTCTGAAAGGAGACAGAAGGAAACGGGAAAGGGCAGCCCATTCTCAGAAAGGGACAACTTTTCAACTTTTGCATTTAGCCTCTTCTGGAAAACTCTCAGACCTCATCCTGCTACAAGGTCTCCTATGGGTATTCCCCATTCACTGGTCTAGGAGTGATTAGTCTCCCGAGATAGATCCTGAGAAGCTATCTGCTCCAGTCTCAGAAGCAGTTCTGCAGTCTAGGATCTTGCCTTCAGCCCCAGAAGTCCTCTTAAATCTGAGTTAAAATTCATTTACGAAGATCCAGCTGGAAAGAACGGTAGGTCAAAAACCTGGCAAAGGGGTTGGAGTTACTGGGGGCTGGAACTGGGACAGAAGTCCCTTACTGCGATGCTGTTGCTGCTTTGAGTTTAGCACGCTTTGAGGTCCTCCTGCTGCCACCCTGCAGATACGAGGTAAAAATTGTCTCATGCAATGTAAAAGTGTGCACAAACTTCTGCACACAGTGAGAAAAACGCTGCTCACCGAAGAGGCATAGAGGCACGCAAAGCTGCACAGATCCTGACAGCTTTGGGCATGAAAGGATGTGCTGAAGGAGACTGTCCTTTTGGAATCGGCCAACTTCAGCAGTCTCCACTTTGACTAAGCACAGCAAACAAGCCATGGTTGCCACTGTACTTTTTTTTTTTTTTTTATCATCAAGACCCAACAAAAGACACTAGAGTTAAAGCAGTACTTTGGTTCATACGGAGGTACCGATACCCCTCCTGGGCACACAATGTGCAACAGTCCTAAGGTCAAAAAATCCAATTTTAAAAACCTACAAAGCACGAGAAGTAGCAAGGCCCAGTTTCCTCCCCAAACCTTGGGGCACCCCTACCCCAACTCCCTTCCTTCTCACTTCTGCTTCTCTCCCTGGCASAGTCTTGCTTCTGTTCCCTGTCACTGGGGCACGGGGGAGGGAAGTTGGGAGAGGCCACAGCTGCCAAAGATGGGGAAACCAGTGAAGGTACTGTGCTGCAGGGCCCTGCCCCGCTCCGGGCACAGAGGGACCACCCAATCCTGCATCCACCTGCAGCAGAGCAGACTCTCATGCTCAGAAAACAGCGGGCAGCATTGCCAAAATCTCTGCTCTGCTAGTCCTTGAAACAGCTCCCACACCTTCTCGGCCTGCCTGCAACTACAGAAATACTGCAAGTTAGCAGTACTAYCCCACAGACTCTTCCTACTACTACTTTCCCAGTCATCTAGCAGCAGGGAGATGAGAAAGGGTTTTCCTGTGATGTTCACAATTAGCATTAAGCAACAAGCAACTGTTATCCTGCTTCTCTGTTGGATATGAGAGAATGCAAGAAGGCTCCTTCATGCTTAACACCTCATGTGCAAAAGGCTGCCTGGAGAGGCTTGGGGCGGGGGGGGACCCACAACAACAACAAACACCCCACCACAGTGCAACACAAAGCCAAACCCAAAACTGAAACCGCCTTTTGACAAAGCAGGACCCAGAAAGCTTGGAATGACAGGTCCCCTTTGTCCTGCTACTGCAGATACAGCCATACGGAATTGGAATAAGGTCTGCATCCTCACCATGCTAGTCACTGAATGGTGTAGAAAGATCTCTCAAACAAAAAGTCTGACCTTAGAAGATGCAAACACAGGAATGTGTAATTTTCTAAATATAAAATCAAGGTCAAAGAAGGTCAGTAATTCTATCAAACAGTGCCACAAAATGACAGCCATGGGCCAGCAGCGTCACCAGGGGAACRGAGCTACTTAAAGGGCGCTCGCAAGAGCAATCTGATAAAGATCCAACTCCGATTTCCTTACAAGGGTCACAATCGCTGTTCCCATAACAGAAGCCAGATGCAGCAGAATAAAGGTTTCTTAGCAGAAAACTAGCTTTCTCTTTTAATGGAGTAGACGCTACAGGATTTTCTGACAAAGAAAGCTGTTTCAGCACTAAGCTGTCACTTGCTGCTTTGCCAAATATCTAGACTAGATGTTTTGCTTATCAGTGCTTACGTTACTCATGTCTTATTCATCACATCTGATTATCTCTGATGCAGGTTCTCCCTCAGCTGTTTGCTTGTTTCTTACAGACAGCAAGAGTAACTAGATGGACTGACCGCACACTAGAACAACTTGGCCCAGAGGAGGTACAGAAAGAGGAAGAGAGCCTATTATAATAACTTATTGCCCAGCAGAGGAAGTACTGCAGAAAACTTGAAAAAAAGTGGAAGGGGTGGAGATTTAGCTAATCAGTGAGTGATCCTGCAGAGCTAGAAGCCAAGCCACTTGCTTCAGTAATAAGTTCAGGTTCCTGAACAAAACGTTTCTACTCTTACAGCCATCAAAAATTCAGAAAGTCATTTAGGTTACTACACCAGATAGAAAGTTCCCCTATTCAGAGTTCCTCATAGTGCAGGAAAGAAAAAAAAAAGTTAAAACCAAAACAGGATGCTAAGAATCAGCCTGCTAAAGGTAGAGTCTCCACAATTGAGAGTTTTTTGCTATTTTTTCCTTTCTTTCTGCAAAAAAGGTTCTTGAGCCAGAACTAGAAAGCAGACACATACTAATCTCTGTATACAGGCCTCTCAGACTTTCCAATTACTCTGACACCTGCAAAGGGCCCGAGCTGTTACTAGAAGGAAGGGTTGGCTTAAGACCTGCAAGAAAACTTTGCACAAAAAGGAAGAAGGCATCATTAGAATTATAAAATAACTCTGTGCTAAAAAAATGTAAAAGTGGTCAAGGCTGCCACTGTGATAAGGGAAACGTGTCAAGATCTGGACTGCACTACAAATACTGAACAGAAGTTAATCAGAGGAACCAACTAAACAATTTTTTTTAATTTTTTTTTTTTTTTTTTTTTTTTTTTTTTTTTTTTTTTTACAGCCTAAGATATGGTTAAGAGGAATATGCAAGTTGGAGAAAAGATCCTTAGGGAGGCAGAAGTGGCACCAACATCAATACCAGTCTTGTTTATTACCTTCATCATGGCCCACATACTTTGGCTCCAGACTAACATGCTTAACTATGCGTCAAAGACCTAGTAACATCACACAATTTCTTGTTTCAGTCTTGAAATACAGGTGAAAAGCAGGAAAAGTTCCAGCTTTCTTTTCAGAAGGGCAGCTCRTTTCTGTTGACAGCAATATAAAGCCATGGAAAGGAAAAGACTAGGAAGCAGTAATAGCTAAAAATTTGAAAAAACCAACAGGGAATAACAAGTTACATACTTGCCTTTCTATGGCCTTTCTGCACACCAGGTATTGATTTGAAACTGAGAAGAATCTCAAATTAGATTATGATTTCCCCTTTGTGTGCCACAGGTGCAATTTAAGTATATTGAGTTTTATGTACCACATTAACAGAAAGAACTAAAGGTTGTGGCTAGGGAAGATGGATGTGTAGAAAAGAGTGAAGAGCGGAGCTGTGTGTTAGCCAAGCTAAATCAACAAGACAAAATTCACTAATATTTAAAGACTGATAGCATTAAGAAAAGAGGGATTTAGCATGCTAGAAAATGGCACAACTTTCACTGATGAAGTAAACTAGGTTTAGAAAATAATCAAAYTTTCTGCAGACATGGTAAATTAACCCTGCCAAACAAGGAGGATTTATCTTTTTGAAAAATATCACTTCATTTAAAAAAAAAAAATCTAAATACTGCAGTYTGAAAGGTGAACTGCATTTAAATAGATGTGATACCATTCTCCAGACACCACACACTCCGCCAAAGCTCCTGCTGATCAGCTTTCTGTGCAGCAGCAAAGTGAAGGCACCATTGAAGATGGGTGTCAACATGTACCAAAATCAATTACGCTATAAAGACAAATGTGGGTGTTTGAGGTTTTTTGTTAGTTTGTTTTTGCAACTCCCACATATTACTTGCTCTCCAGCATGTGGAAGGGAACTGGCACACTTCAGAGTGCACAGTAGTTCTGAAAAACCTCATAAAAATATTCAAATTGTGGCTGAAGCTCTATAAAGTAAGGCAAGCTATAAGATGGAGAGCAAGTTCCAACTTAACTTGTGGGTCTGGAAGCAAGGTAGAGTTTACCTCTATGATCGCTTTGGCCTCGCTTCCTAACCTAATGCAAAGAAATCAAACTGACAAGATCCAAACYCGAAAATCTGAACAAGAACTCCAGATTTCTTACGTTACAAAAAGCTAGCACAGAAGAACTAACTTATTATCAAGAAACACCAACCGTGCTGAAACCATTATGCTGAATGCGCCCGGTAAGAAAATCTTAACAATTCACATTTCCTTTCTGGCTAGGACCCTGAATGAAAGAAGATGGATAATTACACTGATTAGAAAYGAAACCAACTTACTTGCAATATCCTGTACCATTTTGATACGGAATGCACTTTCCCTCATTAACACATGGCTTGGAATCATCCATACACTGCAATGCTGAAAGAAAAGAAAACAATAGTCAAATCAGTAGCCATACATGTCAAGTCAAAGCTTCATTAGTATATTTTGGGGAATGAAAGTCTTARAGTAAAAAAATGTATATGACTGGAACAAAAACAAAGACACTATCACATAGTTTAATTTAATCTCTGGCAGCATCAAAAGAGCCAGACAGAAAGAARAATCAAATACAGATTTGTTCATCAGGCAATTAAATGTTTCTAGAATTTCTTTTAGGTAGATTTTCAAAGCAAAGCATGCAGTAATTTCAGCAAGCTACAAAGACRTTCATGTCAGCACTTGCGTATTTTGGGTTAAGTGTCACCAATTACTACTTTCTGATCAAAATTYTGGACTGAACTTCTCTGAAATAAGAGGCAACTCCCAAGCCTTCTTTCACAATATTTTGTCTCAAATTCTTTCCTTCTTTTCTACTACCTCTAGGGACACTTGGCACTGAAATAGGGGCATCTGTCCCTCATAARCTCACCTGCTGTACATTTCTAGCAATCCAGAATTTGCTGCAACATCATTACTGTTGTGGCGCTCTGATTTCAGTCAGGATTGTGTTTGGGAGTAAGTGAAAACAACAGAGATGTAAAAGACTTTCAGCAAAGAATTTGGTATTTCTAAGGAGGAGATACCCTGTAGCTCAAACTTGACATTTTCAGTATTATGTTTTAAAAAAGGCATTAGGTACGACACAGTTCAGGGCAGGTCAATTTTTATCCAACTSTACTGGAAGCTCTAGTGAGGCCTGTTCTGATGGAAGTGACAYATCATCTCCAGCAGGTGCTCATCTCTTCACGGGGACCTGAAGCAGCACCCCATGGTCATTTCCAAAGTGACCAGACGGGCAAGAACTACGGAAACCCTGCAAAAGCATAGGGCACTCTAGAACCACAAAAATTTAGCCAGTTCACCTAGACCAGAGCCTGCCACTTGAATGGCACCAAACTAGTGGATAAAGTTCTCGGAACCAGGAGATCTGGGTCCTATCCTAAACTTACCCACATACCCAGAAGWCACATCCTCTTCCCAGCCTCCAGTTCTGTCTCCCAGCCCCCAAACTCATACACTTCCATGCCTTTAGGGACCCTATTTCAACAACCTTACTGCATTTGGAAAAGCATTTAACCAATCTGAGTTAAGGCACCTAGAAGCATCAATAACATCAAACCACCTAAACTGCCTGCTTGTGTACCAGCTGCTGTAGGGCACATTGCCTTTTTTTTAAGCATGGTTTTCCTTTCCTCAAGAGGTATTAAATTTTCAAGACAAATTCAGCAAGGGGCATCAGGGAAAACTGGTCCAAACTACCACCAAAGTTTATATGCTGGTGACTAAGGAAAGCGGCTCAGAAACAGAAGAGTTAATGCATCAGTCCCACTAAGCTCTCCCTGCAACCAGCCCAAATTCAGTCCAGCAATTAGACAACTTGGAACAGACTCCAGTTACTGCTATCCAGGGCTTGAAGTGTTTTTTCTCAATAACCCTGGAGCACGTAAACAGGTCACATGCACTACGAGGTACCATAGGAGCGTTTCACACTTGCAATCCCTATAGAGAATACAGTTAAATTAAACCCAGTTGCCCAGGAAAGTTATCGATATTTCCCACAATACGAGTATGCCTGTTTCTGTTAACGTGATTTCTGAAAAAGAGGCACTTGGATGGCGCTGCTTCTGCAGAGCTCTCAGGAAACGAACAAAATTCCACTCTGAGCCCCTTTCAGATAACCCCTGAGGTCAGGGTTACTAAGCGACAGAAATATTAACACGGATTTTGCATGGCATTCCCCCCCACAGCGGCCAAAAMCACTTACGCTGATTTGCACCTGTCTGACAATTTTTATCCCATTTAACGGCAACACCCACGAGGCTTCGACTCCAAACTTCATCTGCTTCTGTCTAACACTACAGCAGCTTGTTTTCACAGCACAGATTAGCTCCAGTTAGCATAGTTCAGTTACACTCTGTTCAAGAGAAACTGCAAAAGGACCTGCAATGGTTCGGACTTCTCTTACCTCCTATGCTACTCCAGGGAAACGGAGGAAGGTTAAAGTGAGCCTTACCACATTTCAGAGAACTGCGAGGGGAAGCAGACTTGGTATTCTCATCTCACTACCTTGAATTTTCATTCTTTTCACACCAATCAAGCCAGTGAAGCAAATACTCAGAGGATTATTTCTTTTGTGCCCATGCTTTCAAACACAATTTTGTAATCTCTTCGAGTACCCGCGTCCCCAGTGAGAACTGAGCAGCCAGCTGATTTTGTAATCCACATAGTAAAAGCTTAACTAGCACTTGGCCAAAAACACCTCCCAGCACAACTGCACGGGAGGGGAATAAGAGGGTAAYGGCTTTTGGGGTCACAGTAAGGATCCGAATCAGTGATTCCTGTTTAGCTTGCTAGGCCAAACACAGATGCAGCAKAGAGGCTTTAGCAAAGTAATGATTAATTTTCTCCTGGTTTTTGACAAATTATTCCTGCCTTGAACTGCTGTTTAGCAGGTCATTAAACCACTACTAGTCCTTAGAATTCTTTAACAGAAACACATGGTGAATGGGGCAATGCAGCAGCTAAATACATATCTTGTATATGATGAGTTAGAAGTGAAAGAAGCTAAGAAAATAAAAGCAAAAAGACTCTTTTGTACTTTTTCAGCTTGAGACTAAAATAGGCTGAATAGAAATACATTGAAATGCAACTAAAGCTGAAGTGAACATAAATGTAACCGTTCTATATTAAAATGAGTATTAAAAAGTAACATAACCACTTCTCTTTAAAAAAGAAATCACAAGGGAAATTGAAGACTACAGTTCTCACAGTAAAATTAGCATTTCTGTGCACAAAGCACTGTCTTCCTGTATTTCACGATATCTTTAACAATTTCACAATGCATGCAAAACCAAGGCATTTCAACATGACTTACTTCAAAAGCTACTTTTCTGTTACTCTACCATGTTGTGCTCAAGAGTTAACAGTATCAGAAACTTTACCTTCTACCTCAGCCAGCAAAAAGAGCATGTTTTGCTACATCCATTATGTTAACTGGAAATACTTTGTTGTGTACAGCATGAGAGAAGACAGCCTTGTCTTGAAAAGATAAAGCCACTTTTCTAGAAGCCATATATAGATAGCATCAGCATGCTGTTGAGGCTTTGAGTCTAACAGGCTGCTTTTGACAGTTTTCTGCTGTTTAAAAAAACAGCACTGGTGAATTATTTGTTGGTTTTCTGCACTTGCCCTAGCTTGCCAAAACCACCGAGACTATCAGAGGCTGGGTTAGCCCAGACCAAGCGCAAGCAGGGATGTTTCAAGTCCTCGCACTCCCGTGCGGCGGAGGGCTCCCTCCGGTATGCCAGCAGGCCTTCAAGGGGAAATCCCATAGCTTTTGAATGTATCGAACCACCTCATGATTTTTATCAGTCCTTTTGGGCATATTACGGGAATATCGGGAAGACCCCCACGATTATCGGAAGACTGGCTTCTTACGAAGYGGGCAGGCCGCCACTTTGTGAAAGAAGTGCCCAATTTCTAGCACGCATCGTAGCTAAGTTTGAAAGACTTCTCGGACGAGGGCTCTAAGTGCAGGTGAGGCAAATGTTATTAGCTATAGCACCCAGCCTGGAGTCCATACAAACCCTTGCACATGCCTGCACTTAGACACAAATTCTAACCTGATGTTTAACCAGCCCTACCAGGCCTATTTTCCAAGGCCAGAGGGAAAAAAAMCAGGTAGCCGCTGCTGTAAAATGAGCACAAGCAGAAAGCGTTACTCGCAGAAACACTATAGGAAGTGCTGCGATTCTCAACATCTGAATCTGCCACAGCTCACAGTTAACTGGAGTACARTTTCACCCAGGTTTAATCTTTGTGGCTAAAGAGACAGCTAAAGCAAATCTAGGAGGAAAAGAAAAGTTGTGTTTCTGCCTCATTGTTCTTTAGGATGCCAAGATGATCTGGAGGTTGTGATTTGGTTTCTATACTTCATCCACCCACTATAAATTCAGATACTTTCTAGGCTAGAAAATTAAAAGAAATAGTGAAGGATTAAGATCAGAAGCTGTAAGTGTCAAAGTTCAGCTTTTAAGACAGAAGGCTGCTGCAGGGAAACAGAGCCATAGCCAGAGAAAATCTGAAAGGGCTTTGTTGTAAATACTAAAAGGAAAGTAATGCCAATAAACTCCTCACCCACARGTTCAGAAAAAGTCAAGCAGAAATAAAAATGCAAAATACCAAAACAATTAATGCTGTGAGGAAGAGACGTTAAAGCTGGTTTCCTGTAGCTTTGTGGCTGATTATCCCGCATCTAAGAAGGTGCAGGCTCTGACCGAAGGTTTTGCTTTAAATAAGGGGAAAGCGATATTCTGGCAGAGAACACAGCTGAGCCGGCAGTACAGCTTTCTCCTTGGGAGGACACTATATGGGTGTCTCTCTCTCCTTTTCCCCTCCATAAATCTTCCATTAAGTTCATAAAAACTCAGTATCTTTTAAGAACCTAGACCCCTGTCATACTTGATTGAAACCTGTCCACAGGTTCAAAAGCTCTCCTGTGGGAGAGGGGGGAAAACAACCTACTTGAACATAGAAGAAAAGTCAGGCTAAAAACACATTAAAGACTAGAAAAAAAAATATAAAGGACAAAATAGGTTTCAATAACCTTTATGTAGTCAGTGGATTCTGTCTCGATTGACATTCATGAGAAAYAGCCTGTCATTTCAACTGGCTTACCCATTATATATGAAGAGAAAGGAGGAAAAAGGATTCAAAGCCCTCAAACAGCAGCAACACAGGATGCACGGGGAATCCTTACCCAAGCGCAGGCTGCTTGCCAGAGGTGGATCAGCTCTGAGGAGGAGACCATCAGCACAGTCACAAACACCAGCTACRCTACAAATCAAGGGGTCTCAAATTCCATGGGAGCAAAAAACAGCTCCTGATTCCCTTCAGGAAAAACAGAGTGTGAAAAAAGAAGCTAAGAGAAAATGCTGAAGCATGAGGTGTAATTCTGGAGGAAGAGCAGTAGGTCCTCGCTGTGCAGAAAGGGACAAAATGCTCCTACGACGGCACCTCGCACCGCACAAACAGCTGCTGAAAAAGCTGGTAAGGAATAAGAAGCACTGCACAGATGGAGAGAATACCCAAAGATAACCAAATTTTGGAGGAAAACCAGAAAGGAGTGATAACTACGCTATTCACTAACCTCAACAGGTTACAGTTCCAGTGAGATTATGTACCGGGGAGGAACCAACTAGGAAAAAAGCGCTAGCTGAAAATATGAAAACAGCTTYTTTGGTTTTTTTCTTAAGAACAGATCACCCCATGGCAGCCACACTGAGGGGGGAAGGGGAACAACAAACTAGGAAAAATTCTTACTGCRAAAAAGTGATAAAGCCTTATATTCAGCTCAGATTTAGAAAACGTTAACATTTGGGGGATTTAAACAAGCTGAGCAGACTGCCCATCACAGACAGAAGGTAGTAGTTAAGGACAAAGCTTGTCGATAAGGCATAGAAATTGTCTGTAAAGTAAAAATGCTTTAATGAGATTATTAAGAGATCTCCACTGTTTTTACCCACAAAAGCCTGAAATCAATTGGATAACGTAAGACTCATCAACTGAGAAGCTGAGCAGAGCTCAGAGGAGTGTGAAGGCATTCAGCCAACGTCCTGTACCGTTTGGGAGAGAAAACCCCAATGTCTAAACTGGTTTTCTTCACTAGCTTCTCTAGGCTTTCTAAGACAAATGTAAAAAAAAAAAAAAAAAAAAAATTAAGTGTATTTTAGAAGCAGCAGCCAGTACAAAGAAATTCTGCTTTAGAAGTTCATCAGGTTTTTTTGAACTCGAGAGTGCAAACAGCAAATCTGACTATATTACTCTCTCGGACACACAAAACTGCATGCCCTGCCATCACCTGTTTCAAATCTCTCCTCYGAACATCTAGGAACTGGCAAAAACTACTAATTGGCCCTCCTAAGAACAGAGCTGGGAACTGTTGTGCAAATTCACAGATAGAGTTGAAGTTTTTCTGTCCTCGGGGTCTTAGGCCTAGGAACCTGCAGGAGGACTGTTATTTCTATCAGATGCAGCTACAGTTTGTGTGACACTGTCCCTGGAGAAGAACTACAAGTTATAATACATACTGAATTCAGGATGAACTCATAATACAGTTCGAAAGTCTGTCAGTCACCATATTCTCCATTTCCTTGCACAGCTACTGTTCCCCACCTTCCCCTATTTTCGGTTTTCCAAACAAAGCCAAAACGCCTACAATCCAGAACAGCAACATAAAGCATTGTTAAAAAAAAAAAGTTTTCAACAAAAAAATGTAGGGAAGGCAATTAAAGAGCTGAAGAGGTATTGGTGTTTCCATGGCAATCTGGCAGACGGGAGCCATGCTCGCKTCTTCTCCAAAGTCTTCCGTCATTCTCCAGCACTAAATCTTTATTAATTTGAACGTTAAGCATGTTTGCCTGTGCAGAAACGCTAGCCTGCTACTTGTGCCGAGCGGCGCTTCCGCAGCCGTCCAGGGTGATGTCAGAGAAACGAGATGAAGACTTGCTGCATGGAACAAACAGCAGACGCCCGTGCCATTTTGAGATACAAAGCTCTTTTTTCATCCTCATAGCAGTCTAAAAAAAGGACATGTGCCCTAGGAACAGACTATTTTCTAAACAGAACGAATGATTATTTCTGCAGCTCTCAGATGACCGTGTTTAGAACGATATAAGCACTGCTTCTTCTAGATGGGCACTGACAGCCCTCGACTTCTGTTGGCAACATGATTTCAGAGTTAATCCACAGAAACTAAGAATATAACTACAAAAGGACTTTTTAACACAGATGCCTAGGGAAACTCTTTCCCCCCCCCACGGATGACATTTCCCTAACATGTCCCAAAGGAGGGGTGAGAATTAATAATCACTGTATCGTTCCTCGGCTTTGCATTCATTAGCCAAGAGTACAATCTCAAAGGAAACTACGTTACATCCGAAGTTAGGAATTGTGGCTGTTTGGTTTTGCTGTTAAGTAAGATGCCCAGCTCCAGAAGAAGCAGGCTGCTGGCATCCTGCCGCTGCTCCTTCACCTGCTCCTTGTCCTGGGTTCAAACGCCAGCCACCCGTCCCCTCTCACAGCACAGATACCGGTTTTGAAAATGGGAGACCCTGAACAGGACCAGAGCATATTGAAGAGAAATACCCACTTAAGCAACAACAGCAAGACACCCAGAATAAAGGAGGGGGGGAAACAGCTGTGGAAGTCAACAAAAAGCCAACCCATCCATTGTAAGAAATTCAAATGCCAAATGCCACCAGAGGCATAAGTCCTCTTTTCCCAAGGATTCAAGTCCTGAGAACGTCAGCGAGAGGATCTTCACGTATTTCTAATCTGACTAAGCGATGCCCTGAAGGAAGTGATGCAAGTTAGCCAGATTCTCATCATGCTCCCTTGTGAAAGTGTAAATCAGCATCTTTGATAAGAACAAATTTGATAGACTGTAACACCTTCAAAAGATCAAGTAAAACTTGCTGTTCCATAAGCAAATCCATATCAAGCAGATACGGATGGCATTGCCAGCGTTATCTAAAGTCCTCAAAAGTTTCACTGTTTGAGTACTAAAGATCTCAAACCGCAGTCCACATCAACGCACTACCTTTGAGCTGCTCTAGATTAAAATGTATTGCAACCTGTTAGAAATACGGGCTGAGAGTCAACAGCAACCTGGTGAAACTGGGCTTCGCAAAACCCAAGTGTTAATAATGACAGTGGGTAATTAGGGTGGGCTCTCCTAGTGAGGATTCCTGTTTCACCCATTTCTGCCTGATCGGAAGAGGAGCAAATCTTTCACAGCAATTATCAGGAGAGTATCCTCACCAAAAGCGCAGGTGTTGCTGCCCCACCCCAGCTTACTGCAACTTCAACTGCAGCCTTTTGCAAAACTAAACAACGGCTCAACTGGAAAAGCAAGTTGCTACACCATTGGGCTTGCATGATGAGGCAGAGTTGAGTAGTCCAAACCATAGCGCTTTGTGCATCCAGGAGCCTCCTATTTATTGACCAAGAGGGCTGACATCAGGTACCTGCCCTCTCTTGCACAAGAGCATCAAGACAGTTGAATATGCACCTGAAAAATAGCCTTTCGGTGACTTCATCTTTCCCTTCCCTACTAAGTCAAGCCACAGCTCCCACTCCCAAGAACCAGATGCAGGTCAATATCTCACGAACAACAGGAGTCATTTTCAGTCTAGATTTGTCACTTCTGACAACCAGCCTCTGTTTAGCACTGGGAAGAGATTTCATCCACAATGCCAAAAACTTCTGCAGCATGAGAGGACCTCGACCAGCCTCGTAGGTATGCCTACCCAGTCAAGTGACACCACAGCTACTTCTCCTCTCAGCCCCTGTCAGAGATGGAACTTGTAGGGCTAGCAATAAGCTGGTAAGTTGCTGGCGTGAAGGTACAGTTTAACCAAATCATCACGACATTTAGTCTTTGCAAAAATAGTATTTTGCCGTTTTACTGGACTGTGTAAGCCATTTACAGAAATAACAGTCCTACTACGCACCACACCTCTACCCTACCAAGAAAACATATTTCTGAATTCATAAGACACCTAACCTTGAAAGACTCTCCAGCCCCTTTTGGGCAAAGCTGGCCAAAACACATTCAGGAAATAGTTTGTTGGTTTTTTTTACTCCAACCATCTTCTTGCAACATATTAGTAAAACTAAGCAAGTTGGATTTCAGAGGGGGGTTACTGGGGAAAAAAAAGCATTTCTCCCAGGAGACAAATAATGACCATTTCAAAGTCAAAATAGACTGATTAACCCAACTACTCTGTATCCAAGAAAGCAGTAGTGGTCAAAACTCTGCAGATGCCAGCTTCCACTCCTAACCATACCAAAGAATAAAATTGCTTAAATTATCAGTGTCTCACTCGGTCACGCACTAAACAACTTCCACTACCACTTTCTCCCATCGCTACTCTTCACAAGTCATCTGAAAAGCGATCCGGCCTCTCAGGAGCAAAAAGGAAGAAAGAATGAGGAGTCACATAAGTAATCAATGACTGCTGGTCCTCGACAGCTTTAATGTGCTGCAAGGCTGCACATGCTTTACTCTAGGAGCAGGACTGCTGCTGGGAGAGGCATGAAATCCATCAGAACCCAACCGTTATGGCTATGGACCGCGCTCTCCAGCCCGGCTGTGAAACATATTGCAAATGCCAACATGTAACAGGGAACAGTGACAAAAAGCAGCAGWTTCTTCAGATGTGCACACATGGCTTCATCACGCCTGAACTGATTAACAATTAAAGGAGGAGGATGCATAGAAATTCTTTCTGGATGTGTAGATATTTCCTCAACAAAGAGGCTAGAATGAACGCGATGCATAGCTATTTCAAGCGATGGAAAGCAGTGAACCATTTTCTCCCGGGTTTTGAAATCAAAAAAACCTCAAGCACTCAGACCATTTTTGCAATAGTACATATATCACTGCCGAGCCCTGCCAGTAAAGGACGACTTCCAGTTCACTTTTCCGTTACGTGTAAGCCCCCACGGGAGAGCAGCCCCCACGGGAGAGCAGCCCCCACGGGAGAGCAGCCCCCACGCTACCCCTCCCGCGGGCTGCACCCCGGGGTGCCCCCGCTTCGCGGGCGGGACCCGCACCACCGCCGCGCGGGGCGGCTCGGCTCGGCTCGCAGGTGAGCCCGGCTCGGCGGGGGCCCCGCTCCACACAAAGAGGCGGCGGCCCCCGCGGGGCCACCCCCCGCGCGATGACACCCCACGCGCGGCCGCTGCGGCCCCGCCGCCCCCCTCCCCGACCCGGGACCCCTTCCCCGGCCGGCCCGAGGGAGGAAGGCGACACCGACGCCGGCCCGGCCGCGGCTGAAGCGGCGCCGGGAGAGGGGCCGGTGCTCCCCCGCGACGCCGGACCGGGCAAGGGGCGGCTCCGGGCAGCCCCTCAGCCTCCCGGCGAGGAGCCGCCCGCGCACCGCCTGAGCCCCACAGCCCCCACCGCCCCCCCGGCACTCACCGGCCGCGGGCTCGGCGCGGCTGAGCACGGCCAGCACCAGGCCGAGGAGGGCGGCGAGCGCTGGCCCCGCTCCACGGGCCATGGCCACGGCCGCTCCCGCCGCCACCGGCACGGCGCGACGCGATGCGGAGGGATCTGCGCGGCCGCCGATGGCGCCTACGGCAGCCCCGCGCGGAGGGAGACGGTCTCGACGCGCCGCCCCCGCTTCCTCCGCCGCGCCGCCCGCTACGCCACACCACGCCCTGCCCCGCCCGACCGCCGCCAGGGGGCGCCCACCCGGGGCCGGCGGGGCGGGGCCGGGGCGGGGCGGGGCGGGGC
>JASVER010000099.1:1726559-1830410 GCA_030449065.1 Oceanodroma leucorhoa
CGTTGTCTCACGCCCCCGTGGGGGTTGGCAGCGGTGGCGGGTGCCCACGGAGGACGACAACGGAGTACTCCACCAAAGGGCCCCGGCCCTTTGCTCAGGCGGGGGGTGCGGGCAGCTGCGGGGCAGGGGTGATGGAGCGTTGCCCAAGGGCAGGCACCGGCGGGAAGGGACACCCGAAAACCCCATCGGGCGCTGAAGGTTCACCCCGGCGGGAAGGGGAGCCTCTGGAGCAGGCGTACGAGCTCCCCGCCCCACGGCTCAGCCCCCCGGCTCAGCCCCCCGGCTGCTCGGGCTGTAAAAGCCCGGGAGGAGGGCCGAGTTCCCGCAGAGGAGGTCCCGGGAAGGCGGGGGGGGCTGTAAAGCGCCCCTCGTTCGCTGTAGCGCCTGAATTCAACCTTGAGATCCCTCCCAGCGCTCGGCCATCATTTAAAGCGTTAAAAATCCTTCTGCCCTGGCTCCAGCTCCCCGCAGACTGAGAGCCCTTTGTGCGCGGTGCTGACATGGCAGCCTGGCCCGCGAAGGCAGGATTGTGCCGGGTTCGGGGGAGAGAGAGGGGGCAATGAATAAAGTTCACTGTTTTCCCCCTCTAATTCGCCAGATCCCGGAGCTCCTCCCAAGCGTGGAGCCGGATGGTCAGTGCCCTACCACCACGATTATTTTTTCCAGATATGCCGATGCAGCCTGGATGATGAATCCCCCACTGTCCCACACAGCTGCCAGAGCTTCCCAWCACCGCTCCGACGGCCGCTCGCGTGCAGGCGGTGGTGCCTTCCAGCTGTGATGGCCACCCCACAGCTCTGCTCCTGGCACACCTCCCTCCCCGCGGCTCCTCGCCTCCCAGCATGGAGGCCAGACCCCCAGCACGCCCAAAACTTTCCACATATAAAATTATGGGTGGCAGCAACCAATGCTTAAAAAAAAAAAGATCCCAAGCCAAGCTGGGAGTCAAGGAGGGACAGACAGGAATGTGACCAGAAGAAGGAGGCCTTGGGGTTGCTTTCCCTAATGCAGCTAATTCAGGAGRAATTCTGGTGTTTCACCAAAAGCTGCCATTTCCAGCTCCCCCCAGTGCTGAGCATTACTTATTATCCCTGACCTTGAAGCAGCCAGTCCTCCACCGTCTGCGTTTCGCTTGGCCTGAGCACAAGCTACTGACGCCCAGCGCAGGGACAGCATCCACGGCCGCCCCGGCGCAGCTCTCGGAAGCTGCCATGAGGGCAACCAGCTCCACCGGACAAATGAGGCTTGTTGGGGGAATCCAGCCCAGATGAGGGAAGGCGTTGCTTTGCACCCACAGGTCTGGGGAACCTGTGGATTGCTCCCATCTCCCCGCTCTGATCCTGCTCTCCTGAGTCGATGCGGGCTTAGCCACCCGTGGGGGAGAGCACCCCACGGCAGCTCTGTCAGCTGGAGAAAAGGGGTGAGAGCAGCCACTGGCATGGTAAAGGTTTGGAGGAGATGGACATGGATGGGCAGCACGGGTCTGTAGCTGGGGAGGCGAGGGCCGAGATGCCCACGGCCGCCCTGGCCAGGYGGGTTGCCCGTGCCGGGAGGCAACGTGCAGGGCAGAGTGGGAAAGGGACAGGGGCGGGCGCCCCACTGCATCCCCATGCCAAAGCTCCTCAGTTAGTTCCCCATCATCCCTGTGGGTCTGTCATTAAGCTATAAGCTGTTTGCAGGGGAGTTAAAAATATGTTTCAGCATTGCTTCGTCTTACGTGCCCCGTCACAGTCCCATTAACAACACCATATGCAAACAAGCAAAGGTTCGTCATGCAGGGCACCCGCCAGCAGAAGCGACCCTCCAGCCCTACCACATGCCATTTCCCACCCAGAGATGACCAGTGGCCAGCACTGGAATGGGATGGCTGTGGCAAGGTATTCCGTAGTTTCCATCCAGTTTCCCCTGTGCCTTGTCCTGCTTTGCCCACGGAGCATCTCACCCAGAGCCGAGCCCTGGCCACCTGAGGTGACGGGCAGGGTGATGGGCAGGGTGGCGGGCAGGGTGGCAGGCAGGATGGCGGGCAGGGTGATGGGCAGGGTGGTGGGCAGGGTGCTGGTGCCTGGCAAAGGGCTGGGCGTGCTCCAGCACTGGAAGCGATGCCAGCTGAGGGATTAGGAGAGCTGAACAGGCTGCATATCCGCAGCATCGCTAGTTAAACGGCCCCGGCAGTTAGGGAAATCCTGGCACTTTGGCTGACAAAGGCAGGGGGATCAAGCCCTCTTTGCAGCTCCACATTAGGAGTCTCACTCCGCAATGATTTTGGTTGCCTGCTCCACAGAGCAGCGATGCGCTCGTTTTGATCTCCGGGTATGCAGACCGCTCTCCAGCCCCAGAGCTCTTCAGGCTTCCTGCCCCTCTGCTTCAAAGCCAGCCCCGTGTGCTGGCCCTCGAGCCGTCACTGGTGGGTGGAGGTGCTGGCCTGTCACCGGCTGTATTGAGATCCGGGTCCCCCTGTTCAGCAGGGACCCCCCGGGTGATGGCGAGCGGCTGATCTCTGCAGACGGCGTGGCTGGCGGTGAAAGGGGGTGAAGGCGTCCTGCCCCCCGCCTGCGCTCGCTGGCTCCGGTCGGGGAGGGAGCCCACGGGGAGGGCATCTCCCCACGCCGCTCATCACTCCATAACCCAGGGGATGCTGCCCAGGGGCTCTGCTGTGCTCTCCCCAGCTCTCCCCACAGAAGGCAAAATGTATTTAAACAGTCTGAGGTGCTTTTTGTGTTCTGTACCTGCTCAGCGAGTGTCGCATCACTTGTCCTCTGTCCCTCACCTTGGAGGAACCGCTGGTTTCACCAGCTTTGCATTGGCCCTCTCAGAATAAATTTTTTTTGCAGTAACCTTTCAGTGACATTGTTGGCGGTTCAGGCATTCAGACCTCAGCTCAGCCCACACCCAAACGCCTGCCCTACATCCCAGCATTTTACATACCCAGATAAATGTTGCCTCATTTTTACCTCCTCCTGGTCTGGGGGTCCTTAGCACATGCTTGGGTCTTATATCCCAGCTTTCTCTTTTGTGAACAGAAGAGCTGGAACCCCATTAAAATGGAAGCTGAGGGTATTTCATAGTTACAAGACATCAGCAGCCAAGAAGTTTAAGAAAAACAGGAGGGAGAGAGGCTTCCAACAAAATCCTCGGTGCTGGCAGCCTTGTGCTCACGCCGCAAATAGCTTGTCCTGTGGCTCATCTGCTAACTCTTAACATTCACATGACTTGGCTTTCGCTCTGATTACCTTACCTGCCAGCTAGGCTCGTCTTAAAAAAAACCCAGAGAAGTGCAAAGGCATTCCTGCATCAGGCYGCGCAGGAATGCGCCCGGTGCCCGGAGCTGCCTCTGCCGCCCCGCTTAATCGCCCGGGGAATTCGTACCCTCTGCTTCCCCGCCACCGCCCTCCCTCTCAGCAGCCCCTGGAGTACTTACGTCGCAGACGGAGCCATGCAGCTCCACGCACGCTGCTTTTACCAAAGTTGGTCTGACGTATGGTGTGGCCGTGAAGGTCCCAAAATGCTGCTGGCTCTGRGCATGCGATGGAGCGAGGATTCACTGATTTGTGGTCGCCCTCCAGGTAGCAGCTGGTGCTGTAATGACGGTGGTGGAGCACCCAGCGCCTTATGCCAGCATGGGTGGCCCCTCCCCACAGAGACCCCAATGTGAGACAACAGAGGCAAGCAAAAGGGGATGGGRACGGGAATGCCAATGAGTGCTCATCGCTTCGATGAGCAGCACAGCAGCTCCCCAACCCCGGCTGGCACAGCAGTACCACTCAGGTCCGTCCTTTGGTTGCCTTTTTTGGGTCTGTACCTGGGACCAGCTGTGTAGRTGGGAGCCTGCAGTTCTCCCTCCTGGTCAGCAGCCACTGGGGAGCTAAAGCAGCAGACAAGCACCCRCTCCTCTCCCAGCACATGGCCCATGCAAGCCACCCCTCCGGGCACCTCTCGCCGTGGGCTGGCCACCCGGGCACGGCCCCCATCACCTATGGTCCCCATGCAGGCAAGGGCACGGGAAAGTAGAACAAGAGGCTTCCTCCTATTCCTGCAGGACCCAGAGCCCGGCCTCAGCCCCYAGCCATGGCGTTACATCCCTCCTGGCACCGGGTGGGAGCCTCTGCACAGCCTGCTCCAAGTTAACACAGAGCCGGAGATTGTCTGAGTCCCTTCTCTCCTCAACAGTCCCTTCCTCTCCCGAGGCAGATGCTGGGCGCAAGATGCCATCGCAGCTGCAAGGGGCTCATGGCCGCCCACGGGGGACATGAGCTCCAGGAAAGGTCCCGGGGAGCCACACACACCCCAGGTTCTGCGGGCTCCAGCACCACRGGGACCCACACATGTCCCGGTGCAGAGTTCTCGGGGTCACCATGACTCCAGCAAGCACATTAATTTCTGCTCCTCTATGCAAATCCTGTGTCTGCTGCCATTTTCGGGGGCCCATGCGGCGGCTGGTGGAGAGGGTGCACTTTCCGCTCTGGGTGCTGTGCCGCAACGGGGCCGGGGASTCCCATTTCCAGCGAGCGCGGGCAGCGTGCCAGGGGAGTGGAGCGTGCCGGGGTGGCCGGGGAGCACCCGCAGGGCTGGGGTGCTGCTGGCAGGAGGCTGGGGGAAGGAAAAGAAAAAAAAAAAAGCGATGATAGAGAAAACAGGTTTATCATCCCCCTGCAGAGCGCCGGGGCTCAGCCGCAGGGGKTTTTCTGAGCCATGATTCAAAATCACGCTGGGCTCCTCCCTGCAGCCGTCAGCCCAGAGAAAGCCCCGTGGCGGGGGTCTGGCAGCCCCATCAGGGTGGGCACGGGGAGCGGGGACTCCCCAGCTTCTGCTTTATCCCCTCCGGAGGGTTTGTGAGCTCAGGCATGACCACAGCAAGCTGGGAGCAGCCATGTGGGACACTGTGGGGCTCAGTGCTCTGGGCACAGCCCCCAGCAAATCCCAGAGCACCCCTGCACCCACAGGGGACCCAAACGGTGCCCAAGCCTGGGGAGAAGGGGGACGGACTGGTGGGGAGGTGGCACGGCTGYCCCGGGGGAAGTAGAGCCAGGGACACACGTGGGCAGCTGGGTCGGAGGCTGTGCAGGAAGCGTGGGTTGTACCCCACCTCTCCTGGTGCTGGCTGCGGGGGCTCGGGAGCAGCCGGACCCCCAGGGACCCCCAAAGGGCTCTGGGGGGCCAACAGGGACGGAGCGAGGAGGCTGCCAGGGCTGGGCGGGTGCCCCACATCCTGCTCTGGGGCTTGCCGAGTGCGCAGGGCTGGGGACCAGCCCAGCTGCGTCACCCTGGATGGGGGGGGACGGGACAGTTTGGGGGTGCRCTGGGAAGGGACCCAGCGCTGACTCAGGCCCGTGGGGGAGGGCTGGTCCCGGCAGTCAGCTGCCCGTGGCCAGCCGCCAAGCCCAGCACCCTGCCATCTGAAAAGCCTTCATTTTCGGGCAGCAGAAAATCGACATCCTCCTTTCCGAAAGGTCACCTCGGCAGCAACGCAGCAGAGCAAAGCGCGAGGAGAGGGTRGGGAAGGCGACCTCCTGAGCCCCCCAGAGAGACAGAGCCAGCTCTGCGGGGCATCCCTCCCTGGCCCCGGCAGGATCGAGAGCTCCCCAGAGAGACAGAGCGTTCGGCTGGGAAAGAGCCTCCGGGTGCCAACCAGCCCCATGGCAGCCCCCAAGGGAGGGAGAACAAGGACTAGGGGGCTCGAAGGCCAAACCCCAAGCCCTGCTGCCCTGGCCATCGCTGCCCCTGCAGTTATCTGGCACCGGGTGCCCCGGATAGGCTCTTGCCCTGCCGCAGGGATGCTGGCACTGCCCTCCACGCCGCTGGGACGTTCACTCATGGCAAAGCAGCTGCTAGAAACCACCCGGGGTCAAACTCCCCCGGAACCCCAGAGGGAAAGATGCTGAGAATGTGTTTTTCTGAAAACCTGCCCAAAAGAGGGGTTTGTGAGTGAGAGGAGCTGCTTCAAAGTGGGGGAAGCAGCTGGTGCCCAAGTCAATACAGAAACCAAAACCTTGCAGCGCCTGTGCGGCTGCTCTCCGGGAGTGGTGACGGTGCAGAGCATCGCCACGGCCTCTGCCAGGTGGGACCTGGTTTGTATTTGCCACCGTGGCTGGAGCACCCTGCCAGCCTTCGCCGTCCTGCCGCGCTCTTCCTCTCCGCAGTGCCGTGCCCCACCCACGGCAGGTTTGGCAGCGTCTGGGAACCAGCTCTGCCTGTCTGCTCTCGCTGCCTCGCTTTTCAGACTCTCGGGGAAAAAAACCCCGCCACCCAGCTCCGGCATGCCCGGCAGTGTAAGCCACCCAGCGCAGCCCTGCGATGGGCCAGGGCGGGCACGGCCACGCATGGTCCCTCCAGCAGGCACCGTTCCCGACAGCACCCCAGCCTCACGGACACAGGGACACTCGGGTGCCCAGACCTGGGCTGTGCAGTGGCAGCAGCAAGCACAGCCAAAACTGACAGCTTTTCTGAAAGACCACTCTTGTGACGAGGCTTGTCACCTCTACGCTCATGCAATGAACAGAGCAACTCCCGGGGCACCTCACACCACCCCCTTTTCTTTTGCACCCTGCTGCCCTCTGCCCGTACCCCGTGCCAAGGGTTTCCCAGCAGCAGTGGGCATGCCATGGGGCCAGGGAGAGCCCGGCTCTGCCCCTCGCGCCCTCCAGGACAGGGGGCTCGGGTGCTGCAGAGGTGCCAGGACTTTGCACTGCTCCCAGGTCCTGCTTCCCCCTCTGCTCCGCACACGCCTGGCGTGGGACAGAAAGTCTTGGCCTCTGCCAGGTTGAGGGGAGCAGGCACAGGAACCAGGGGGACGCCCGGCGGGGGGACCCAGCAGGCAAAGGCTGCTGCAGAGCCTCTGGAGGCAGRGGGGCAGCTCGGAAACAGAAATGAGATGGGCATTGGGTAGGAAGCGACTCAGGCAAACGCCCCGCCGGGAAGCATCGCCATCCAGCTCCGTCACAGCATCCCGGCTGCATGACGGGATGAGGCCAGGCAGCACAGCCTTGTGTGGCAGAGTCCGGGAGCCCTCGCAGGCAGATCCCTGGGTTAATGGGGAGGCAGCCCGGGCCCAGCGAGGCTGCGGGTCTTYGGGGAGGCCAGGGCATTGCAACAAGGTGGGGGTGCCCTCAGGAGGACCCCCCTTTGCCTCCCCAGCTCTGGGCACGGCTCTGCACCGCGCACCAGTTCCGTGCAGGCACTGCCACCTGCAGGCAGCGGCTGCGGGGCCAGCTCTGGGCCTCTGCCCCCACCAAGGGCGCAGCACCCCGACTCCCGAGCGAGCAGCAACCCAACCACTTCGGTCACCCACACCCGGCAGGGCTGCGTGGAGAAACCAGTAACRGCTTCCCCCTCTGCCCCGAGCAGTGGGACCCGAGCAACCTCATGCCTGGCTGCTCAGGAGGTGCAAGCAGCCCCCCACAAAACAACCCCCCGACTACCCCTCCCTCCCACAGAGCATCAGCGRCACCCCTGCCCGGTGCAAGGGAGGAAAAGGGGCTCTGTGCTTTGAACGCAGCGAGGGAGTTGCTTATGGAGTGCTCCCTGGAGCCCCACGCTGGCCCACAGGAGAGGAGTCTTCCTCGCCTTCCTCTTCAGRCAAGCGGCATTTGCAACTCTGTACCCTGTTAATGCTGGCGCGCACCATGGGGGACACATACCCCACTCCCCCTTTGTTCTGCTTCACGTGTGCCCCACATGAACAGCATCACCACAAAACTGTCCCCGTAAAACTCTGCCCACACCCCCACACAAGGCTCTGCCCATGCCGAGGCAGCTGCTTGTCCGCATCCAACAGGCAGAGACATGCCAGCAGGGAAAGAGACCCCTGCTATAACCCAAGTATAGTCTCTCTGCCARAAAATGGCCAGGATCATGTTTTTCAACTAGTTCTGCCTCCAGAAAGGACCC
The DNA here is from genome assembly GCA_030449065.1 of Oceanodroma leucorhoa. Lineage (NCBI taxonomy): Eukaryota > Metazoa > Chordata > Aves > Procellariiformes > Oceanodroma > Oceanodroma leucorhoa. The sequence continues at coordinate 1,734,444 of JASVER010000099.1, forward strand.
CTTACCCCAGGTGGCTTCAGCTACGGGGCCTTTACCCTCTTGTGTCCCTGGAAGGAAAGCARGCATCCTCCGAGATCACAGAAACGAGACATGGGAAACTCCAGGCCGCAGAGGGGATTTTTCAGAAGCGTTTATTTTACTGCTGACACTGGGGCTGCAGGAGGCAACTGCTCACCCAGCTGCCCTTCGCTGCRGAAGCGTCACTCCCCTCAATCACGACAATCCACGTACGGTCGGTGTCTGCTCCCCTTTCAGCACCTACATTACACAGACCTACATCACTGGGACATTCACCTGTTAGCGACACCACTTAAAAGGATTAAAAATAATGATAATAATAAGCAACACTTGGAGGCATCATGCAGAAACCAGATGATTTTAGACTACATGGCAGATCAGATTTGCTAGCTGGATGAGTGCTAACTGCTTCCCTGCCAGACCAAGACGGTGCCAAGCTGGGGAGCGTTCCCAGACAGGACAACAGCTCCCATCTCCTACCCAGTGGCAGGAAACTCCAGGTCACAGTTCATACTTCCAGAACTACACAGGGTTATGTACTTCTAAAAGACGCTGGGGAGTCCCGAAACTTCCTTCTGTGACACTGCCTGCTTCCTACCAAGTGGCAGACACTTGAGTGCAGAAGAGTGCCTGAGCTGTGGGGGTTCTTTTTTCTCTTTTTTCGAATAAAAACAAAGGCTGACTGGTAAAATGTTATTCTTAGCACAGGTGGACCAAAAAAAGAAAAAAAAAATCACATTACACTGGAAATATATAGATTGGCCCATGAGAAAGAAGCTATATACTATTGCCCCATAATGAGCTTTTCTTCACCTACAGTTTCAACTTCCCAAGTGAGGTAGGGAGAGGGTGACCACAGGAAAAGAGGATGATGTTTCCAAAAGATTCCACTGTTTTAAAGTTATCCTTTTGAATCCTTCATGTAAAGTTAAAGTGTTCTTTAAGGAAACATTTTCTTCACAACAACATTCAGTTGGTTTTTTGGTTTTTTGGTTATTTTGGGTGAGGGAAAGAGGGAGAAAGAAAACAAGCATCCCAGAGATGAAATGCTGGCAGTTTTGACACATTTTGGAAGGGAAGCACAGTTATGAAAAGGAAGAAAATAATGTAGTGAATCTGCAGATAGAAGGGAAAAATAGAGTGCTGATATAGTTTGCACTGTGCCCGCTCCACCAGCACTTGAATTACACACCCTGTTCACATGGCAACATACCGTCATACACAGCCATCAGGAGAGGGAAAGTGGACACTTACAAACCTGTGGTTTAATTTTGCAGGAATCAGTAACATAAAAGTCTTTCACTGCCCCTCCTAGTACTAGACAGAATGTATTTTAAGGCATAATTTAACATCCATTTCTTCCTAAAGCAATTTGAAGTGTAAAAAGCCAAGATGTCAAACACAGAAAACTCAACAATAGCTATTCTGACAGAGATGAAAGCTATCATATGTACAGTGCAGTATTTGCCTTCAAACGGGGGAATCTTGTCTTTAAAAAAAGAATAATAACTGCAGACCCAGATTCTAAAAAAGCAAACATTGCCAACACAAGGAATGTTCATTAGAGTCCAGTTCCCACTAGAGCTACTCAACAGGAGGACGTACAACGTGATTATGCTAAACCGCACTGATTGACTGTTCCCAGAGCTGCCCCCGGGAGGGGGCAGAACCGTGGGAGGCCAAATGCTGCAGTACCCTAGTGCAAACTACCTCAGAGGAAAAGCCTGTAGTCGACAAGCCTTTACACCTATTGTTAGGCTTCACTAAGAGATGTAGTAGTCAGGTGTCACCTAACAATTTCAGGACACTCCCATAAAGGTGATGGTCCTGTGTGGATTCTAATGCACATCCCCCGTGAACAGAGTCCTGCACACATACACCTGCCAGGCTACCGGCTTTCCCTCTTCCGTGACTGCAACAGGCTCACAGCCACCAGAATCTCACATAGACGATCAACATGATAAAAAACACAGCTACGGCCGCAAGTTTGGCGTAAGTGGAACGCATGTTCAGATACTTCGCATCCTGACGGTACTTCTTGGACAAACTGGACAAGTTGTTGGCCTTGGAATCAAGAGCTGTTAAAGGGAAAGGGGAGAGAAGTTAATCAAGATTAACCCGATCAGATGTTCACCAAATGTCACATTAACTGTACAAGTTTCTCTGGAGCAGCTGGAAGYGCAGCAGTTCCACATGGCAGCATGCCCTGTGCTTATCTGCAGTGCTCTAGTGCTTGTCCTGCTGGGATGAGAGCCACCCAAGCTGGTGAGATGCTGGTCTTGCCCAAAAGAAGCACCAGTACCTGCCAGGTGCTTCAGGATGCAACCGATCCAACTGAAAAACCCACTGAATCCACTGTTTTTCTCAGGAGGCTCAGGAATTAGCAAGCCTTTCCCTCTGGTATGCTCTACCCACACAGCTGACCGAGGGGACAAGGAACCATATGCCAAATATCGGCCATTCGCTGTACCTGAAAGTGCCTCTCCTCGCTGTAAGACTTCCTCAATGTTGGCCACCATAATCCGCTGCACATCTTGCAGCTCTGTGTTGATGGAGCCCAGGTTCCTCCTTGCCCGGCTATCAATGTAGAGCTTCTTGGTTTTCTGGATGTAGGTATCTGGAACAAGAATGGGGCTATCAGAGGGAATCTCACCTAACACAGAGCAGCCCGGCTGCCAAAGGAGTGGGAGTATTGCTGAGACAGCCAGCAGACTGCATGCAAATATTCACTGGAGCGAGGCCAAGAGACTTAAAGCAGGAAATCTGAATCAAAGGACGTTTACCACTTCCCTACTACTTCTCTATTCTCTTGTTCGAAACACCCATTTCTCTACTGCCAAGAAGAGGCTGAACTGTCAATTCCAAGCTGAAGAGGATCCTGTGGCTCCARCTCCCCCCCAGCAAGAAGTTTCCTAACTAGCCACAGGGAGAGGGACCTCACCRAATTCAATGAAGGAATAGGGCCTGGAGACCGTTGGCACCTTCTTCCCATGCTGCTCATCAAACTCTGAATGCAAGTCTTCCAGATATGCAAAGGCCAGTTTCTTGGGGAATGCAGCTTCACACAGGACCAGGTAACACACTCCTTTCTCAATGATGTAGCTAGAAGAACAGCAGACAGCATCAATCAATCAATTTTCAACCCATCCTATCAAACACCATCCTGCATACCTTTATTCCTATGAGGCAATGAGAACTGGGTACAGGGACTTCCAGTTTGCCACGTCTGGATCAGGTGTAAACCTTTCTACAAAGTAATGGCTTACTTTTTCTTTACCGAAMATAAATTTTCTTGTATCCTCAGACCCTATACCCATGCCAAAGGCCCTGAACTTTGACTTYGCTGGAACAAAAGTTGGCCTGTGAGTATCATTAGCTTAACAAAACACCAGCAAGAGAGTTATAATTTTAGAGTAAAAAAGAGAGGAGACCCTTCCTCCCTCCTGCAGTCAGAAAGAGAGGAGCACAAGAGAGTCTGCCAGCAGAGTAGAGGGGAAGGTGGCCAACACAGCTSTAAGACAACACAGCGCAGCCAAGTACCTGAGGCCCACAAACAGGAAGCTCTGCCCTGAGAGTAGGACACGCACCAGAATTTGGTCTCAGCGTGCTAAAAAGCCACCCAGTGACTGCCAGCTGCCACTTTACGTTTTGGAGGGCTGGGCATCCCCTTCCCCCACAACGCCAGCCTGTTGGCAGGGTGTCGCCATCYACACGCAGGACCTCAAAGGCAGCTGGGGAAAAACACCGGGGCTAGATGGTGACTTCCCCTACAGGTCTGCCACGGGCAAGTATGACTGTGCTACCAGCTCTTCGGCTGCAATGGCAGGAGCTCCAAAACGTACGTTGGAACAGGAGCTGCTCTTGCTSTGCAATGCTGCTTGGTTTGTTCCGCAGCTGAACGCGCAGAGAGGTCCTCTTCTCCTCCTCCCACCACCCCATCCCCATTGCATCCAGTTTGTATTTGTTCACAGAGGTTTAGTGCTGACCTTGTTTCAGCGCGAGCTCCAGTGCCCCTGTCAGCACTGAGAACAGGGGCCTTTCATTATAATCCAGCTAAAAAGCCTACTGAAATAAGGGATAAGATAGAACCAATCTTGAGATTATTTAGGTTATTTAGGCTTTGTTACAACCGTCTGCTACTGCACATTCCCAACAACATTTTCCTCCTCATTTAGCTGACACAAAAATAAAGGCAACAATATTTCCACTAAAACCAAGGGAGCGGAGATGGTAGAYAGCCCTGCATACACTTTAGAATGTTTATCTATATTATTCAGGGTAGAATTTAAATGCTAYTTTCATGTTACCTTCCTTTGACTTTCTGCATAATGCCCTTACGTGGCAGTCTAGTTAGCATAAAGATTAACAGTGTATTAAAGAATTGACCCAGTCACGAGGGCACTGTACTTAAATAAGTAGCTTAAAATTTTGTTAGTAGCCGCATCAGGCTTACAAAACAACTTCCCCTTCACACTGTTTTTCTAGATACCCCAACAGGTCCAAGTCCTTTGAATCCTCAACTTGTTTCTGGGCTCAGGAGTATCCATTTCTCTGGCCTCTATATGGCRTCTATATGGTGCGAATCCCACCAGCCATCAAATAACAACCGATCCACCCCAAGCAGAAGCMAGAAACTCCAGTTACTATAATCCATTCCACAAGCGTGTCCGCACGAGCTCATGCTTTTATTCCTTTTTATGTCCCTCAGCTTGGACTGCATCAGTGCATAAGACTAACCCTACCGTACATTGTGCCTCTGTTCTTCCCTTACCCTTGGAGACCTGCCTGACAACTTGGAGCTCCTACAAATCATCGCCTGGAGCTTGATTTGGTCACTGTCATGAACAGCAATATTTGAAGAAGTCCTTTGAAATAAGCAAAACTGGTGCCAGATAGGAATTCTGACAGTATTCCGTGAGAGCCAGAGCAGCAAACTCAAGATGAGAGCAGTCTGAGGAACATTCCCYATCGGTACAGCTCTGTTATCTCTGCTCAGGACAGCTGGTCCTGCCTGGAGCTCTTCAGCTGTATTTCTCACTTGCTTTTCCCCTGATGTGACATCAGATGTGTTGGATTTAAAGTTGATCTGTTAGCACCACAGAGAGCAAGCATACCTCATTCTGCCCTGGATTCAGACAATTTTGTCAACTTCAGAGCAGAGTTCCTGCACAGCTGGGCTCCTCATTTTCACACTTTGTACGTGCCTCCGAGCTTTAGCACAGCACCGGCTCATGCCGACTGCTCCGCAGCGTASGCACACGAGGGGCAGACGTTGCCGTTTGCCACTGCTAACTTCTGTACTCTGGATTTCTGCACACTGAGTATAGCCAGTAGGTTTCTTATAATTATCTTGGATCATTTTGAGAGAGAAAAGCTTTATCCTGGTAACAGTGGCAAAGGCCAAGGGTTGTTTTCAACATGACAGGTAAGAGCCAGTTCAGCCGCTCATCAGCCAAAGGTCAACTACTGACTGACAGCACAGCAGACTCCATCGGTGTTTCTGTACCTGCAGACTCCATCGGCGTTTCTGTACCTGCACAACCGCGTGCACAGAGTGCTGTAGCTGTAGGGTGACACAGCTTTTGGAGCTGAAGTCTAAACATTACATTTGACAGAAATCACTTCAGCAGTTGTAGTTTAAGCTTCACATTTCAGCAAGACTAGACTCTTCTCTGAATTGATCAAGCTAAAAACGTTCAACACCAGCTCAGCAAGTTCAGCARTATCCTTAGCCACGCTTCTAACTCTCACACCACAAAATGCTCTACCCTGGTTTGTGCTGCCCTCAGCAATCAGAGCTCTGATTTAGCAGAAAAAATGGTGTGCTGCATTAACGAACAGCATGGTCAGCAGTCAGCATTATTTTAGACTAAATCTCAAACTCCTTCGTTTCCTCCCCTTCCTGTACTGTTATCACAGGAGGTTTTCTGATCTGAAAGTATTCTTTACATATAGGTCGTGCCTTAACGTCCCACCTTAAAGGAGGCAGTAGCTGAGTGCTTTGCAGCAGCAGCTGTGAATTGCCTGTGGAACCTGTCTAGGAACTAATTCAATACAGGAGGAGAAACGCTCCTTTCCCCTGGCCTATCTGCCAGCCAGGTAACCTGGCTGTTCCTTTGAGGCAGCTGTCAAAACAGGAGCTTGCCCAAGTCCTCCCCCCTCGTCAGAACTGGTGACATTGCAGCCACCCTTAAGAGGCTTCGATTTCCCGAGCACTGCAAGGGGCACAGCCTTCCCAGACATCGCTCTGCTTGCGTCATGGAAGCAACGCAAGAAGGGATTTACTAGGATCTACACAGACTCTTTCCCAAGGCTTCACTGCCAGTCAGAGCTACACCCGTGCAGTGCCATAGAAACATTTAAAATGAGAAAGTTTTTAAATTCTATAAAGTTTTAACTTCTAGAAAGAAGACTGTGCAGAGCAGCACTTTGCAGTTAACTCTGGCAACAACACCCAAACCCGACAGGAGATAGGGATGGCTAGATTATTTTAATCAGAGCCATCCTCTGACCACTATAACTCCCTATCAAAGGCAACCAGAAGCTAAGAGAAAAAAAGATTAAAAAAATCTTGTTGCACTTATCGTATGTAAGCCAACCACAAGAAAAGTTGCCCTCAAAACCTCATGGCTTTTGCCAAAGGTTGCCCTTCCAAAAAAMCTGTGTTCCTGTCTTTCCATGTCGCTGAATCTATGAAGAAAGGACAGGGCAGGAGATKTGCTAAAGGACCCTTGTTACAGAAGCAGAGACCTAAAGCCAACCTTGCCCTCCATTCAAAGGCCATCCTCCCACCCACCCAGCTGTAAACACGCACCCGGTCACCAGGGCTGGGGAATCGGGAGGGATCCCGCTGCTGGCRGCGCGGCAGAAGTGGTGCCAAGTGCGGGAGATCTTGGCGCATCACCGGCAAAACTGCACAACTCTGCCTYGGTGATCTCATGTGGCACCTGGCCTCAGAGACTTCTGACATAATTATTTCTGCTAATAGCATCATCCTGATTCTTGACAGGATCTTGGGCTTGATGAAGTTCTCAAGCATTATTCTGCTAGGTAATTACATGTCATGTAAAGAAGCATTTCCTTTCTCAAATACAAGCTTGCTCTCCTGCTTTCCACTGTCAATTCTTCCTCCATTTCCTTGCCTTTCCAGTTCCCTTGCTATTGATTAGGGAGTAAGGATGTCTGACCTGCACTCTCTGTAAGTTTTCATTACCTTACATTCAAGTTCCTTTGTCAGTGTGTTACTGGAGAATGCCAAATGCGCTTTTAAGTTGAGAGTTTCCAAATAGTTTAGGAAACGAATTAAAYGCACCCAACACATTTAGCAACAATAAGACTGAATCTACAAGATAAGAGAAAAAAGTTTGTCAGATATTAATAATTAAAAAAAAAAAATCAAAGATGCTCCGTGTGTTTCTACACATGAGGCTATGGCATGAAAAGGGACACTCTCATGGGATATGCAGAGAGGAGAATCTTGTGTGAGAGGAGCTCACAGCGGTACTCCAGTCTGTTTTTACCAAAGACATCTCTTTTTAAAAAAGACAAGACACAGGAGATTCAGAAGATGCACTGAAGGTATCTCAGAAGGTGCAAACAAACAGAAAAAGCCTAAAGGGAACAGAACCTACATTGTCTTCAGCAAAGGCACAACTCTGAACCTGGCTAAAAAACAAGTGCCAGACAGCAGTGCCAATAAGTAATAACTCACACGCTCTCCCCTTAAAGCAGCTCTTACACTCCAGCTAGCAGGGCAGGCAGTTTAATAACTCACCCTCTCTCAGGCAGCCCAATTTTTAACAAATCCTCACTCTGACCCARAAGTGCCTTCACTTATTTCCACAGCGGCAGAAGCCTGTTCCCCCATCCCGCCTACAGATACTCACTGGAAAGCCATGGCTCCTGCTTCGAGAGTACATCTCGTGGGGGACTGCTCGTTCAGCTTGCGGAAGAGCTGCTTCGCTTGACTCTGGTACTGCTGCAGATCGCGGCCTGACTGAGAAGGGAGGATAGGCTGTTGGGGGCGGCTGCTACCRGAGAAACGCCACCCGCCCGCAGGCAGGGGGGGCTCCGGGGGGGGCCGCGGGCTCAGCCCGAGGAGGAGAAGCTGCCCCGGCAGCGCAGAGACGGCTCTCCGCCTCCCACCCGCGACCACCGGCCGGGAAATGCTTCTGCAAGAGCCGCCCGGCTTGTGAGAAGGGGCTGTGAGGGCCCGGCTGGGCCGCCGCCGCCCCCCGCCCGCGCCTCACCGCCACGCCGGGCCGGACCCCCGCCCGCGCCCCCCGCCCATGCGCGGCCCCACCTGCTCGTCCTCCTGCATGGAGGCGGCCAGCGGGAGCCCGTCCGCCACGCGGGCGATCATCGTGAGCAGCACCATCTCCGCGCCCCGCCGCGGCCCGCCCGCCGCCCGGCCCCGCACCCGCCGCCTGCCCCTGCCACGGAGCTGGCCGGAACCTGCACCGCAACATCCGGTCCCACCGCCCCCAGCAGCACGGGCACTTCCGGCCGCGCCCCAGGAAACCGCCCGGGCGGCAACACGACCCCGCCACTAAGGGGCCGCAGCGGGSAGAAGGGGCAAGCGCAGTAGAACCGGGCGCAGCTACGTCCCCTTCCTGGCCACGCCCTCTCAGCACAGACACGCCCCCCGCGCTGGAGCACCGCCCATACGCAAGCCACGCCCCTCAACTTTAGCCGCGCCCAATACCCTCCCTATCCCATGGCTCCGCCCCATCGAGGCCCCCACCGTGATTTAGCCTCGTCCCATCGAGCCCCGCCCCTTCGCACGTGACCGCCCCCCGCCCGCCGGGGCGGGGCCGCGGCGCAAGCGGCGGCGGCCCGGTGGGCGCGCGCCAGGCCGGCAGCCATGGCGGCGGCGGCGGAACGGAGCCGCCTCAGCTTCCCGGGCGGTGCCGGTGCCCTGGGACGGCCCGTGCCTATGAACCTCTTCGCTACCTGGGAGATCGACGGTTCCAGCCCTAGCTGCGTCCCCAGGTAATGGTGGGCGGCCCCTTCTCCTCAAGCGGGCAGCCCCCCGGAGCCTCGCGGCTGGGCGCGGGCCTCCGACCCGCGCCCAGCCGCGAGGCCCTGGGGGCTGCTTCCTCAGCCCCCGTTTCCCCTCAGCTTTGCTGTCCTTCCCTCAATTTTAGGGTCCCTCTCCTCCGTTTTGGGGTGTTCCCCCCCCCTCACCGTTACCGTAGTGATGGGCAGGGTTCCCCCTATCCCTTCAGTGGGTTTTGAGCTGGGTGGGGGGTGCAGGGACTGTGAAGGCACCCCCCAACCTTAAAAAGGGAGAGGGTGCTGCCCTCTGCACCAGGTCTGTGAGGGGATCGTCCTACGGCCCCCTATGCGTTTGAGTGCACCCCCCCCTCCCAAAGAACCTGGCTTGGGGTGTGTGTCGGTGGCAGGGTTTGGGGTGTCCAGCTCCTTCTCACACCGGGTTGTGCTCCCGTGCCCCACSGTCCCGCGTGGGGTGTCCTGTTAACGGGGCCTTTGCCTGGTAAACTCCCCACGTCAGTTCCCTTGGGGTGGGCATCAGTTTCTCTTCTGCTGTTTTTTCACCCGCTTGCAGTCTCAAATCTTTCCCCGTCTCTGGTGTGTGTGTATAAACATGCGGATGCATCCCTGCCTGCGCTTTTTTTAGCCCGCATGGGAAGGATCCCTTTTAGTTTTTATAAAATTCACGCTTTTCAAGTCTGGCTTTAACAGAAATGGCTTTGAGGATTTAAACATGCCGAAGATGAATCTTTRAAGTGCTCCTCTTTCTCTTTTTTTAATGGAGACGCAGCAAGCGAGCAAAAATGGAACAGAGTCATCAGGCTGACCTCGCAGGAATGTAAAGCTTTGCAAGCTTTACAACCCCCCAAATCCCTCTGTCTTCCGCGCCATTCAGATAGCAGGTTGGATTTGATGGCAGTGCCCCTGTCTCGCAGGGCTAGCAGCTTGCTAACGGGTCTAGTAACTATCTTAGCTTAAACATCACCCACAGTCATAGTGCTTTGACATCATGGGTAGGAAGATAGCATGGGGTAGAAGAAAACCCGAGTCCTGCAATTGCAGATGATCTTGGTTTATAACAGCTTATCTGTGCTGACAGCGCCTTGGAGTATCTGTTGGGCAGCAAGTTTCTCCACTCGTGTCTTGTTTAGCCTTTCTTCTCTGCAGCGGGAGGTCTTGGAAGGGGAATAGCACCAAGGGGAATATGCCCCTCTTCCAGGAATCCCTCTGCTGTGGAAGGAGTTGGCTGTATGGGAGGAGCTGGAGGAGCAGTTAGTTGGTGCACTTTTGATTTTTGCACTGGATTCCAGTGCAGTTTGCATCGACCCAAGAGGGCATGGAGGCCCTCTTGTAATGCCATTTTGAAAACTGTTCTCTCCGTTGCACCCTCGACTAGGCAGTTGGGTTTCCATCTCATCTGACCTCATAACAGTGCCTGTTAAACTGAAATAAAAAAACAAATGTCTGTTGCTGTCAAGGACTTTTAGTTCTGCATTATCATTTATGCTGATACTTGCAGATCTGAAAACGAGCTCACAACATAGCTTGCTTGTTTGCAAATCTGTAGATGACCAGAAAATGCAGTGTAAGGACACTGGCCCTGCCTTGATGGGGTAGGGTATGGGGGTGCATCTGCACAGGACTTTGCATTTAGGGTGGGTCCTGGGTGCTTGAATTGCTGTGGGTGGGTGGGCAGTAGATTGCAGGCAGCTGGTGGAGGTGCCTGGAGGAATCTGGGTTGATGTAAAGGGCACGTGGGTATCTGGGCAGGTGGGGCAGAACTGGGGCTTGAGGGAGAAATTTTGGAGTCACTGAAGCAAGCTGTGAAGCAGGGGCTGGTGGAAGTGCTCAGATTGCATACCCTGGGGCCGGAGGCGATGGTGGGAGGACTGGGGCGATAGGGACCTTCTAGGAACATAGCTTTTGTATGAGGGAGTTTGTATGCAGTGGCGGGTCYCTCTGGTTTCAGCCCTGTTGTTGCCATCACCTTAGCTTGCTGTTCCTGGATGCTCTTTTCTCCTAGAGCCCGGGGTGTGTGTGTGTGTGTAAGTGGACATCCAGGTGCCGCATCCGCCGCTGCTGCCTGAATGAGCAGGTCTTCCCACAGCCCAGCTGGACGTGGACTGCCCCACATGGGCTGGGCAAGCGCGCGAGGGCTGTGTACGGAGTGCAACGTCTGGCAGGTCTGCAGTTGTAGCTGTGGGTGCCAAGTGTTTTTTTTGTTAATCAAATGAAGCCAGGAGCAGCTGAGGTTGCAGCTCCTGCAGTGATGTTAGWCTGACTGCATGGCAAGGTGTGCGCTACGCTGCTTGTGCTGGACAAACAGTGAATTCTGTAGCAGCTGCTGGGGTGCAGAGCCTGGACACTCAATTCTGCTGTTTCTAAACATTTAACATTGTGTCTTGTGATGCTACATCGGGTCCATGCTTTACATTTCATTATAGGCTTTGCAGCAAACCTCTCTGTCCGAGAAGGCAGGAGTTTGAAAACCTTTAAGTTATACTACTGCCTCTGTATTTTAAGTTCATATTGTAATGACTTTTCCTGTGGCACAACGGCATTTAAGATTCTTTGCGTTAAAGCGAGAGAGACTGGGATGAAAACTGTTCTGCAGGGGAAACTATTCAAAATGAGCTTGTTCAAGCGGACRTCTGTGGGAACGTGAAAGGAGGATGTGGAGGAGAGAGGACCTTGGTGTGTGGTCAAGTACTGTGGAACTGTCTTGGTCTCTTCGGAGATTTCCACCACTTACAAGTTCCCTTCTGGGTTTCTGTTGACAGGACAGGCCTTCCTAGTTGAGAAGAGGCTTGAACTTGGCAGAAAGACAGAGGATTCATGGAAGAGGGGCATGTGTTTGGGGAGGGAGTGTTGCTTCCTTCCCTTTTCTTTTTGGTACAATAAATCTTACCCCATTTCTAAACCGATTCTCCTACGGTAAGCTGGAGCAGGAGGGGCTGGGTGGAAGCAGCGCCTGGAGCGGGCTGTGCCTGCATCGCCCTAAATTGTGTGGGCGGGTGTTGAGGTGGAGGGCCTCGTGTGGATGTGGTGTATGCTTCCCAGATGATGGCTGAGAACTAGACTGTGGGAGGAAGAACTCTAAAGCACTGCTCTTCAGCACACTCTTCTTGGGCGGGTGATTTACTGAAAGTCCATTCAGCTGGGGGGGTGTCAGTAAAATCTGGAAGGCTGCCTTGGTGCCTCTGTAGAGTTTCCTTGTGTGAAAAGGCTGTGTCTAAACTTAAGGAAGAATAATAGTGAAGAACCATAGCTGTTCTGCAGTGGTGTGTTTTGAATGAAACACAAGGTTAGGTGGTGTTTTGCATTTGTGCCTTTCTCCCTTTCTCTTCTGGCATTCACAGAAATGATTTTCTGACTTCTTTCTTCAGCACATGTTGCTCCTGCGGGTTTTGACTGATCATAGTGCTTCTGAAATGCAAGTACTTTCTTTTAGTCATCCCAGAAATGTGACTCAAACTGTCTCACTATCTGGGCGTAACTGCTACATACCAAAAGGGAGAGATGCCTACCTTTTTCTGCTGTTTCTTTCTTCTGTGCATTGAAATATTTTCCTGTGCAGAAGCTTACATTATGTAAAGTTCTCCCTACCACCTGTAAAAACTGAGAGTGGTCTTCTTGCTGCATGACTGTGAGAGAATCAAAACTTTCCGCTCTGTTTCCTCACACTGAAAAGTAAGAATTATTTGGGGGGGGTGGGGTGGTGTTGGGTTTTTTTTCTTTTTCTTTTTTTCTTTCCAATCTCTTGATGAAGCTGTGGGTGTGAATGGCAGGATGCAGTACCATCCTGTCTTGAAGGAGCCTCATGAGGAGACAGCAGCATGGGGAGACTGTCTAGAGGAAGAGTGGTCTTGGGGGTAAAGCTTTGTTGGAAGGGGATCTGCTGGAGAGAGAAGGTGAGGGTTGGTACTCCCATTCAGAATCGGTTTTGTTTTAGGCTACTGTCTTAATTGTCACATGCTTGAAAAAGTTCCTGCTAAGCTTTGAACTGTGAAGTCAAGTTGAGTGTATTGAGACCAAACTGCATGTGGAGCAGATGTGACCTGGTGTCCCTTGGAGATACAAAGGAAGCTGTGGAGCAGACCTGGGAAAAGACAATGTTGGAGATCCGAGGCTGTTTACCGGGCACTGYCTGAGCATTTCACATGCCAGTTTGCCTGCTGGGTGAGGAAACATGAAGGGAATCCACGCACATCCCCTGGACTTGAACAGGAGGTTGCTGGTGCAGGGATGTTACTGCTCAGTGTTCTGTGGGGYGGCCTCCCAGTATGCAGACTTTCACACCAGCCCTGGTGCGGACATCCCCAGGGGCAATGGAAACTGATTGGGGTGAGGYTGTGGATTCACAGCAGCTGAGTGGATCCTAATGGTTTGCTCATCCCCTAGGCTATGTGCTCCTCTCCCTGTGCCAGCTCCCATCTTCTCATCTGTCTCTCTGTTGGTTTCCTGTAGGTTAATGAGTTGCAGTGGTTTGCAGAGGGGTCTGYGAGCATGTAAAGGTAACAGCACGGACTTGTGACCAGGAGGGACACGGTGAGGACTGCTGGGGCATGGAGCCACTCCAGCAAGCTGCATGTTTGCACCCCTATGTGGTGTTAATTCCCTCTCCCAGCTGAGTGCTGAGGGGGTTGTGACCTGTGTGAAGTCCACGGCTGGCTGTTCTCCGTGAGGGTTTGCTGCAAATGCGCTCAGAAGGGAGAGGCTTTGCCTCTTGGTACGAAGGCTGCATGCCTACGCTGGGAATGGGAACTTTGCTTGGCCAGTGAGAGCGTGTTCTGGCTTGGCTCGAGCAATGGCAACTAGGTGCTGTATCGGCAGAGAAAGTGGACAACTTGCTAGAGTAATAATTATGATCAGGTGATGCTACATAATTAAAAATGCTGATTAATTCAGGTAGGGAGAGATGTTAATTTAGATATATCTTAACCTCCTGATCTATTGATATGCTAACATTTAGTAGAGAACTCTTGTTTGTTAGGATAACTGCTGGCACATTCGTTTGGAGCTGACTGTAGATTTTTGGTACATTTGGAACTAGGAAAATGTCTAATTACTCAGATGACTAGGTACGTTTCAGAAGTGCTTATTTGGARGCTTTGTTTTGACTTTGTTTGAATAGCACGGAATGCCTAACATTTTACACAGAAGGAAATTGAATACAAATGAGTGCACAGGATAGGCTTTAAAAAAAAATCACTAAGGCGATGTTGAATATTTGAGATGCATGAGGAAAAGCATCCACAACTGAGCAATGGAGATGAAATGCTTGGGGTAAAGTGCAGTGGCCAAAACCAACCCCTTTATTCTTAGAGCCAAGAGGTCCTATTTCTCCTAGTCTTCGTGGAAGAGATCAAGACCAAAATAACATTACTTCGGGCAAGATCAAGTGATCCCTTAATGCTCCCCATGTAAATCCTATCACAGCAGTTACTAAGTTTGTCACTTTGTACGATACTACTGAATGTAATTTGGACTCTTACATTCAATGGGAAAAAATTTCTGTCTAGAGGCTGAGTGGTTTGTTGGGGTCAAACTTCCAGTTGGACCTATTTTGAGTCGTCTCTTAGCTGACGTAAGGTGAAGCTTGTGCATGTCAAGAACAGTTCTGAAAAAATCTTGAAATCTCAAAGCGAAAGGTCTCTGGATGGGGCTGTGCATGGTTTTCATCTGGACACTTTGCACATGCCCAGTGCAGAAGGGTGTTGGGACTGAAAGGAAAGGGCTTCTCTTTCGAAGGGCCTCTTTCCTTGCCTTCCACCAAGTGAAGGTGCCCAAGGGACCTTCCCCTCGTGTTCCCTGGATGGTCTGGCCCATGCTCCTAGAGCCCTGCATGGCAGGAGGCGACCCTGCAGCTGCTTGTCCAGGAAATAAAAGCTCTGTCGAATGGAGCTGTTGATACTCCACCTTTCATCAGCTCTGAGCCTGCGGATGATTTTTGTGGCAAGCTTATGGCTGTATCAAATTAGCTATGGAATGATTTGCATAATAGATTAATCAACCAGCAATAAAACATCCCTCTTTTCTGCCAAGAAAAGAAAAGCAACAACTCAGCTGTTACAAGAGGCCATTATGTTCCTTGCAACCCTTAATCTTTCTTTTTCCAAGAGCACTTCGTGTTTTGGCCTCGCGCAGGAAGCTGGCCTGCTCACTGGCTTTATTTGCGTCACAACTTGGCAGCTTTTTCTAATTCTTTTGGGCCAAATTTTGCCACTGTTATGGTGACCTTCTAGGGAGGGTATTTCCTATGGAATTGGTGGCTGGCTGCCAAATGACTCTGTATTGCCAGGTCCTCCATTAGCCTTCGCCTTTCCATTGACTTACTAAAGAGAGTGAAATTCCTCTGGGCCCCTCATGCTCCTTCAGAACTGCCCCATTTCCCYGGGAAGTCGCAGAGCGGGGGCCCTCAGGGGGTGTGTAACTGTCAGTGGGCAGGAACCGGGCACTGTATTTTATTTTGCCTGTGTTTCTACCTCCCTGTAAGCCAGCTATACGAACTTCCTAACCTGTATGGGCCTCCTGTGGCTCCAGACATGATGTCTGTGTGTCCTTGCTTGGTCAAAGAATGCCACCTCCTAGACAGTGCTGGGGGCGTTTTAGTCCGAATGGATCCTAATGTGCAGATGATAAGAGGCTTTACTGCCTAATTGAATGTGATAGCGTGAAGCTCCTCTCATGGTGAGGTTTAATTGGATTATAGTACTGTACAATGATGGGGAGGCTTGCAGGGCRTGCAGCCAGCTTCACAAGGAGAGAGTGGATCCTTGCTAATCACTCATTTGTTTAARACAATGAATTGCTTAGAGAGCTCCGATGGGCATGCCACAGCCAGTAGCCCTGGAGGAGGGATTCCTCAAAGGGTCGTTGATGACTACGGAACATGCAGACCCTGTCCTTGGGTCAGTGCAACTGTAGTAGAGGGTCTGCAGATCTGCCTGGTGAGCGCGAGTCTGGGGAAAGGAGGAGGAGATGTACTCCTTGTGTTTGGAAAAGTAGATGCGTGGGCTCCCTTGTTGCATGCTGGAGTCTGGAACCCATTTCCTCCTCTAGAACCACTTCAACCTTTCCTGCGGTGCTTTGTGTGGCTGTGTCACTTGTCAGAAGCTGTGTCTTATTTCTGAGGTGGCCTGCTTGTTCCTCCTCATCTAGCAGCTGCAAGTCTGCAGGCCAGTCTGGCTTCAAGTGCAGTTTCTTACAGGRCAGTAACTATATTTGTTCAGGAGCTCAAATGCCAGTGTTGGATCTCCCCTGCCCCAGTGGGAAGGCAATCTAATTTTTAAAATGTGCAGCAAAAATAAAAATCAGAGCAGCTTGTATGCTGTGAATTTTGCTTGGTGGAGGCTCTCATGCATATAAACTAGAGCTGGGGTCTGCAAGCCAGAAAGTGCTGTTGCTTGCCTGTCTCGGGGTGGTGCATGGTGGCTGCTGCACCTTTGCAGCACCTGTGTTTTGGGTGCAGCTTCTGGAGGCTGCRTGCTTCATGGAAGTTGCTGTCTGCCTGAACTGAAGAGTGGCTGTTCTTAGGAGTTTTTACACTGAAAGCAAGACTGTTTGGTTTACTGATATTTCAAAAGAGTTTGAAATCTGTGTGGTTGCTCAGATCTTATTTCAGAAGAGTTGTCAAGGAAAATAGCATTTGTTTTCCTGCAAGCAGGCAGATTAGCATAAAATATCAACTTTGATGTTGTGCGCAGTGTGCTCCTCATCTGTAGACTGTGCTGGTTTGGAGAGTTAACTGTTTCTCTCTTAGACTTTTGAACAAGCTGGGAAATGTCCCCAGGGTTGGTGTGTGCCATTTGGGCAGGGAACAGCACTGGGACATGGTTTGATCGATTCTCCTGTTTCCTGCAGCGGCTCGTCTGAACTGTGTTAAAGTGAAATAGATAAATGTGATCACTTTGTGGATGCTGGGAGGTGGTGTAGCCACCTTCCCCCTGTGCTCTGAGGTGTGTAGGATACCCCTCAAGCTGTAGTTTGGACTAAAAATAAACCAACTCCCCACTCCTGCTGGTTCACCTTTTTGGGCAGTCAGGTGCTCTGGAGATTGGGGGAGGTAAGTGGAAGAGAGTAGGGAAGAGGGAACATTGGTGTTTAACCAAAATCTGCAGAGCCTGCAGGTCTTCCTAGGCATTGGGGAGGTAGTTTCTTCTGTTCTAAAAAGAAAAAAAAGGAACAAACCTGGTGATGCAGGATGGATTTTTTTAAGGGTATGTTTCTGGGGAGAGGTGGAGGTTTGAAGGTGTGAGGCTGTAAAGGAGGGAGGGATCAAGTGTGTGCAGGATGAAGGGAAACATGTTTTCACCGCCTAGCAGAGTACTTTATTTTGCTGTTAAAAATCTTCTGCAGAAAGACACTGTCTCCTTCCATCAGATGCCTTTGCTCTGTTAAGCTTGACTGTTCAAAAATCCTTCCCTGCTCTTTTTATTTTTTTACAAAGCCACTGTAGTGTGAGGCCTTGGAGGTACTCCTCGCTGCTGGTAAGTAAATGTCACGTGGAGAAGAGAGATTTCTAAAGGGATCTTCACCTCTGCAGGGAAACACGTGGAGAGCTGCAAATGGAGACATGGGAAAACCACAGAGCTCATAATGTGGTTCTGGTCTGTGTTCAATGGGTTTCTAGTGCAGGGCTCATTAATGGCCAAAATGAGCTGCAGTTCACACATACGCTTATCTGATATGTTTACCAACAGGCGCTAGGCCAGATCTAGATATAGAGCAGAGAATAACCCCCATCGAGAGATTCTTAGGAAGCCTTATCTATATATAGTCTATATAAATCTGTATCCCCTTTCTGCTGAGAGGACAATCTCTGCCTGAGAAATGTGGTTAATGCAGATATACCCCAGCTTCTGAGAACCAGGCAAAGGTCCACAAGTATCACGGCTGCTGGGTCCTGTGTGAGTGATCCTTAACACATCCTGGCTGCTGCCGCGGTGTGTTGCAGTGGGGAATTCTCTGCCGAGGGCCCCAGCTGCACTATCCTGTGCCGTGACCGTGCTGTTGTGGCGAGCTGGTGAGATGCTCCTGCAGCCAGCTAGGCTTATCCTCTGCGGGAGCACGCAGCAGCCACCGGCCAGGGGGAACAGCTGCGAAGGCTGGGGCACGTCGTTCGTGCGGAGCTGATGGTGCCTGCTCCTTCAGAGCACGTTGGTCTGTTGGGCGCTCTCATTAAAGCGGAGAGATTGTAGCTTGGCAATGACTTGTCATGAAACAGCTCTTGTAGGATTTTATGCCAGTGCAATTCCCTTTCTTGCTGCTGCCAGGGTGTACCATGAGAGGAACCTGCACAGACATACTGCTRCTTCTGGAATGAGAAACAATTTGCAGTGCTCAGCCCACCTGCTTCATCCTAATGGAGCAAAAAAAAAAAAAAAAGTCTAGCAGGTGGCTTAGATCAGAAGTGGGAACACACAGGGAGGTGGACAAGGCTGCCCTTTCACACAGCAGTGTGGTCTCCTATTAATTTATGCGGGGGTGCAGTTTCACAATTAGGATGTCTGAGGCCATTTCCAGCCAGCCTCCCTTTCCATATAGTACATAACTTTTTCCAACTGGTGCACAACTGGGTTTTGTAGCTGTCCTGGCAGCTGCTGAGGGCCAGCCACAGAGGAGCACAGCCTTGTTTCTACTGCAGAGAGTTTGCTGCCCACCTAGCATTTTTGCAGTGCACCCTGAAACTGAAAAAGTGAGAGTGTGGGGAGCTTTGTACCAGCTTGAAGTGTCAATCTGTGAATAGCTCATGAGGTTCTGTTGGACCTGCTGGAGGCGTGGCTTCTTTTTGGATGCGTTTGGCTCTGGGATTGTGGATCTAGGTCTTAATTTTTAAAAGAGCAGGCCTGTTTTCTACACTGGAGAGGCTGATTCCTTTTTCGTGTCTTTTAAGGAACTGGTCTCTCAGTGTAACTCTTAACCCTGCTCAGGCTGGAAGCTTGACAAGATGTGCTCTGCCTTTTCTAAGCCCATGAAAGTCATAGGGCTGTTGGAGGACATCTCCTCGCACACGTTTTTACAAATATAGCAGGATCGTTTGAGGTCACTCGGTCTTGAGTTTCTTCAGGGAGAGCACACTTCATCTGCAGGCTGTGCCAGAGCTAGATTTGACTGCCTCTGGAGGGGCTGTTCTGAAAATGGGTGTCTATAAGATGGGGTCTAATCTCAGGACAATCCTGCGAACTTTCCAGCTCATCAGATACGCGTGCAGAGTCTTTATTTCACCTTGTCACGTGGTGTCCTGATTTCGCCGCTGCCTCAACCGTGTGAACTCAGTGCTTTGTAACGGGGACAGGGACATTACCATTGTCAGCAGAGCAATTGTAGTATCTATTTCCCACTGTGGGGAGCCAGCATCAGGGTCCCTACCTTTTTACCATTCCATCTGTGCAGTGGGTAGTTGTGGGTGTAAGACATTAAGCATTTACTAGTCCTCTGCCTGTTACAGCAAAGCTGCAATAGCTCTCTCACTGAAGAGCTCCTTCTCAGGTGTGCATAGAGCTGTGCGTACTGTCCTGACACTCTTCGGGTAAGGTTACAGCTAGCTTTTACCAGCTCCTGTGAGGCTGATGTGTCTGGTGGCTCTTTGTAATCTACCTGCTTAGGCTGCTGCTTGCCAGCACCTTCTGCCTGTGCCAGTGCAAGCATTTGAGAGTTCACATGGTAAAGTGGACCAGGGCAGGATTTGAGGGGTGGAGGTGAGGAAGTGGGTTGTGTTTCAGTTGGATCAGTTCTCTGCTGTGCTTTGCTGCATGATGGTCCAAATGGTGGTGCAGGCAGAGTGTGGGGATGAGGATGGAGCAGGTAACCTATTTAATCTAGTGCTGCTGCTGGAAAGGCATCAAGTGGAAGCAATAAGTGGTTCTGCRTGCTCCCAATGTATGCACCACATTTCTAATTTAGTGGAACTTCTCTTTAGGCCAGGGAAATGACTTTTAATGACTGCAGGAGGAGAAGTCTAGCCCCTTGTTTAGAGGCTTGTGTTTTTAGCTACGTGCTAGAAAACCCTGGGTGGTCCAAAGTCTTGTGTGTGTTCTCCAGCTCGGGGCTGCTGTTGTCAGAGCAGCAGAGTGGGTGAAGGGGAAGAGATGGTTGGGGTGAGGGTGGTCTTTCCTTCTTCTGGGCTCTAAGGGGAGGTCTCTGGTGGGAAGGTTTTGGGAGCTAGGCTCTTTGCAAGGAGATTGTCACAGGCACTTTCTAACTTGAATAATTGACAGTGTAACCAAAGCTACTAGAGATTGTTGGGGATGTAACTGAATCTTTTACACCGATTCTTATGCAAATTCAGACATGTGCTCCTGGTTTCTAATGGGACACCTACAAATACAGCTGGCTCCATTCAGAACTCAGCATCCGTGCACTGGATCTTTAATTGCTAATGACTTCATAGTAAGAGTGTGACTTGCAGAGCTGCATCTGTAACAGTTCCTCAGTGCTGCTTTTACCTGTACRTCTGAAGTTTCCTTGTAGATTTTTACGTAAGTGACCTGTGGAAGTTCTGGCACATGGTTTGGTGTGTTTGGTGCTGAAACTGTCCATTGCCATACTGCTCTGGTTCAGTAGCAAAATGAGCTTGACTGTTTCAATGCTGTTTTCTTTGCTGATGTGTTGGGGCTCACTGAAGGTGAATTAAATGACCTTGAGTTCTGCAGAAAATAATTTGGTGTATTTAACACTGAGTGCAAACAATCTTAAGTTTCTACCCAGTAAGTCTATGACGGTGAGTTGATGATCACATTTGATAAGTATTACTTTGGACTCCTGGGGGGAAGATTGGTGTCTGCAACCTCCTGGCATAGCTTCAAAATTAGGCTTGTTTTTTTCATAAATGTGCCACATGGTAACGGAGTAGTTGGTCAAAACCATGTGGGCTTAATTTCTTTAAAATATAAACAGCCTAGAAATGTTTATGTACAAAATATCCAGCCAGTGACTGTAAGCATTTCCATGTTTCTACAAGAAATGAAGGTAATTATATAATAAGCAAAGATTCACATGGCTTAACTTGTCTCCCATCTGGCATTAGTTAAATTGGTGTTTTCATCTGCATGACCTCTCGGGGTGGGGAGAAATGATGAAAATAGAAAACGTGGCTGAAAAAGACCTTCCTAGGTCATCTTCTAGCCCACATGAAGGCTGGAGCAGCTCCAGTGAACAACCCCTGACAGCTGCTTGGGGGAGCGACTGTTCCCCCTCTGCCATGGTCCATGTTACTGTGTAGGTATTGTAGGCATTTTAAAACGGTTGGTTTTAGTTGACCGAGGAGTTGCCTGTCCTGTATGCAGTCCTTCCCYGGTGTATAAATTTATATTCAGACTAAATAGATTAACTGCAGCAGGAAGAGCTTCCTTCTTAAAAGAAGGCTATTGTTAGTGCATCAGTTATCATAAATCTCTAGTACTTCTAATCCTGCTCTCCTCCCACGGCCCTTTCCACCCTTCCATCCGCCTGCTGATTTACAGTGTGCAGGGTCTGCAACTGTATGAATATATACCTGCATGCTTTCTAACTGGTAGAAAGATGATATGCTGCTTTCCTGATCAAGTTGCACCCACTGCCTTGAAATGAAGGATTTGCAAGGAAAGCTGAGAACTGCAAGAACTGGATCATATATATTTCATGTTGCTAGTGGCTTGCTAGGGGCTGAACTCCCTCTTATTTGCTTTTCTACCTCTTCCCTATGCTGTGCCTGAGCACGTGCCAGAATTTAAGGTGCTCCGATTTCTCTTTCAGGCTGGCAGGATCTGTRTCTTCTTTCTGCCAGGATTCTGCTTTATTTTGCTTAATAGAGTTGAAGACCGTTAATATAGGCTTTGTCCTTGCTTCACAAATAGACTTTTGAGTGTCTCCAGGTACTTGGATAAGCTTTGCCTGCTCGTGTTCAGTCCCAGTGAGGATCTGAGACAGCTGCTTGCAGATACCAAAGCAGATCAGAGGATTTTTTCCTCCCGACATGTAGCATTCAGCAGCATAAGTGTAAAGCTGCTCACTGAGACAAACGCTGGTGGTTCTTTACCCTTGGCCCATGGGGATGTGCTTGAGGACCAGAAGAAGCTTGGCCAGTGCTTAGTTCAAGCGAGCGGGTAGAGCTTTTTCCAGGGAGAAGGGATTTCAGAGGTGGATTTTCTCAGTTCAGTCAGCATGTTCCTGTTTTTCAGACATGCAAATGGCAGGTCCTGCTGGGTGTCCTTAAAAAAATGTTTATTATAAGCTTTTGCTGTTTGTTCAATTGTTTCCTTCTTCCAGGATCATAACCTAAATGTTCATGCAGCCTGGCAGTGCTGAGCTGCTCTGTTTATGTTCCTGCTGCACCTGCGTTCAAGGCCAGCTTTCTGGTGCTCGTCCCTTGCCATGCACATGTTGAGYGCAAAATGCCCAGCTCTTCTTGGTGCCTGCACAGATGCTGATGGTACTGCATTTTGAAGATGCATCTGCCTTGTCTGGGTTTGGATACTTASGTTTGCTTTGCAGCATTGCTCTCCTGAAGGTCTGAGTAGGCTGGTTCCTGGTGTTTCTGCCTTGACYAGCGCTAGTGTTGAAGAGGGTCTCTGGATGAAAAAAACTGTTGCACTCAGGTGCTCGAGTACATGCTCTGGTTCAGAGCTGGGCTGTGAGTAGGTTTAGCCCGACCTCACCAACATCCCAGCCGCGTGCTGCCTCCTGTGTTCTTGCAGTATTTACTTCTCCGGCTTCTCTCAGTGTTGCCGCAGGCCACTGCTGTGGTGTTGAGCTGTGAAAGCAATGCGTAGTGCTTGGCTTCCCAGCGGACTTGGAGTCAGTGCATGCTTTCCTGCAGGATGGGTCACAGTAAAACTATCTGGTGAATACTGGTAAAATCATACAGTTCTTCACAGGGCTTCTAGGGAGGTGAGGAAAAGGTGCTTTGCATCTTGCRTACTTTTAAGTGCCATGTAAACAACTCTGTCAGTAAAGCAAGCAACTGTGCAGGAATCCTGCTTTGCTTAGCTCTGACTAGCAGTGTGCTGGGTACTGGGCATGTGTTTGTGTGAGGCTGCCRCCACGGTGAGCTCTCAGAGGTAGCTCTTGGTTTAGGGCAACCGTAAGATGATTTCACTCTGCTTTTCTTTGCTTCCACTAGGTTGGCGTATTTCTCTCTGGTGGTGGTCAGATTTGCTGATGGTTCATATTTTAGCTGGGAAAAATGCCCCTTGTTGGGATTCTGGTATGTCTGTATACAATCAAAAATGTTGAGTGGGCTGGGAATAGCTTCCAGCAAAGTTGTATCAGTTTCTTGGAGCTCTTTTGTTCGGTAGAAATTCCTTTCTTTTCTCTCGCCCTTCCCATCCCCCTGACAGCCCACCTCTTTTCTACAAGGACATGCTGAGGTATAATTCACAATCGTGTGACTGAAGTGAAATATGCACAGCTGCAAATGCATTTTTTTAAATGATAYTTCATTGTTAAGGCATCTCTCTGAACAGGTTTGCAGTTCCAGTAGCCAAGTGATCAGAATGCGGTAACAAAGAGAGTTTTGTAGAAAACACTTGACTTTTGATTTTTATCAAGCTCTGAGAATGTTTTGACCACTTGCTRCTTTTATGTGCAGATAGGAGGTATCTGGAGCAGGGTAGATCCATGGTGGGGAAATACGTTAGATGTGTCCCTGAAAAAAAGGGTACGTAGTTGAGTTTTCGTTTGCTCTCCCTGCATTGTATTGCAGAAATCATATGACAGCTGGAGTACAATAAAGGACACGTTAGAAAAAAGTTTTATTGATGTTTGAAGCATCAGGAATATCCAGTCTTGCATGCTGCAGCTCTCCTCTACCTTCCCACTGAATGAAGAAATTTTGCAACTCTCTTTCTCTTTGGATCCATCAGACTTGATGCTTTTATGATTTCKTGCTTTTCATGGTACATAACAAGCCCCAGCAACTGGAAGCTGCAGGCGTAGCGTATTCTGTCGCAGTCACCATGGCCCAGGGCTGCCAGGGTTTGGTATGGGGCTGACTGAATCACAGCCATACCAAGAGCCAATGTCTGTTTATAGGTAAGCTGAAGTAGATTTATTGACATCCAGGGCATCACAGAAGGCTTGTACTAGTTTAAAGGCAGAATTTGGTGTAACTTAGTGTAACAACTATCTGATCTCTGGAAATTCAACAGTTCATTTTGTCTCCCCCAGTTGCTGTCCCTTGAACAGTGAATTCAAGCTCCTTCTCTAGCTTTTGTTTCTCTGTTTTCTGTCCTCTGCCAGCAGACTGCTGCTGCTCCTGCTGACAGTCTCCTGGGCTACCTTGGTTCCAAAATTATCACCAGATTTTCCAAGCTGTTGCATGAGTAACTTTGGACTTTTCTCCTGTGAGTGAATTCACACTCTCCACCAGCCCTCGAAGAGGACCTGCTCTGAGTAGAAACTAATCTTTGTTTGAGATGGTACATCTTCAAACGGAGGACCCTGCTGAGTGTCAGTCAATGGGGGGCCATCTGTCTTTGCAGTGTTCTTGCTGATTCTGTCTGTGAAAAGAGAGAAATGAGTTAGTAATTTGTAATTATATGRACATTTATGTGTGGTCAGAATTCTCATATACGTTACATACAAACATCTCTTAGTGAAACATTTGTAGCATGCATTCGCCTTGGCTCCAGTGTTTCCCTTCAGCCATTTTCGGGGTGCTTGCTGTGAGCTGATGGAGCTGACCTTTGCTTCACAGTGGTGGAAATGAAGGCTCAAAATAAACACCTGGGGAGTGGTAGCAAATCTGCGCTGGCTTTGTGGAGAGCTCAGGCTCACCAGGACTGTGGGAGCCCCAAAAGCACTTTTCTTGTTCTCTCTCTCTGTAGGGAAATATGATTTCTTCAGAGACGTGGATTTGACTGCCTCGGTGCTGACTATCATGCCAAACCATGGCCTGGGAGACTTCTTGCAAATTGCATGCAAAATCTTAAAATGGGAGGCATTATTCTACTATTTGTAAGATGTGAAAAGGCAGGGATGTTCCCTCTCATCATGGCTTCAGTGTAAGTACCAGGCTCCAAAGGAAAAGAGCATSAGGGATGGTGGATTTGCATTGCCCTGTAACAGATGGGCACAGAGAAGCGGGTTTAATGTTTTAGAGGTACCTCAACAGAGAATTTCTTGCATCATCCTTTTAAATCTCAGYTCAATCTGCCAGATGTGGAACATTTAACAGCTTTAGAAAATATGGTGTTTAGTAGATAGTTTGCCTATTAGTGTATTTGAGGCTACTGGTGAAAAATCTCAGCAGTCAGAAACAYATAATGTACATAAATACATTTCACGTATGACTAGCCATAGACCCCGATGCGAAGTGTGATGTGCTTGGTATTAGCTGTAGTCATGTGGTGAAAATCAGAGGTTGAGTGTGGTCCTCTGAGTGAGGGCATGAAATTGAGGATACATCCTATCCTGATGGTTGAAAAAATGTTGTGGTACTTGYCCCTATCTCATCCCCACTGATGATCCTCAACTGTTTCTCTGACAGAAATGCCCTTTGACAGCCTGAGTACGTGCACCTGCTTTCAGGRTGCTCCTTGCCTCATCCATAAACAGAAGCACTGACCACAAAATTATGCTGATACTTATTCCTTGCTTTTAGCATCACTGTCATGTTAGTGTTAGCTGATTGCATCAGGCAAATGTATTAGAAGAGAACATTTTCAGGGAGCTGAGACTGGTCTGGCTGTAGAGTTTGGTGTCCATGAGTGATCTCACGGTGTGGTCCTGTTCACAAATGGAGTAACTCTATCTTAATGCTGCATAGACTCCTCGGTAATCCCGCCCCAGCAGTGAACCTTAATATCCTGCTGAGGARGAGCTGCCTCGCATCCAGCCTCCGCTTGTTCATGCCTCATTTACCTCCRTCTGCTTGCTTATTCTGTAGAGTGTCTACAGTGTATCTTGATAAATCTGGGTTTAGTGGGAACTTGTAGGCCTGATGAAAGGTTGTGGGGACTGAATGGGTTATGATCGTTATAAATCACTTACTATTTTATTGCTTGTATTCAGCATTAAAAATCTTACAGGGATCTGGAACAAGTTCTGAGCAGTAAAGACCAGCATCTCAGAGCACGTTGTGTCTATCACAGCTTACTGTTTTGCTTGTTTACACAGGTCACTCTTATATTTTAATAAATATTCTTGACAAATTGAACTAACAAGTTAAGGCATTTGGCTTGCTTTGCTGCTCCCTTATTGCTTTCAGGAATGAAATATCACCAGCAATGGTGCTGAAGAAATGTAATATCTAAATAATATTGAACCTCTGTTTGCCAGCTCAACTTCCAACAGCTGCTGAAGAGGTTTAGAATATTAAGCAAATGCAAATGTTTCTCCAGAGCAAATCCCTGCGTTCTGCCTGCCACTGCAAGCATTTGGCACTGGTGGTTCTTCGGRACTCCTTTAGTAAAAATTGTGGTTCCTTTTTTCCCTGATAAACTTAAAGGTGATGTAAGCTTTCAGAAAAGAGGGTAAGCAAAGTCTGAGTTGCCAGGTTTTCTCCCTTTTCCATGAGAAATGCAGTGAAATCTCAGTCACAAGGGGTTTTTACAGAAAAGAAAACAAATAGAAAACCTTGTGCTATTTCCAAACAAGTGCTTTCTTTTTCAGTAGCGGCTCTTTTAAAGTAGAGCATACAGAGTATATTTAGATGTGAAGAGAAGGGGGAGGGGGCGGGAGACATTCTTAAAGTGTTGTTGAGAGACATTTTGAGATCACCTAGAGGCTGGGAGTTTCCCTAAAGGAAGCTTCTCTCATTGAGAGGGGAGGAGAAGTGCTCTGAAAACCTGAGCTGTTTGCAACTCCACTGCAAGGCCTGGAAATGCATCTCCTCCTGGCCATCCCCGAGGCCGTAAGGACAGCCTGGTGACATGGCTTCCTTCCCTTTCAGGTATCTCCTCAGAGTAGGGGGAAGATGTTTGATGCAGTCTTTGTCAATGCAAAATCTGCTGCTGCTGCACTGTAAAGTAACCTCCACTGGTCAGTTTTAAAGACTGCAAGAGATCCTAGCTTCTGTTCATTAGTGCACTTTTGGTGAGTTCCATAGTTTTCAAGGCCTTTGGTGGAGAGCTTGTGTTGTGCTGACAGCAGRCTAGGCACTGCACTCTCTGTAAGCCTTTTCAGTCCAGTTCAGTTGGTTTTGGAAGTTAAAATATCACTTCTGGTTGCTGCTGAAGTTCCTTCCCTGGCAATACTGGTGRTAGTTTCACTTCAGCCGTCTTGTTCTTCCGTCAACCTAGGTAATGTGGCTAACTATTTGGCTTTTAAAATCTCACCAGATCCCTTATTCCTGTTCTTTGGTGATTTCCTTCCCAGCTTATCTATGCTCTTCTGAGTTCTCAGCTGCCCAGAATATTTGATGGAAGAAAAGCAAGGGATAGATGCCGGAGCACAATGCAGCTTCAGCCAAAGGCATCAAGAGGCATTTCTTTCCTAGCAAGGAGTGCTGAACACTTTTGCATTTTCAGACCTTTTTTGACTACTGTTAATATTGCAAAGGTCCTCTCAGTTTGCCCCTTCCTTTCTGGGGAGACTGGCTGCACATGCTRATCTGGAAGAAGGCCAGAATGGCAGGCTTTGACAACCTTGCTGCAGTGAGAAAGGCATTGGGATCTGTGAAGTGTTCTTCTAGTCTGAAAGCAAGCCTGCCAGTGGGATGCTTTGCATATTTGATTGCTGTGCTGGCTGATACCAAACGTACCATCAAAGTTCACAAATGTTTTCCACTGCTGCTGGCTGCTCTGCCTTCGCCCTTACAGGACGTTTTGAATTCTCAGTAAAAAAGCGAACAGCCATTTGGGCTCTAAATTATGCCTGTATGGTTCTCCTGTCTTGTTTATTTCGGGCCATGTTGCAAACTTCACAAACAAAACCCTGTTCATCTGGCACTCGATGCAACTGGTTTAAATCAATGTTACAGAATGACAGTCTGTTAGGAATGGGCCACCTGCCCTGGCTTTGCTGCCTTGGGTCCAGATGGGTCAGCAAGGGAAAAGCAAACTTAAAAAACAGAAAAACCCACCCCCAAAACCAAAACTCCTTTAAAAAACCTCCTACAACGGTTTTCAGAAAGTCTGTTTATTCAGAGCAGTGTAAGGTGGTTGTCTTTCAGAGAAGCACCGAGTCTTAAGAATTATGTACCATCAGGATCTTGGCTTTGACTGGGAGGACCACGTGTCTGACTGTGGCTCATGAACGGGGCAGCATTCAGGGTGGCTGAGTGAGTAGTAATTTGATGCAACCCACGGTGTGAGCCTGTCTGGTCTCTGGAGTGACAGACTGTTCAGAAGGTGTCGTGGAAGCTATTCGAAGTGGAGGGAAATAAGGCAGAGAGATGGCAAGTTGTTCATGYCCTGAGAGCAAGCTCTGATTTGGGGACAGCAAGAAGCCATCTGTTTTTCCTTGCCTGCTTTCTTAGCTGGAGGCTTCCTAGTCCTGATTTCTCATGATGAAGAGATCACAGTGAYGGGTAACCCAAGCAGAACTGAGCTCTTCATTACAAGCTCTTCTGACATGGGCCCGAAGTCAAGGCTCCTGTTGACATAGTTTTCTSCTCTTGATGGGGGCCTTTGATGGCTGATTTACAGAGGGGAAGATCAGGATATTTCAGGCTGAGTCCTGGCCTCTAATGATTTGCAGGCCTTAGGGACAGTATGTGCTGTGGCTGGGACTGCGGTGTCTCCCGGRGGTATACCAAGCAGCTAACAGGAGTGCGCAGAGAGCACAGCACCAGGTGGCACGGCAGCAAGCTCTCGCGGTGGGCTGTTCAGCAGTGGGAACGAAAAGCGGAATAGCACCTAGCATTTTGAAAGTAGTAGAGTACAAGAGTGCTTGGAGATCTGTGCTTCCTACTATCAAAAAGAAAACACTAAATACTAAAACAGCCTGGCTGGTGCAGGACCTCCCTCTGAATCTGCCTACGCTCAGATGCACGCCAGCTCCTTGCCACTGAGTGCATACAGGCTTGAGACAGGACAGGGGAGCTGCTGGGGAAGTGGCTGTTTGGAGGACAGGGTTCTTGGCACAATATTGAAGGAGGATTTGCCATCAGACTGCTCCGGAGGGGAGTGAGGAGGAACAAGCAGGCTGTCAGAGGAGCTGGTCTCATTCGTTGCATGGTTGCAGGGAGCTGGTCACGTGCGGGCTGTGACATCCCTAGTTGCTGTGGAGACATTGCAGTTCCCAAACTGATGCTGCTGCCGCTGCRTTTGGGGATGCTGTGCTCAGGGTTGAGGCATGGATGTGGTGGAGTAGAGGACAGGGGAGAGAGTGAGGGTTATCATCCACGCAAGGCACATGCTGGAGAAAACATGTGCCTTGAGGCATTTTCTTTAACCCTTTCATCTCACTGACTGGTGCYTGTAACAGAGGTAGCTACCACTGCAAGGATTTCCTCCGGTGTGTGCTGGAAGGCTGGGTGCTGTCTTTGTTCCTGCAGCCGGCTGCAGCACTGTCAGCTTGGGAGGGGGGTGCTGGTACAGACGAAGGCAGAGGGGTGCTGCTCCGTGCTTTGCTGCAAGCTGTGGACAGATCAGGAAGCCTTTAGCTCTGATGGTCCTTCTCATCTGCTGGCTACTTTGTGCAGCTCCTGCTAGTCCCAGAGGGTTCAGGGGCAGATGGGAACTGCTCCTGGCAGGCAGCGAGAGCGTTCCCATAGCATGCCTGGAATAGGCGATCCTGGTGATCAGCCTGCTGTGTGACAAGCACTGCTGTCTGGGGCAGGGGAGGAGAGGAGAAAGCAGGTTGCATAAGGAAGGCATGCAAGGAGCCAGGGAGGGGAGGGCTGCTGGGTTTGTTCCAGCTGTGAAAGTCTCTCCTCTTCATCCCCTACCCCCCGATTTGTTTTTGCATTCCTCCTCCCAGAGTCTCCTTTTGGTTCGGGGCGTGATTCGTTTGCTTATTTGTGTATACGCTTTTGCGCCAATCTGTAAGGCATGCGGTGGGAGCTGCCCTCCACCCTGGCTGGCTCACATAAGCTTAGTGGGTTGTGCCTTTGTTTTGTTGCTGGCCAGCTGAGAAGTGAAGCCCTAGCTACAGAAATGGCTTGACCAGYCCACACCCTAAAGGCTCCCACTCGCTGACATGTGCTACTTTGACTGCTCTCATTAGGTGCTCAAATGGGAGACACTCATTTCAGTGCTGCGAGGCTTTCTGGGCGAGAGGCTGTACTGCARTGCATGGGTATCTAGTGCAAGCTTGTTAGACCCACAGCTACCACTGGCCTTTGGTCATATGGATGTGGCTATGCCTGGTCTGTCTCCATCTTGCTGCTTATTTCTTGATGGTGGTGCCTCTGGTTACTCCAGCTACTACTAAATTAATACAACAAATATCAGGTGTGTTTGTGTCATCTGTAAAGTAGAAAATGTAATCCTAATGGTCTGTCAAAGGAGCCTTAACCATGAATCAGCTTTTCATTGCTTGCTGACTTTACTCTTCAAAGCTAATAAAACACCTTCCTATTGCCTCAAAACTTTAAAAACATTGACCAAACCTAATCCACCAGCACCATAGGCTCTTTCATTGATGCTCACTTTGGCGTCAGGATGCTGTGCAGTTCTGGTGTTCTGGATGCTGGGTTTGAAAGAGGCAAGCCAGTTTAACTAGTCTTCTGCCTGTGCTTGGCTTTTAAAGCAGCATGGTGTGAAAACATAGGTGAGTTTGTCTAACTCCTTTGCACTCCATTGCCTGTCTGAGAAACAGACCTAATCCCTGCTTTGTGTTTTGTTTTATTTTGCTCTTCCCCCCCCCCCCCAAGTCACCCTGTAAAGGGATTTGAAACTGTCAAAATGAAGAGTAAGAAGCCAAATGCATAGCAGTGTGTGCAAGAACTGAGATCCTGACTGAAGTCARCAGATGTGTGAAGAGAGCTGCTTCAGCTCTCGCTGAAACAACTTCTAAAAGGGAGAGAAAGCTGCTGTTTCTCAGTAGCACAGTTCAGAGCACATACCTGGAGGTGAGCGGTTGGTGACAGACGGGCTGATTTCCTCCTGGTGTGTCTTGGAATACATCAGGTCTCCACCAGGTAGTCGGAAGATGGCGTGACACTGCTGCCAGCTTGCACAAGAAGTTTTGCTTGGCTACCTGAAGAGTATGTGGAGCTGTGGAGATTTAGCTTGTGGGTTTCACCAGCATCGCTGCGCCTCAGTAGTGCCCTTTCCTTTCCAGACTACAGAAGCGCTAAGAAATGAGAAGTGCCAATGGAATATGTAAACTCTGTTTTGTGAGCCAGCGTTATTTGGCTTGCAGGGATCCTGATTCCTTTCTGCCTTGGGTGAATCCCCTAGAGCCAGCCAGCAATGTCTTGTCCCACTGAAGGAAGACATCTCTCAGCATTTTCCAACTGATATGTTGGAGTATCTAAGCTTGGATGCGCTTTAATTGTTGGTCATAGTAACTGCATGCTGCTCCTCAAATAGCAAATGTGCCCATGCAGAATTCTAAGATCTTTTAAAAATAATGCAGGTTTGCAAAATTTTGACACCCCCACCCCTTTTGCATGCTCAGTTTGGAGCAGGTATGTTTGTAATACGTTTGAAGTGAGCAGGATAGTATTTCAGCTGTAAAAGGATAGTGACTGGCCGTGTATGTGTGTCCTTGTGAGATCCTGGGTAGAGCCTGTTGCGTAAAACAAGCTGCCATCCTCTTACCTGTCTGAACAAGACCTGCTTGGTACAGCACTTYTGTGGATCTTAGTTTCTAGAATCTTAAGAGCTTAATTCTCTATATTAGTGCTGGGAAGAGGATTTCAAGATCCTTGAGAACAAGAACAATGAAAATACTTGCTCTGCAATTGTTTTCTGGCTTCTTAAAGCTTGCTTGAATGGATCTGTAGCCAGAACAGCTGGCTGAAGGTTGCTGTTTAGCTTGGTGGTAAGTGTGAATGAAGAAGTAAGCAGAGACTAATACAGAACTATTATGTTTCTTTGCAACTTAGGTTATGTTTCTGGCATGACAGAAATTGGGGTGCTTGACCTCTGTCTCCCCATTTAATTTGTTCCTGCCTTGGAGCTTATCTGAGAATGGGACCGAGATTAGATCATTTTGAAGGAATTAGCTCATAAGCTCTGGAAAGTGAAGCATTCTTCYTGCAGCTACTACCATTGATACCGTTGCCTGGAGGCCCCACTCTGATCCTTCAGTGACAGTAGAGGACAGCTCTTCTCCCCTGCTTTCTCCCCGAGCTAATTCTCCTAGGCCAGTACAGAGCTCTGCCTTTAGCATGTAAATGCAGCAACGAGTACATCCATGTGTTGTTCTTTTCTTCCTGGACATGGGTGARGCAGGCGTAAGAAACTGCTTGTGCAGTTGGTTGTTCGTGCGCTGCAAGCGTTCATACCTTGCTTAAGCAGCTGTCTCGGAAAAATGCCGTGCAGGGCTTCTCACTCTGGCCTCTCCTGCACAGAYGCCCCTGTAGCTATGTGCAGAATGACTCTGTTTGTCTGGGCAAGTGCGTGTGTAGGCGGGTGTCTCCCTCCACTTCTCCTTCAAGTGGCTCACGATTTATTTTGGGACCGACTTGGGTGTAAAGTGTCAGCTCAGAGCAAAACACTCAAAAGTTGAGGTTGAARGCATCGGGGTAGGAGGCTGCTTGCTGTCCTGAAATGCTGAAATAACTTGGGTGACGTGAAACTGTCCAGTGACCAAACGGAGACCAATCCTTTCCTTATA
Source organism: Oceanodroma leucorhoa (assembly GCA_030449065.1). Classification (NCBI taxonomy): domain Eukaryota; kingdom Metazoa; phylum Chordata; class Aves; order Procellariiformes; genus Oceanodroma; species Oceanodroma leucorhoa. The sequence goes on from JASVER010000099.1 coordinate 1,767,108, forward strand.
GCCATCGGCTGAYTGAGTTTTACAGGCCTCGGAGGAGAGTGCTCCTGGCATGAAATGTTTTCTCTAGGAACGATGTCTTCACAGCTTTTAACCTGGACAAAGGGTATCTGTGTAGTGAGCTAGAGTCTTCCTGCCCCAGCTCCCATCTTGCACTTGGAGTCCCCTGTAGCTGTGGATGCATGTGTTATTATTCTCAACTTCTATGGGGCTTAATTAAAATACAGGTCTTTAATTTTTAATTTTTCCTTCCTGTTGATTCGACTATCTCTGCGTGAGCGAGGTCTCAGTGCAATTACTGTGCTCCCTGTGGAGACACAGACATTTAATTCAGTGAGGCAGACCCTTGGAAGGGGTTTATTTTCCTGATCTTTCTACTCAGAGGGATGCAAAAGCAAAACATCCAGTGAGTAAAGAATGCAACACTTTATTTGGTTGTTCTGGGCATGTTTGCTGGATCTCGGTTACCAAAATGTTATGTTCTTTGCAGATAACTGCCTCCCTGAGCAAAGAGCTCGTGATGAAGCTATTCGGCACAACGTGCATTAGCAGGGCGAGTCGAAACCATTGGGTCAGGTCCAGGTTTCTTCTTTAAAACTGCATTCTAGCAGCAGTGATGTAAAAAGATGAAGAGTTTTATTCTCGTGGAAYGCATTAAGCTGGCTCATGATTTGTTAACCTGAGAATGGGGTCAGGCAAGTACCTCGTGCCTCCTTGCCGTGGGGGGGGACGTGTGTGACCGGAGGGGACGCAAGCTCCTCAGCAGGCATTGCCTGCTGCTGCGTGGGACCCAGCTGTGCTCCTAGCAGGGAGATCTGCTATGAACCTTCAAAAAAGGGTGGAAATCTTGGCTCTCAGATTTCCATTGCCCTTATTTAACACTGCTTCGGCTAACTTAGTGCTTTTGCTAGCTTAACTCCCTACGTGCAACCATAGGTCAATGATGAAACAAACAGGCAAAGAAAGCATTTGCCTGCACCTCCTGTATTGCAGTCCAAGGCTTTTTATAGACTGCTCAAAATACTTCAGGCTCTTTCACCTCCAGACTTGAGGCTCCCTCAATTCCCCTCGTGTGTCTGTGCTCTAGGTTATTTTCCCTGTGTTCACGGACATCAAATATGTATGTATATGAAAATTCCAAATTAACAGGCTCATTGATAGAAATGTTTTGTGAGACCGGTCCCCTTCCTGATCCCTGAGATTTAGCAGAACTACAGCAAAACCTAGGCAAAAGATAAGTGTATGGAAGGAGGTGCCACCGTTATCAGAGGCAGTTACGGGCAGACAAATCCTTGCTGTACCTGTGCGTGTGAGCAGTTCAGGACCCCTGTGCTGGTGGCAGGGGCATCACGCTGGCTCTGGATGCAGTGACATGCTGCAATATGCCTTTTCATGATTATTTGAGTAAGGTATGGCCCCGTTCTGCCACGTATTCTGAAGGTTGCTTTGATTTGTAAGCTGCAAACTTAGAAGACCCAGAATAGTAAGCATGTTGAGGATAAGCGTGATTTGGTGGGATTTAAACCCTCATTTTATTCCCCCCCTCCTCCCCCCGATGGAGAATATAAACATTTCATTGTTGTTTGTGTGAAGCGCCTTTTAGTACCAGCAGCCCAGCAATAGGGGATAAAGAAAGCAGATGCGTCCCATGTCTTTTTTAACTGCTTTTGTTTTTCTGATCACTGTAAAGGAGGCTTTTAATTTTTTTAAAAATTTTTTTCCCAAGCAGCAAGTGCTCCACAGGGCTTGATCAAAGCTCATAAATGATGAATTGAAGGAATGCCCGGCGGAGAACAGAACGCCCTCCTTGTGCTCTGCAGTGTGTGCTGAGAACACCATTGTTTCTTCCCGTACCTTTTTCATCCTTGAGCTTGGAGCTGGAGAGAAAAGGCCTTTGTTCCTTGTCTGTCAGCCGAGACAATGCCAGTGTGTTGTCCTCTGCTCTAAGCACCTGACCGGCCCAAGCTCTGTGGGTTTTGGCAAGCTGAGCGCGATTGTCCTCCAGCTACAGCGTTACAAAGAAAACAAATGGCATCACAGCCTCCTTTCTCCAGATCCTGGCCCGGCTGCTTCACGGCAGCGGCCGTGTGCGTCTGTGCTTGCCGTTTTGTTCAGCGCATGGAGGGAAAGCCGGCGGCCTCTCCTGTGCTCTGGGTTGAGGAATGCAGCTTCACCTGACTTCCAGTGCACAGGGACACTTAACGTTTGCAGTCGAACGCGCTGGTCTGTGCCGTCCTGCTTCCGCAGGTGCCTGCTTCGCTCAGGGGGAGGCTCTGCCCGTGGGTGAAAGCGCACTTGGTTTCCCCTCCAGCAGCCCAGCAGCAGCTGCGGCTGTCCTGCCCGCTTCTGCTGTCCCTCCCCCGGCACCCAGCGCCTCCAGGCTCGCGCGCTCTAGCACGTTTGTCTCSATGACACTGCGCACAGCTGCTGGTGGTGTGACAGAAGGGAGCGGAGGCCCACCCAGACCCAGTTTTTCCACCTTCCTTGTAATTTCTATAGCATCTCTGGCTGTGCTGTCTTCCGGTGCAAAGCTCTGCAAAAGAGAGAGCTTTTAGTTCTCTCTTTCTCTTGGTTTTTGGGGGGCTGATAGCAAGAACCAGTGCTTTGCAAATAATCAGGGAGAGCAGAGAGTGTGGGCTGGGGTGGAGAAGAGGCTGGCAAGGGCAGGTTTGGAGAGGTGCTTGAGTGAAGACCATAAGAGCTAAGACCTGTTCTTCCCTGTTCCTAGCTGTGCRAGAGGGCAGAGTTCGGGCAGAGCCACAGGTGTTTCTGGATGAGGCAGGCAGCAGTTGCTTCAACGTCTGCCACTGCTGCTGTYGGGAAGAGCCTTTAGCTGTGTCTCTCCTGCAGTTTTGCACACAGGCTGATCGTGTCTACCTTCAGGCATTGCAGCAAAGCAATGTTTCAGCTTCCCACCGTGGTGCAGAAGAAGGTGGTGGAGGTGCAAGTCACCCTTGCAGTGGTGACTTGTCRGGTTCCTGGCACCAGTGTGGAGTCCTGTAGTTCAAGTGCAGGCTTCAGTCAATGGCACTTGTGCTGCTGCTGCCTGGGCATGCACCAAAATCCAATGTCGKCTCCTTTTCTTTTCCCATCTACTGCTGGACTTGGCCCCTTCCTGAACAGCCCTGATGTTAGACTTTATCTGGGAGAAAGAGCTCTGCAGTGGGTTTCAGAGGAGCCATGCTGAGGCTTGCTAACATCCCATGGCAGAGACCAAAGATGCCCATGTGGTGGGGCAGGGACCTGACACAAAGGCAGTGCTGGCTCCTGGCCAGTGTGACGGATGATGTCTAGTCATGAGAGCCCACYCGGCAGCTTTCCCTGGCTTCTGCTTTCCTCAAGCTGAGCTGTCTTTGGTTCAGGTTTATCTTTCTCTGAAGTTTCTAGGCATGCCTTCTTTACAYCAACTGGTAGTAACTTCTGTGAAATTGTGACAGTGCCAATACCATGGTCCCATTACCTCAGAGCCTTAACTCAGCTGCACCTAGTCCAAACTTTTATCCCCTCCCAAGCTCCCTGTGCTGGAAGGCAGAAGTGCAAACAGCTTTAACCAGAACAATGTAGCATTGCCTGGGTAAAGAATGTGATTTACTTGCATATGTGTGGCATGTGAATGCCAGGGCCAGAGGGCACTGCTTGAGTCCTCTCCTTCTTTCTTTCTTTCTTTCTTTCTTTCTTTCTTTTTTTTCCTTTCCCATTAGAGATGCCTGAGCCACTTGCTAGCACTTTTGTTTAGGGGTGAGGGGGAGAATGTGTGGGTTGACAAGAGGAGGTGGGAGTGAGATCTTTGGGAGTCAGGAGTCTCAAACTGAAAAAGCCAATAATCTAGGAAAGCTTTGTAGATGAGTTTAAAATTAGCCTGACCCAGTGCTTTTATACTGCTGGAATTTAATTCCTCTGACTGTAAAGCTTTTGGTCTGACTCAGAGCAAGAGTTCCCAGGCTGTGGTCAGTGGAAGTGCTGTGGGGCGCTCCCATGTGACCATGGGTCTGTATCAGTGAGATGTACCTGCTCTCTACCGCCTTCTGTTTGTGAAAGGCTGAAGAAATTCAGTCTGAAAAGCCAGGGAAGCCTCACATATTTCTGCTGTCTTTATGTCTGTATCAGTGTGTGGCTTGTGTCTGGAGCCTGTGCTCCCTCAAACGGGGATACTGCTGTAAAAGCTGTTCAGAGCTTTTCCTTTTTCAGGCATGATTGTAACTGTTTCTCTTCTGTTCCTGTTTGCAGGTTGTGCAGCTTGACATTAAAGAAACTGGTAGTCTTAAAGGAATTGGATAAGGAGCTTATTTCTGGGGTCATTGCTGTCAAAATGCAGGTAATTGCTGCTCAGTTCTAAGAATTAAATGTGTTGCTTGGGTGAAAATACTGGCAGATGTCTAAACTGAGCTTCACCGCCACGTGAGGGTCCATTGCAGCCATGAGCTTCTTCTCAAGTACATCCGGGCATTCTGGATGTGTGGAGAGTCTCTTATGATCCTTCCCCCATGTTCCTACTGATTTTCACTGTTGTAAGTGAAGAATATTGTTCACTGAGGGCTCAGCATGAGCTTATCTGTATGTAAAAATGCTCTTTCCAGATCATATGCTGTCACCTCTTCTTCCTGAGCTGTCACTAAATCCAAGCCTGGTTCTCTCTTTAACATGCTTCAGCTCACTTTAGGGCTGAACATCTTGGTAACTTGGTCCTGCTCTGGGGGGTCTGGAGACTGGACCTTCCTCTGCTGATGGCAGCTCTGCTATCAGGAGTCCAATTCATTTCGTAGCCAGGTGCTTGTCAGTGGATTTGTAGGGTGCCTGTACATTTTAATTTGTTTCCATAAAATACGGCTGTCATCCTAGGTAAATAACCCACTTTACAGCATACATTTGTGCCATTTAATTAGGTGCTTACATGTAGGTCACACTGCCTGGAGGCAGGCTAGGAAGGAGGCAGACTCAGTTCCACAGTGCGTCACAGCATCAGTTTGGCTCACGTGCTCCCACCATTGCAAATGCTCGAGTACTTAATGAGTAAAAGTGTAGCAGACCTGTAAGTAGGAAAATACCATTGACCATGCTGAAAAGCAGCTGCTTTTCAAATAAAGAGCCAGGCAAACCCCTGCACAGAGCTGGTGGTGTCAAAACACACAAAATCTAGCTTGGAAGGTGAAATCATGAAGGCTCTGTGGTGCAAGAACATGCAGCTGAGGATTTAACTGCCATCTCTTATCTCCATGASCAGTCCAGCTGGGGTAAAAATGTGTCCCTCTATGCTGGAGGGGGTTCACACACCCACAGCAGCGAGCAGAAACAGAGGGAATCATTTTACAAACCTGTATTCATGGGAACCTCGGAAGAAGCATGGCTGTGGGTTCCCAGGCTGTCAGATATTGCTTATYGGGGCTGAAAGCTTCCCATATGTTTGTACTCCTTGATGGTGGATGCATCACTGTAAGGACCTGAGACTTARTAGAGCATGTCAGACTTGGGTGGGAGAATTCAGTAGCTTTCACTAGAGCAAAACCGTCTTTTCCTGTCCAGGTTACTGCTTACTGCTTACACTTTTTGTGGGTGAAGAGGTTGGAAATACTGCCCCAGACCTGCAAGTCCAGAGGGATTTTTAACATGTGGGACTTTCTTGTCCATTTTGGGTACATGTTGTGGTCTGCCTTGCTACAGTAAGTCAGACACTGGACCTGAGCACTTCTTCTGTGGTCCCTTCTACACCAGGGCAGATCCCTGAAGAACTGGAAGGCAGAAGCCCTGCCCTGTTTGGGGGGCTCATCTGCCAAGTCCCAGGCTGTACCACAYATCCCCAGGCCATCCTTCTTTTGATCTATCCTTCCAGTTGACTTAGAGGTGACAGTGGCTGGAATGACTGCTGTCCTAACGGGTGCCTCACCTTGGGTGTCCCTTGTGCTGGATCAGCACCCATATTTCTTTGTGATGTGCTATTTAACGGTGGGTCAGTAGCACTGCAGCTGTCTCAGACACAGGCAGATTTGAAGCCCTGTTATTAAAAGTCCCTTTATAGCTTGCAGGTTATGATGATGATGCTAACAAGCTCTTTCAGGGACGCTTAATTTGCCAGCACTCAGGTTTCTGACATGGCTATTGTTTGAGGCTGGTGATACTGGATCATCAAATCTGTGATCTTTGTCAAATGACTCACTGCCTTTGTATGRGGAATTGCGAGAGAGAGTGTCAGGCACTGGAGTCCTTCCAGAGGAGATGACTGAATTCAGACCTAATGAGARCATCTTACCTGCATTTCCCGTGTCTCCTTGCAGCCTCCTGAACAGTGATGTTCAAAGAGTTGTCAACTCTATTTCCYGAGCCATTGCTTTATTTATCTGCTGCGGTCTTTTAAAAGCAGCTATATGTGGTCTTTCATTAGATTTCGAGTTGCATAACAAGTAAAGCAAGATTGCTGCTRTTAGGAGCTGTGCACCAACGGAACAGATGCCGCTGTTGCTAGCGGTGAGGCTAGCTGTGCTTTGCTTGCATGTGTGCTGCTTTTCCTGGGGGGACCCCTTCGGTTTCTCACCCTGCTCTGCTGTCTATCTTCTGATCCGCTGGAGCTGAGGCACCTTGGCTTTTCCACAGAGGAGCCTGCGCTGCGTTGTGCAGGAGCTGAGGCACCGCTGCACAYCACAGCATTCACTCTTGCTGCCTGAGCGATGCGTTTGGGGAGGAAGGGATGTAAACGAGTGTCTGCTTCTCTCTCATCTCAGGATGCTATTTGAGGCTGATATGGGCAGACCAGATTTTCCTTTGGATGTAGCTGGGAGGTGTTTACCCCCCCMAGTCTGTCTCTGATTTCCCAGATGCTGCTTTTTTGAGAGCTACAGTTCTGTGCTTCTGGGAGATCAGCCCGTCTGGACAAAGCCAGATCTGCAGCCTCAGCAGAACATTGAGCCAGGGACCTCTGAAACTTGCCACTGTGTTTGAACAGTGCAGAAAGATTTGCTAGGCAGCAGTTTGTTGCACTTTCCTGCTAGTTTTCCCTGAAACATTCCCTGAAATGAAGTGCCCATACAGTAAATAGCCCAGTAACTCGGTTAGCGTATAGCAGCCCAAACACAGTGTTGATTTGGAGTTGTCTTGTAATACTATCAGGTCTCCAGACTCCACTGCAATGCTTAGTGGATTTTTTCTTTTGTAGCCCCAACTACTTGCAGTTGTTTAAACAGGTTAAAATCTCCACTTTCCCCAGGGAGGGGTGTGTGCACAAAAAGAAAAGACCAGTCTGTCATGGCTAACGCTGGAGATTTAAGCATGACGCTGCAGCCTCAAAACCCAGGAGATGAGCCTTGTACCTATTGGCTGAAGTAAAAATACGAGACTTGAACTTGAGGGGGGGGTTGACTCATAGCTTTTGAATCCTGGGGTTTGGCAGAACAAAAGCTGCTTTGTTGCACTTAGGGACAGTAAATATGCCCAAATCTTTATTAGTCAAATATCTCCCTTTCATCTCATTAATATTTCACAGAAATGCAAGGTCAGACCCATCCGTTCACTTTCTCTTTGGTAGTCCCTGACAATGTTTCTTGGTTTCCAGTAAATAGGACTGGGGTGGAATGYAAGGGCTGGCTTCTGGGGAATTCACCCGACGGACTTTGTTTCTGTACAGGGCTCCAAGCGCATCCTGCGGTCTCACGAGATTGTATTGCCCCCGAGTGGACATGTGGAGACGGAGCTTGCGCTGACCTTCTCKCTGCAGGTAGGTGGGATGTGGCCTTGGGGCATGTGTGCTTGCTGGACTTGCTGCTTTGCAGTGAGCAGAGGTACGTTGTGGGTCTGAGGTGAAGATCCTTCTAGTGCTGCCAGGGATGCTTGWTCTTAAGGCAGTCCCAGCCATTTCTGAAGTTCTCTGAGCTTTTTTGGCTTGTCTCTGGGCAGTCAGCTGTGGGGAATTTGAGCAAAAATGGCCTAGATGCTTCCAGGATATGGGGAGGGGGAACTCCACTAGGAAAGCTGCCATATAAACCCTTAGAATTGTTCTTGCGGCCAACCCTGCATCATGGAAGGCAGATCTCTAATCCTGACTTATTTGGGGGGAACAGGCAAGTTAGACGCTAGCTGCAATTTGCACATCCTTAGAGCAACAACACAAATTTGTCTGAATTGCCTCTCAGCATTGAGGGCCTGGAGCAGAGTGCTGGTTCACAGTGTTAGGGGACCTTCCTTGTTGCGCATCCTGTGTTTGGAGCCCAGGAACATGAGGACTTCGCTGCAGTCTGTCCTCTTCATGTTATGGCTGTGGCAGGAACGGGAGCAGAGCAGCATGGCTCTTTTTTGCCTTTTGTTGCCTTCTTTATGAATGGGCACTGGAGGGTGGCAGCCATGGGGGGTGGCATGGAATGGGACAGGTGAACCTCTGATTTGGAATTGCCAAGGGAGGCAGCATTTGGGGAAGCAGGAGCAGTATGCAGACAGTTGCTCCTGGCTCTAGAGTCATAGGAGTAGCTGGGAATTGGAGCAACTGTATTTTATTGGTTCCTCTTTTCCTCAAAGCATGCTGCCCTGGTGCTACCTCCTGAGCAGGGAAATAAGGTAAATAGAGGCTGGCTTTCTGCAAGCAAGAGGGAGGATCCTGCATCCATAGAGCAGAGCTAGACAGGCACTCAGAAGCATTCACATCTGGGTTATCTGTGTTTTGGGACTATTGGTTAGATCTTGAAGTCAAGAGTTTGATCTGGTAAGGAGAAAGGCTCAAGCGATGATGTGAAACAGACTGGTTGTTACTCAGACTTGTGCACACTCAAAGCAGATAAGATTTCATTGCAGATGGATGATAATCCTGCGACTGCCCAGGCAGATACACAGATGGCTGATGCTTCTGGTTCTGTCCTGATGCAGCCCACAGACTGGGTTAACTTCAGCATTGCATCCCCTCCTTTGTGAACAGGAATAACAAAGCCACATGCCAGGAATTCATGGGTCCTGGGGCTGCAGCTTTCCCATGGTTGGGAGCAGAGCTGTAAGATGAGCCGGGTCTCCCTCTGCCAGTCCTGTGTCAGCAAGGAGCAAGTGTTTCTGCAAATCTTTTTGGAATTAACTGGGAATACGTTTTTTTTTTCTGGGACTCAGAGCAATGCTGCAGCAGGACACAGAGCGTTGCCTTTAACTTGATTTCCCCTGAAGGGGCTGGGAATTGAGCCAAAATAGGAGAGAGCGATGTCTGTGACATTGAGCTTTCAGAAGAGGTGAGCAAGCTTAATGTAGAGATGCGCTGCTGGTCTCTGACTGCAGGAAGGATTGGTGGTCTTGGATGCAGTAAGGCCTGGGAAGCCTTCCTGAAATGGCACAGCAGGATTTTTGTGACAGCTTTTATTGTTTCTTAATTGGATGATGGCTGGAAGCTACTCCTAGCTAACAACTGCAGCTTAAACCAGATACAGTCTGAATTTAGTGTTTGGGATATATTTGAGAGTGGTGATGGGCCACAAAGTAAAAGCATGTGGATGTCACAGCACAAGAAGGTCTCAGTGTCTTGCAGCAGGCAGTATCTCCATATTGCACTGTCAACTCTTCAAACTGCATGCCTTGCTTTGTGCTAGCTGTTTGGATTTGCAGTGCCTCATATCTTCACGGTCACCGCCTTCTCAGCTGCTTCTCCTGGGTGAAATTCTTGTCCTTTGCACAGAGCGTTTCCTTTTCGGAGCTAAGCTAGAAGGGTGGTGGTGCAGGCTGGCGTAATAGCAAGCAGCCCATTGTGTCTGGCAGGCCTCCGCTCAAACAGAAGGGAGGAGTTTCCTGTTGCTCTATTACACAGCTGGGGTAAGACTGGAGTTTTTGGTGTGTCTGATCCTGTTTCGCCTCGCTAGCCTGGGCTAGACCAGCGGTAGCCTTTCTAGCGGGTGAGCTACCATCACCCTTACTGCTGGAATGGCTGCTTCTCCTGACCCTCTGTGGGTTTCACACAATCAGGTGAAATTCCCCAGATATTCCAAGCGCAACATCGCAGMTCTCTGGAGCACTTAATTCCTGTGTTTAATCTAATAAACCTTTCCAGATGGAAGGAATTACATCACTTGGGCTTCAGAAAGAATGTCTTGCCCTGACTCTCGCTCTTCTGGTGTGTGTGATGGCCCTCTCTTCTCACCCCTTGGAGGTGACTTGGAGCGCTTGGTACTTCTCTAAAAGTCTTGCTTTAAAATGTTTTGAGCCAAACTGTTTTCCTCTCCAATGTCTGTCATGGACTGACAATTACTGAAAAGTTTTGGTTGAAACCGTTCTGTAGAGTTGATAAGCCATGGCTGGTGTTAAAAATAGCTTGTTTGTGCCATGAAAATGACGTGGATTTTCTTCTTGAGGTCTTTGCTTTTAACTGAGGAGCTGAGTGGCCTGAGTCTCTGTGTACCTTTCTTTTATCACCTCTGTGAATGCTCATCAGAGGTGGCCAGCACACCTTTGAAAAACAGAAACTTGCACATGTATGGACTTGAGCTGTCCAGTTTAATCCCTGAAGACTTGTATGCATTGAAATCAAGCTGGCCTGAGACCAAGCATGACTTTGGACTTCAGTTGCAGGCTCGTACTTAAGCAGCCTTGGTGTGGCCCAAGTGGCTTAAGCTGAGAGTGAGGAGTCCCTCTCCCCTGCTGCCTTTCCAACATGTGGAAGGGCCCCAGAGGCAGGGAGATGGTAGATTTGAATGCAAAAGGTGCCTCTGGCTTTTTGTGCCTCTCTTGCCCCTTCCCCCCAATACCTTTCTTCCATCCTTGTTTAGGGACGTTGCATGTCTGTAACGTCACAGGCTCCATTTGTGTCTGGATGCAGGTGTTCCTCTCTTCTGCAGGGCCGCTTCCTTGTGCAATGCACAGTAGATCTTGCCGTTGCAGAGCAATCAGTTAATTAGTATTCTGCTTGTTTGTGTGGCCACTGCTCCCAGCTCTCTGCATAGCAGTCAGGCTTGCTCTGGACTGCAAATTAATATCTCAGGGTTTCTGGTGGCACTCAGCATTTGTATTTATCAAGTGTTGTGATAGGCAAGAAGTTATTTTCATAGTGTCTCAAGAAAAAAAAAAAAAAAAAAGTAGGTCTTGTCTGTGAGAGAAGCATCCTTCACTTCGGAATATCCTGTTTGAGATCCCTGCAGTTAGGTTCTCCTGTCTGTAGATTACTTAGTGCTATATGTTTTGTATATTTGGAGCATGTATCCCATTCACCTCTCTTTTCAAGATGAGGCTCAGCTACCTGGTCAGGTGCCTGCTGTATCTTTTCTTGAAGATTGCTCTTCCATTGTATGGCTTCTTCCTCCCAGAGCCAGTGAGCTGGGCCCTGGGGACTGTCAGCGCTCTGTCGGGCATCCTGGCAGAAAGCAGGGCCTGACTGCAGTAATACTCTGTGCAGATGAGCAGGCCAAGCTGAGATAGCATGGTTAGCCCCACTCTTTCCCTAGGAGACTCTGCTTGACTTCAGAGCCTCGCTGTTCTTGGGGAGTTTTTTGGGTGATAGATAAACAAATGTATTTTCTTGTATGGAACACATCTTGGAAGGATTTATGTCTTTGCAACATAGCCTGACAGTAGGAGAGGGTTTTTGTTGACTTAGCTACRTAAAATACAACCACTTTGGGCAATAGAAGTTTGAGTGTGTTAATGCTGGAAAACATTGACAGGTGCAAGAGCTGAGTACCTGAAGGAGACAGCATTGTCCTGGAGAGAATCATTGTGTGACTGGTAGGTCTCTGTGCTTTAGCAAAATGGGCATCAGCAAATCCTTGACCTTTTCGTAGATGTGCCTCTCTTCACTTGCCATTCAGAGCACAATAGGCTCTTGAATGTGTGCAGTAGAGGGCCAAATACTGAGAAGTGTTCATGTGCTGGAGGGACGGCAGTGTCCTGCCAAGAGTGCAGGGGTCAGCAGCTGTCCCTGCCACTGCGTGCTGCCCGCTGTTCGCGCAGGGGCTGCCTGCGCCCCGGGCAGCACCTCMGGGGCTCCGGTTCTGGGCAGCCTCCATTCAGCTGTTAGGGGAAGTGTCTCCTGGAGGCTGCTTGTCTCTCTGGAACCGGGCTTGGGCTCAGCCCTTCCCAAACTGAACAGCTTCTCTGCATCCCCAGATTGTTTTCGGTGTGCTTGGCTGGGGAAACAAGAGCCCAGAGCTGAGCTGTTCGGTCAGAGATGAAGGCTTCCTTGGGATAATGAAGGATTGTCCACTGAGTGCTAGTTAGCTGTAGGCACTTCTRAAAGCCCTGGGTTAATTCTTAGGAATGGAGTTTACTTGTGAAGCAGGCAGCTTGGGAGATAATGTCAAGAGACGTAATAAACTTTTCCATTGTGTTTCTGACTGCAGTACCCTCACTTCTTGAAGAGAGAAGGCAACAAGCTTCAGATCATGCTGCAGCGGCGGAAGCGGTACAAGAACCGAACCATTTTAGGCTACAAGACTCTGGCTGTGGGGTCTATCAACATGGCTGAGGTGAGCAGCATTTGACATGATCTCTCTTTATAAAAGGTGGACATTTTGGCTTCTCAACCCAGTGTTGTCACTTTCTTCATTGAGAAGTACCTGGCAGGATTTCATACAGCTGTCTTAATAACTAATCRTTATTCCAGGGCAATATTTTAAACAGATTTTACTACTGAGTAATAATAYTGAACATTTTCTGGATAGTATCTTRAGAGCTAAAGCTTTCACGAGGCTAGCTTATTACCTTGTGAGAGTGTTGGTGGTGGTGGGTGTTTTTTTTAGAATTAGAGGGTCCAGATCGTTTCACCCAAATACAGTGCTGTCCCCTTAGCATTCAGGACACTTCAGCATAAGTTTAAAACTAKTAAATATGTTCTTTTGTATCATGTTTCCTGAAAGGAACAGCAGGAGTTGCAGTGTATTTGGTTCAACTGAACTTATGCGTGCATTTGTCTCAGGTTGGTCTTAAATGTAAAACGTTTTGTTGTTTCATAAGAGYAGAACAAGACGGATAGGGTCACTCGGGCAAGCCTTCCAACACTAAGAAATGTTAAAGTTAAAGCAAGGTTTGCTGTGTTTCTCTATGCCACTGTCTGAGAGTTCAGGATCAAGCAGTTTCTCTCATTTTGCTTGAAACACCCTTCGCAATTCTTATTTCATGGCTGTTGGTAAATTAGGTGGGGTTCTATTCATGAGAGGTAAATGATAAAATTTTCAGATTTACATCTGAAAATTAATGCTGGAATCGAGTACGGATAAATTATTCACTAAGGCTTTCTGAATGGCTTAGCTCCATGCTTCATTATTTCAAGCCCTGTTTAATCTCTGCTGTTTCTGAGTAGTTAGAGACAGGCTTAGCAGTAGCAAGTTCAGCTTAACACCAGTATTTTTCATCAGACTGCATTCTGTCAACAAATCGTTTCCATCCAAAATAAGCTAGTGTTATGCTGTGGTGAGTTATTACTATATTGAATAATTCATTATAAAGACCAGTTCTTGTGTGTGAGTTCAGCTTCCCTTAGACTTGCAGTAAATGGTGAACTCCCCATTTGAACTGGCCAAATTCTGATTTGTGGTGTTGTAGCTAACATTTTTTCTGTACCGTGTTTTATTTGTTTAGGAACTAGAAATTAAATACTGCTGTAAGGCAGAAAACATGTGGGCCCTTTTAATTAGACCCATCAGTGAACTTCTAAGTGTTGGGCATTTGCTGCTGCTGCATGTGGTTTTTCTTACGTCTTGCTGTAATGTCAGCTGACTGAGGTTAGAAGGTAAAAAAATTTTCAAAGGCTCGCTGTGTGAGGAAATAGTTGTTCTCCAGCTCATCTGGAGTATTTCTGAAATTGAAGACTTCAGGAAAACAAATTTTACAAGCCTTCTCCCCCGCCCCTTTGCAGTTTATAGTATAGTGACCCCTAAACAGCACTAGCACATTTCTTAACTTTTTTTTTTCTTTTTTTTTTAATTTTATCTTAGCTGTTGAAACAAAGCAATGATTTGGAGTTGTGGGTCTGAGCACAGTTTAAGAGCAGGGAGGCATATGTTCCTCATCAGCTCAGGTCTCTTTAAAGCCACGTGAGGAGCTGACAAAGCAGCCTGGTGTGTGTTAGAAAGTTGAGGTGCAGGCATGGGGAAGCACTTTCTGATTCTGGTGGGGCGAGAGAAGAACATAAGCGTTAGGTTCTGGGGAGAGCCCTGTGAGCTGTGAGTGGCAAAGGAAGGAGAAACCCACACCGAGGTGTCCCTCTGCCTCCACCATTGTCTTGTTTTTTGTGACCCACTGCTTCATTATCCTGGGGTGGCCAGCTCCTCTGAGATTCAGGTACCAGCTCTCTGGAGCAGGGATTTTTGGTTTAGGAAGCACTTTCTATCTGTATCTCACSAAGAATTTTTGCCTTTACTGGCTCTTCTGCTGGGCTGTAACACAAAATTAAGTTCCTTAATTAGGTGTTCAGTAGGTTGGTAACTTGATAATTCAAATCAGTACTGTGCTGTGGAAGCAAATACATAGTAATGAGGTAGTCAGGTATTGTGCTTCAAGGATGAGCTAATCAGCTGTCAAGCTCAGAAGGCTTTTTCTTTCCTTCCATCACTTCCATTAGTAGTCAAATAAAATCTCAACTAGCACTGTGTATTGCCTGCAAGTGGCTCCTGCAGTTGCAGGGTGTTGGCTTGCTTCTGTACTTGGAAATGTGGAGTAACTCTATTAACATAAATAACTCTTATAGCGCGCAAATGATGCAAGTTTAAATACATTTAAATGCAGATTTTTACTGCTTGATTTCTGTCCCAGGTCATGCAGCACCCAACAGAAGGTGGCCAGATTCTGAGCCTTTTCAGCAACATCAAAGAGGCTGCAGTGAAGGTAGCAGAAATCTGGATCTTCTCCTTGTCAAGTCAGCCAATTGACCATGAAGACAGCGCTATGCAGGCCAGCCAGAAAATCAAGTCTACAGGTAAGAGCRCAACCACATGCTCTGAGGACCAGTGTCTTCCTGAACTAGCTGGAGTTAAACCCCACGTGGGCTTAGATGCTTCCTGGGACAAATGAGAACTGGTTTGCACAAGTTGCTGTGTCTATAACTGATCAATGCAAAGAAATGCCCACCTTGCAAACCTGTTGCTGAGTAAGCAGGGAGTGTGACAGGAGTGGGGGATTGAGTTGTCAAAGCTTCTCCTGCATATCACACCAGGCCTGAACCATCCAGCAAGGGTTAGCTGTGTTCTTGCCAATGCTCTTCCAGCATTAATGGTGGGTGTGTCGAGGACCTGTAGCTTCTCACCTAGCTAACAGTGTTGTATTCAGGAGATTCACATTTAAGCTACTCTTCCAACTTCTTTTTCCTTTGAATATTCTACAATAAATCTCATTAACTTAGATGAGACCTGCAAACTTGCAACATGTTTTGCGGTGGACTATGGCCTGGTTTAATGAGTGTAAATCCATGGTGTTGTGCACCATATAGGGAAGTCATTGGGTTTCTGCTCGTCACAATCTTTTTATTTGGTACTAGCCTTCTGCTCATTGCTAGAAGAGAGACCTGTTGAAGGTAGTGCACGCAGGTGCTTGTGTGTTGTTGCCTGAGGCCAGGCCGCTCACCTGAAGTGTCATTTCAATAAAGGATTTAGACTCTCCTGGCATGTCTTACTTGCTCCTTTAAGCCAGTTATGCCCATGTTGGGGGGAAAAATAATTTCCCTTGTGGAGAAACCTCTTTACTTGCTGCTGTCTACCAGGTGGTTCTTTCCAGGGTAAAAGGGGGTGGTGTTTCAAGGAGCCTTATCTGTGTGCTGGTCCTTCCTTCCTATTAGATGTGTTTCTCCTTGTTCCTTACCTCCAGTCGGTTCCCATCTCACTGGTTCTAGCACAGATAGAAGATAAACTAGCAGGCATCTCCTTGTGTGCCTCCTTTCTTGATTTGTGACTGTTAGTTGGCCTTCTCTGCTCCTGAGATGAGGCTGTCCCCTCACCTTAAAGGAGTTTCACAGGATCTCTCCCCTCTTTCCTTCCCTTTCAGACAACTATTCCGAGGAAGAGTACGAGAGCTTCTCTTCTGAGCAGGAGGCCAGTGATGATGCCGTACAGGGCCAGGTACTGTTTAGGGCATGGCTTCTCCCTGTGAGAGCTTCAGTAGAGTGTGTACACTCTCAGCTCGTGCTTGAAACTAAAAGCCTATTACTTCAGCTAAACCATGACAGTGCGAGACTGTCACCAAGTGTTTAGCTGCAGTGGCAGAAGGCCTGCACAATAACCCATTTCTTCCACCATGCTGTCATTTATCTGTTCACGTGTTTGGACTTGAGCTCCCTTTAAACACTAAAACATTAGCATCCTTGTGTGTTTCTCAGCTTAATGGTCAAGACATCAGCTGATTGCTTCTGTCATGCTGATTGGATTCAAAGACCCCAACTAGATCCCCAGCTGTAATTAAAGGGCCAGTGGGGTCTAAGTCAGTCTTTAGTCTTTAATACCTTCTGCAAAATAGGTTCTTACGGAGAACCCCCTGGTTAGATGTGAGATGCTTTTGAGTTTGGGTCCTATTTGCCTTCAGACTCTGGCATCACCTGCCTTCCAACTCTTGGAGGGTACTGAGAGAGGAATCCACGAAAATGTGGGGCTGTGACTATCCTTGTTCCTTGAATGTAGAATTAGCGCTGTTTTGCTTCTCCAAGCTGTTATTTCTGGCTCTCTGCAGACCTGGTTCACTTCCTTTTTCCCTCTGCCATCGTAAGTGCAATTAAGGCAAATGCTGAAAGCCTGGAGGACAGAGCAGCAGGTTCATCTTCATAGAGGGAACATTTTTAGCACGTAAGTGCTCATGTGTCCCCAAATCACAAAGGTAACACAGGAATCCTCTTTCTGTTCAGGATTTGGATGATGATGAGTACGAGCTGGGGAAACCCAAGAAGCAGCGGAGATCGATAGTAAGAACGACGTCCATAACCAGGGTCGGTGGAAATTAGTTTTACTAACACTGATGGGGTTTGGCCAGGATGTGCAGTGCATGTGGCTTATGGGACCAGCAGTACTAGACATGCTGGCCCAGCAGGGAGCTTGGGGGCATGGTCACAGCATGTGAAGAGCTACAAGAAGCAGCCAGTTCAGGGGGTGGGGCCGTCCAAGGTGTGTGTATGTGCTGTCTTGAGTGTCYTTTGGCTGCAAGGTTAAGGAGCTCCAAAAGTCATGTAAGTGTGTGAAACTCACCCCCATGAAGAAGCCAGTGCAGGATCCATGCTCATGTAAGTCCTGAAAGTAGCTTTAAGTGAAGGGAAGCTCTTCTGTTTGTGCTCTRCATGGGAGAGGCCAGTGGGAAGGTACCAAAATGAAGTTAAGTAGCTCAGTCAGGGGCTGGAGCTTGACAGATAAACCTGAGGTGGTGCATGTGGTGCTGAGGCAAAARAAGTAGCTGGATATTGAAGGCTTTGGCAAGTTGCATGCAGCAATCCACCCTCTCACAGCAGCCAYGTGTATGCCTGCAAAGCTGCACTTCTGTGTGGAGCAGTGACTTGTGCTTGACCACACCATAATGCAGCTTTCTGCTTACACAAGTGTTTATGCACATCTGTGATGACAATAACCCAAAACCACCAGGATGGCCTAGGTTTTCTTTTTTGGACTTAGGAGTAAGTTTGGAGATCATTGTACCTCCTGTGAGGCTATTTCTGAAATCCATATTTTGATAAGGTCTGAAATAAACCCTATTTTGACCTGAATCTGCCACTAAAAAGACCCTCTGTATGAGACCAGGAGCATGCTAGTTCATATCCTTGGTGTCCTTAGTATTGTTTTTAGGTGTCAGTGCCCAGCCAGGACAAAATACACCACTTGGTTATTAAACAAGCAACTTCCTCTTAGTAAGAATAGTGTCTTTCTGRCCCTGACCACTAAACTGATACTGAATCTCCAGTGTGTGGGGCTGATGCAAAACTGGGTTTGGTGCTGCCAGTTAAGTTAACGTCAGTCCAACTCCAGTCCCAACAGGTCTCCTGTCTGCTGACTGTCAAACCACCACCAGAGTGAACAGCTCTTGCCATGTCACCTTAGCTACTGCATGCTGTGTGTCCTCCCTCCACAGATTGCCATGCTGATCCAAGGTGGTCTGCATGACGGACAGTTTTGCTTGGCATTCTGAGCCAGAGGACAACTCTCACTGTCGTGAGAGTATCTTGGCCTTGCAAGTGCATCGGGGACAGAAATAGGACAGTCTTTGGAGAGTCTTGTTTGAGACTTGTAGATTTATTTCACCTAAACTTCAGCTGTCTAGAAGGTGGTTGCAGCTTGCAGGATTTGAGTTCAGAGGTAACAGGCTAGGTTTGGAGGCGTGGGGCAGTGTGAAGTGTCTGAGGCCAGAGTGGGAGCAAGCAGTTGGACTTGCGGAAAGAGCTCATGTGAGATACAGGAGAGCCAGCAAATGAGCAACTTTCTTTGCCTAAGAGTGGCCTGGTGCCAGCCACTTTCTCCTCCCTTTCCTTCTGACACAGGGATGCCACCTGAAATGCTCTGTACCAGCACTCAAGCCTGGGCCCCTCTCATCTTCCTTTTCTTCAGAGTGTGCATATTAGATTGGTCAGTGACAGACAGAAGGGCTGGGTGGCTCAGGGMAAATCTCAGCTGTTTGGTTCTGCAAGAGAGAGAGAGCTCTTGGGGCCAAGTAAACACAAAAGWAGTGCAGCAGTTTGGCTTGTGTTGTTTTGGACTTGGTGCCTGCGGTGTCCAGATCTGGGGGTATCAGACTCAAAGCATTTTTCTGATAGGCAAGTGCTAAGGACAAGCCCCATGACTTTTCTACAGTGTACTAGTCAAATAAGTGAGCCTGCCAGGATGAACTGCAAGCTCCTGGAAAAAACAGTGCTTTGTTGGTAGAAAACATATTTGTACTTTGAGTCAGTGGGTAGMTGCCTGTGTTGGCTCACCCTTGTTAAGAATCAGAAAAATTGACTGTCAAATGTTTGCCAGAAATATATCAAACAGGTAAAAGAGGTGATCTGGCAGATAAAATAATTTATCTACTCTGTGTCCAACCACAAGTGGTATGTCATCCGTCAGGGCCAGAAGATTTATAATGCTTGGTAGAGTGGGACCTAGTTTATTGTAAGGCAGAAAAGGAAGTATCATAGGAGTGGAAAAGCTGATTTCAACATAAGAACAGCAGATACTTGGTTTGTGGTGCCAGGAGTTTGGTTTGAAGTAGCAGCTAGAGCACCAGTGTCAGATGTGTCTGGGGTTCTTGCAGACTGGGAGAAAACAGTTCACCTAAGGCTTTACTTATGTAAAAGTGTCTTTGACTTGCAGCAACAAAACTTCAAACAGAAGGTTGTGGCATTGCTGAAGAGGTTTAAAGTGTCTGACGAGGTAAGTAATTCATTCTGTAAGCCTTCCCRTCTTGTGTGTTGCCCGCTGCTTGGTGCATCTTGCTTTAGCCTTCAGGAACACTCTTCTGTTTCCCCCTAGTTCCCTTCATTTTATTTTCAAGTCTGCARTGGATGTGACCTTTCCTTACACCCTGGCCTTGCATGGAGGCTTGAGGGCCAACTTTAAAACATCATCAAACATTTTCTAGATTGAGTTTTATCAAAAGCAGATTTTGGCAACCACGTATTGTACCCATTAGTTTTGCAGACTGCTTTGAAATTATCTTTGACCCTTTCAAAGGCAAGTAGTCTACAGTGTATATTGCTTGTGAAGTTAAATCCCAGCCTGTTTGATCATCTTACTAGAACAGCCAGGCAAAACATGAAAAACTTGGCTAGGGAACGCAGATCCACAGGAGAATCAGCTGTCTGGTCAGAGCTGAAAATTAAAGAGATCCAGAACCCAAGAAACCTGTGTAACATTAGGTATCTAATATAAAAACAGTTAACATCTCAATTGGCTGTATGTCTGCGTGCTGATTTTGTGGCTTGTGGGAAAGAGTGAGTGACTCCTCATGCTTCCAAACAGTCCTGTTAGCTTGGCTGTTCTTCCCAAGTTGGTTCAGCAGAGCCAGCACCCATAGCTGAGGTCTCAGCCAGCTGAGCTGCTGCTTTTCTGGAGCTGCCATTCAAAAAGCAAGCTCTGAGCTGTGCACAGCTGCCTGCTTACTCTGGTGTATATGTGAAGCAACCCGTGAAAGTTGTGTGAGATCTGTTCTCTGAGTTTGCATGTGGGTGGCAGCTGATCCTTGTCCAGGTTTCAGGCGCCTCCTGTGGACATTTTTGTCATTTCTGCCTGCTTGGGTATCAACTCAGGAGGTGTCATGGCAACTTTTTCAGTAAAACCCAAGRCAGGTTACACTGTTGGGAGTACTGCATTTCTGTACTTGTTCTAAGAAAACTGGGGCCTTTCTAAGGCTTTGTTTATAGAACGGGGTTGAATAATGGACATAATCTATGGTTAATAGCTTGTTCACAGATGCTTAGTCCAATAGGTAACTCCTGCTTAACCAGACACTGACAAGCTTGACCCAAAACAAGCACTTCTCATATACTTAATGTTTCTGTTGGATATAGTATCCTTGCCCTCAGAACAGAATCTTACTCCCAAGACTGGTGTGCTGCAGTCCTCGGGGGAGCTCAGGTGATGTGGGATYGGTCTGGCTCCTAGCAGAGTCAGCGATGCCCACTTTTGTCCTGCGTATAGGTTCTGGATTCAGAGCAGGACCCRGCAGAGCATGTACCAGAGGTGGAGGAGGACTTGGACCTTCTGTATGACACGCTGGATATAGAGAACCCCAGTGACAGCGGGCCAGAAATGGAGGATGAYGACAGTGTCTTGAGCACTCCAAAGCCAAAGTTAAAGTAAGTGTGGGGCGGCTGATGCTGGGCCAGAGAGAGACCATGCACAGTGTCAGCACAGGTTAGATGTTGCTTCTATTCCCACCCCTCTATCCTGTTTTTTTCCTCTCTTGACCTGGTGTCGGTGCCCTAGTGTGTGTTGTTACAACGTGAATGACTGCTTGTGAGCTGGGGTTTGTGTATGGGGGTGAAGCTTCCCTTCGGTCTCGTTTCTTTCTTGGTCCCTTCGCAGATGTTCTGCCTGCCCTGCCACCTGAGCACAGGGGTAGGAGTTGCTGACGGGCAGGCAGTAGAATTAAACTGTACACAGGTGTTTTGAAGAGGTGGTAGAAACAGCCAGGAAATCTGTGCTAAGGCAGAAGGAGATGTGGTTGGAAGCTGCAGAAGTAGAGGCAGGGATGGAYAAAGCAGACTGTGTCTTTCTGGAAAASCTGATAAGACCCTGTGTGGAAAGARAGTCTTTGCAGGGATTARGGAAGCAGAGCTGCAGGAAACAAAGGAGTTCCTCAGGGCCCAAGGGGACTGACTGCAGCACATGTAGATACAYGCAAGCCTGTTCTGACCYGGCTTTTGCGGGCACTGACGTATGGGCAATCACAGCACTTTGGAGCTGAGCCRGGGATCGCTGGCTCAGGGTCTCGAGCAGATGCAGAACCCTGAGCTAACAGAGCTGTGTCGTGKCCCTGCCTGAATAAAGACTGAAAACATGAGATTGAGCTGCACTCATGCTTCTGACTGGCATGTGGTTGTATGCTCAGGCCTTCAGTGYTGTGACGGCTCTGAAGCAAGCAAAGCCTACCACTGCAGTTGGTCAGTACAGTGTCTGCCAAATGCCAGCTAATTACCAGGTGTCATAATATCCTAATTAATGTAGAATAACAAATAGCCCAAATAACATAGTTGGGCTAAGGATAGATTGTGAGTCTGGAGTGACTTGTTCCCTATCAGTGAGCCAGAAGATGTCAAGGATAGACTGGGGCAGCCGTGGTAAGTGATGGGGCCAGTGGCTTATAAAGGTGTTTGGAGCTTGACCCGATATATTGCCAGTTGGTAGGCCCTACCTTGAAGGATTTGAAAGTAGATGTGTTGTGGTAAGCAGCTGCTTTGAAACAAGCCAAAATGTTGTACTGTACACACTGAGAGCTCGTGCCCTGTTCCCTGGAGCTGAGGAGCTAACTGCTCTGGGATATGTGATTGCTGGAATAAGAACTTTGTGTCTGGTCCTGGGGAGATGGTTTGTGGTTTCCTGTGTCCAGTTCTCGTGTTCATATCTTGAAAGGGATGTGATAAATGCTGATGCTTATAGCCAGGTTTTTTCTGCAACAAAAAAAATCAGTTTCTTAAACTGTAATTGAGTTTTGTAGCCTGGTGTGATGAGCTGCCTTTTTATGTGGAAGTGCAATCTGATTGCATGCGCTACCTTATCTTATTGAGCAAATGTGTAATTGGATCCTAGGGCTGGCAGCCAAATCCAGATGCAAGCTGGAAACAAAATGCTTATTAACACCAAGAGTCACTTACCCTCAGGAGCAGAGTATCGGTGGGAGGCAGCAACTCTACTTGCTGTATTTCAGTCAAGAGCTAGACCCTGTCTGGAGTGCCATGTAGTTCAATCAGCATTTGCAAAGCTGAAACAAGAATTGCCATGTGAAACTTTGCACCTGGTGCTTGGGGTAGTGAGGACACAACTGCTTGTGTGGGGTGAATGTGCATTCTGTTCTGCTTTGGGAAAGTGCTGGACCCATGTGCCCGCTCTGGATTTTATGGAAGCAAAAGCTGCTGTTCGGTGTGTAGTGTGAGAGCATGCAAGCGTTCCTAGTAAGAGCTTTATAAATATGGTCTGCTATATGTCAGGTGACATGTTGGATCCATTAGATGGAGGTTGGTCAGTCAGTGTCAGGGCTAGACAGGTGTCCCTGGACTTTCTGGCTTCTATTGCTGTCCTGGAGACCTCCCTCTCCTTTCAAAAGTAGCCTATAAATTTTACTGGAACCACTGGGGAGCAGTAAGACACCCTGGGAACAGTCATGTTGTTTTGCTGTGAATGTGGTGGACTTTCTCTGTTAGTGCTTTTGATAATAAGAAACCGTTTTTGCTTTCTTTACTCAGACCTTATTTTGAAGGATTGTCACACTCCAGCTCTCAGACAGAAATTGGTAGCATCCACAGCATCAGGAGCCAGAGAGAGCCATCAAGTCCTGTAAGTCATGTCTCAAGAAGGTTATCTGTCTGCAGGTAATATAGCAGACCTGCACTGTCTGTATTTGCATGTGTAAATTAAAGCACTCTCTCACCTCCTCCAAAGACTTGGATGCAGAGACATGAATTTTCTGCTAAGAAAACATGTTTGTTGTTTTGGGGTTTTTTTTGGGGGTGGTTTTTTAGGKTTTTTTTGGTGGTGGTGYTTTGTTTTGTTTGTTGTTTGTTTTTTTAAAAGCAAATATTGTATTAACTCAAGGGGACATCTTCAGGTTATGTATTGAATACTTGCTAACGTCCTGAATAGCTCCAGATTCCCGTGTACTTGAAATGACTGCCAGGATGGGAGATGTTTGGGAGTTTCAGGGACACCTTGGCRGTGTTTGGAGGAAGCTTTACCTTACTGTTGGGATACTTTTCATGGTGGCTGGGAGCGAACGCTGAGGGGCACCTCACCCCCTTTTCCATCCCCTCATGGATGAGCATATTAGTATCAGTCCTATTCCAGGGCACTTCCTTGTCACTACTGCGTACTGTGCATCAGCTCCTGCTTTGCCACGTCCCACACTAATGTGTTGGGTCCTGGTGTGACCACGAAGCACTCCTGGTCATCCTGCAGAGCTGTGCAATGTTTAAACGAATAAGTGTGTCTTTTGAACAGATCAATCCAGAGAGTGTGGCTGAAAACTCTGCTGGTGCCGTACCTCCTAATGATTTTTYTCCTCTCAAGCAGGTAGAAGTGCCTGAAAAGACGAAGAGTCTTGGAACCAAACACGCAGGCGACAGCATTTCTGACACTGTCTCTTATGTAAGTTGAAAATGCACTTGTTAACGTTCCTTCTGGCAGTTTGGGTGTCAACTGTGAACTGCATTCTGTGGCGTGTGTCTGTCCGTCCATATAGTTGCACATGCAACACAACCTACGTAGGTAGCATTAGCTGCAGTGAAGATAATGCTGAGCTCTCCTCCTGACCTTAGTTGTTGGAGGTTCTTGTCTTTCTGCCTTTTGAAACTGAAATGCTTTACGTGGCCTTCTGTTTAAACAGCCTTTCTCTTGGTTTGAGGCCCAAAGTATGCTGCTGGGCATGTGTATGATCCTGAAAAGTATTCTCAGCGCTGTTTCATTTTATCGGACAGAAGTATTACTTCAAGCTGAATTGGCAGAAATCAAGCTGGTGCTAGGGTAAAAATCCCAAAGCTCAGGTTGCTCCACTGGGGACATGCAGTTTGTAACATTTCTCCCATGTCTGTCTCTCTCTGCTAGTTCATTTGGGTAAGCGGAATTAATCTGCATTGCATGAGGAAGCATGTCCCTGGCTTTGAGCTGGGAGACTGCCTATTCCAAATAGCCTATCTGAGCACCTTTCCTACCTCCAGCTCCCTTGTGAGGCAGAGCTGGGAACTGGTAGCCCCAGATAGCCAGTATTGGCTTCTCCCTTTTGGCAGTGAGTAGCATGTCTGGAAGAGGCAGGCTGAATGTGCCCCAGCCAAAGCTAAGCTGGGGTGCCTCCAGCCAGCCCTTGTGGTAGTGAGACTGAGGGGAAGGTTTGTTCTGATGACTCCATTCCCTGTGTTTTTGCAGGAGTCTAACCAGCAAGCCGAGGTCCAGGAAGCTGAACTTCCCACACCAGATGTGTTTGTTGAGAAGCTCCCACCCAGCGGGAAGATCACGAAGACAGAATCCCTCATTATCCCGTCCACCAGGTAGAGTGGTGACACAGCATTGCGCCTGCTGCAGGGTTGCTCGGGAAGTCATGGACAGCTTGCTAGCATTTGTTCAGGATGGCCTTAAGCCATTGACTGCAAGCAGATCCTCCTTGTGTTCAGGYACTTAAGTGTTGGGTCTTGAGCACTTGATAAATGAATGCTCAGAACCCTGAAGGGCAGCATTGCTCTGAGGTTGCTCCTGTCTCCTGTGTTGTACCCACTCCACATCCAAGGAAGTTTTTATAAAACTCTAGAGCTGCTTGCTCAAAGATATTGTTGCTAAGTCAATGTCTGATGCAGACTTTGGCCTTAAAGGTGGTTGTCAATTCTAACTTCTGTCCTGTTAAACCTCCCAAATAGGGTAGTGAATGTGGGCTTCAGCAACCCCATCATATAGTTTCTCTGGTCATTTGCAAGCAAATAGATGTTCTTTTGAAGAGGTATTTCTGTGCTGCTTTGGGTGTGTGACTGCAGTTTGCATGGCTGGATCCTATTATGCTGGTGTAGCAATGGCAGGGTGGTGGTGTGGGTCTTAAATGGGCTGTGGAAGCCTGCCTGGGACTCCTGGGAACATGCTCTGTAGCTGAACCGCGTGCTCTGCACTATCAGAAGCAGAATTAGCAGGTCTCAAGCTAGCTCAGATCTACGTGCACGATTCCCCAGTGCCTCCACTCACATTGTTGAGGTTGCCAGACTGGGTGATCTGGGATTTGGGGGTTGTATCTTACTCAGATATGAGCCAGCCCTGGAATGCAAGCACCTCTCTCTAGCAGGTCTGAAGGGAAGCAGACGGGACGTCGGGGAAGGAGCACGTCTCTGAAGGAGAGGCAGCCAGTGAGGCCGCAGAACGAGAGAGCGAACAGTCTGGACAATGAACGCTCTCCAGACACCCGGCACCACTTACAGGTGTGAAAAAGATTGCTGTCTCTCCAGCCACTCATAGTTTTTTCTCTTTGCCAACTGTCTCCTGTGGTCCCTTTCCTTCTGGTCCAAGTGCCACCCCTGCTGGAAAGGAACTGGACCCTGCGGCTTTAGGAAGGAGGGAATTTATGTCTTGGCTGATACTGTATCTTCTATCCAGTCTGCTGGGTTTTGCCAGTTTGTTGCTTTGTCAGACCACCATAAACTGAAAACGCTGGTACAGATTGTTATGATGAGAAATGAATAGGGATGTGTTGAGGAATTACTCCTTTGAAATAAGGCAAATTGCTAGGGATTGCAAAAGGGGACTGACTTGTGCAGAGCATATGTGCCATGCTTTTGTTAGCTGCAGGACTCACTTAATTCTCACTTAACTCACTTGAAAGAGTTTGTTCCTGTCTTCTATGAATCCAAAATTCCTTGGGCTACTGTTAGTTGGTATAAAGTGATGTAAGTAAAAGTGCATGGCAGAAGGAGTAATGGCCAACAAAACCAAGGTGGCTAATAGAGGAGCCTGCAGAATACTGCAGTATTGAAGAAGCCGATAAGTGTCAGTCCCAGCAGCCATCCTGGCTGCTAACATGCCTTTGCTGATGGAATGACCGAGCACTGGCCAGCCATGCACAGCTGCCTCTCATGAATTGCAAGAGCTGGAGCTGGTGGCTTGATGGTTAGAGCTGACATCTCCTACTGTTCTCTTCTCTGTGTCTTTATTTCCAGATCCCCAGGAAAACAGTGTATGACCAACTAAATCACATCCTGGTTTCTGATGACCAGCTGCCAGAAAACATTATTCTTGTCAATACTTCTGACTGGCAAGGCCAGGTAAAGGCAGGAGACGTTACCTGAAGCACAGTTCTCCTTCACTGTTCCTCCTCAGGAATGGACAGGCCTTGAGCTCTACCACTAACCAAGTAGGTTCTGCTGCTTGGTTGGAAGAGCAGTGGTGGTGCGTGGGGGCTGGCAGCACACTGAGTGTTCAGTGCCTACAGATTGGATTTCGTTTGACCAGGAGATGCTGTGGATCTTGTAAAACTTTGCTGCCTGAGTCTTTTCCCAGAGGTTTTTTCTCTTCTACGATGTGCGATTCCTTCTGGTTAGCAGCACACTGGGTATGGCTAGACCCTTGCACGCAAGAGCCTACTTCTCAACTGTGGTACACTGGGACAAAGGAAGCAGGGAGGACTGACCTGTGGTTTAGGCTGAGATTTCTAGGCAGAGGTGGTGAACACAGGAGAAAATATTTCAGGTCAGCTCTGTTGCCTTGCACACATGCTTGTGGTTCCTGAATGCAGTTATGTCACCCCATCTTTTCTGAGTGAGTGATGTGTTAAGGAGAATCCTGAGCAGTGCTTTCTTATGCTGGCAACATGGGGTGGTTTGTTATGGGTTTAGAACAAATTTTGCTCCTTTCGGAACCTTAGTCTGAGAATGCAATAAAATATATATGGAAGAGGACCAATAAACATGTGCTGGGTAACTGTTGTCTGTAGAACTTGTGCCAGGCTTATGGAGTTACATTGTCTGGTTTGGCTTTCTGCTTCTGGAAGAACTAGGGTCTCGGTGTCTGAGAGAGCAAAAATACCAGCTGAGCTACTGGTTCTGGTTTCTCTATACTTGAAAGATAGAGAAATGCCTTCTTGAGGTGGACAGAAAGCGTTGTAGGTCATCTTCCAGTAATTTTAGCAGCTTGTGCCTGCAGTATTGGAGGACATGAAGATAGCGTTGGCTGGTGTGTATAGATTAGTGGTGCAGAACTTGGAAGTGTGAGATAATTGCTGAGTCTCATCAATATTACGTCCATGTATACCTGAGGTGTGTGTTGTTTCCTGTTAGCTGCATGGAGGGGAAACAGTCCCTCATGAGGAACATGTATGTTGGTAGCACCCTTCCCTTTTTTTAGTGCTTGAGGGTGGGCAGAACATTGCATTTGTTTAAGTCCTTTTGAAATCAGAGAGAGATGCAACTGCAGTTCYGGAAGCAGGCGAGTAGACAGCATCTGCTCTTACCCAGTGCTGTCTGCTAGGYGAATGGCCTTCTGCTGCTGCCCTGCTCCCTGCGGACATAAAAGCCCGGCTGTTCTAGAGTTGTCATTGCYGTGTTTTGGATATAGTGCTGGTGTTTGTCAAGAAGGTGCAATGTTTCCRTTTTTCTGGAGGAAGAGATTTCCTTTAGCTGATGCACAAGGAGAAGGTATTTGGGAAATAGCCATATCACTTACTAATTGGACATGGGGAGAGTGCGCACGCTTGGGTGTGAGAATACCTAGRAGGCTGGGGGAGGCAGATTTTCTTCTTGTGACAAACTGTACCAAAAAARGGACTATAAAATGTTCTGTTCTCTCCTCAGTACCTATCAGATGTCTTGCAAAAGCATACCTTGCCAGTGGTCTGCACATGCTCCTCAGCTGATATTCAGGCAGCTTTCAGCACTATTGTCTCCAGGATACAGAGATAGTAAGTTCTCACCTTGCTTGTGTTGTTTGTTGAGATTYAGCTCTAAAAGCCTCTCGTCTCCTGTGCCCCAGTGCCCAAGGAGTTTTCCATCCAATAGCTGAGAAATACTTTTCCCTTCCAATACTTCTCCCCAATCTACTCTCCTGAAGTCAGAGTTGTGTGGCTCTTCAGCACTCGCCAGCCCTGYGAAGTTGTTGCTGTTCTGCCATGTGT
Source organism: Oceanodroma leucorhoa (assembly GCA_030449065.1). Taxonomy (NCBI): domain Eukaryota; kingdom Metazoa; phylum Chordata; class Aves; order Procellariiformes; genus Oceanodroma; species Oceanodroma leucorhoa. The sequence goes on from JASVER010000099.1 coordinate 1,795,269, forward strand.
GTGGGGTTACAAGTCTCCTTTCATCGACACTGGTGATTTTAAAAGATTGTGCTTTGGATTGTGCTCATAGGTCAGATCTAATAACCAGTAAAGCATGCAAAGCTAATAGGTAGGTTTTTAAATRGTTCTTCCACCCCCCAAGTAATTCCCAGATTAATTCCTCAAGGCATTCCCTAGATACCTGCTGAGGGCTGTGGGTACCTGAGTATGTTCTTTGACACAGCTAGTTGCAATAGGTACATCCTAACCTAGATAGTTGAGTTCAGCCTTTTAGATTATAAAAATGTGTGAAAGAAGGAGCAAGGAGACCAATTAAGAAAGTACTGAACAATGTTGCATTTTATTAATAATGTTTTAAGCTGCTGATAATCATTGTGATATTGCCTTGTGTATTGAATGAGCTCTCTTCTGCCATGGTTGTTACTAACCAATTTTTTTTCATTTGTTCTGAAATAGCTGGTTGGAAGCATGATTATGAATATCTTTCCTCTTTTTCTGTCTAGCTGTAACTGCAATTCACAGCCTCCAAACCCAATTAAAATTGCAGTGGCCGGAGCCCAGAATTACCTCAGTGCTGTATTGAGGCTCTTTGTAGAGCAGCTGTCTCACAAAACCCCAGACTGGCTCGGCTACATGAGGTTTTTGATCATCCCTCTAGGTAAATAAGGAACAATTTTTCTTCATAGAAAGATGAACGGGTTAAATGTGATGTGTTCCCTCAGGAGAAGCCCTCCTGGAGGCTTTGGCTAGGTATATGGCTGTGAAATGAGGGAAATGTCATGCTGTCATAGTATTGTGCAATGCTTGTGTTGCTGCTCTTGCGTGAGTGAATTTCATCTCTAGGTTCTTGATGCCAAAGTCTGCTTGTAAACCTTTCGTTTGAAGCAAGAGGTTGCGTACTTCCTCCCCRTACAGGGAGGCTCTTGTATATCTTTTTATCATGGTACAATGAAGGTGTAGAATAATGTTCTGGAAGCCCTTTCCCTGGCTGAAAACTTAAAYTCATTGGGCACCATGTTTCCCAAAGTGATAACTGTTCTGGCCTCCCTGARGCTAACACAGAAAATGTTTATGGAGGAGGGGAGGGTTGAAAATTTTTTAAAGGCTCTGAAACTGCTGAGAGTTTAAATTATTSAAATTACATGTATCTTTTGACCTTTCCTTTATGTGCTGTTCTCCTCAGGTTTTTCCCTCAGTTTTCCAGCACCTTATCTCAGCCCTTCCAGCAGCTCAACAAGCCTGCCTGGCTGGAAAGTTAYCCAGCTTGGTTCGCTTGTGTTGGGGGAAGTAGAGTGGACTGATAATAACGTTAGGGGTCGTCTTGTAATCAGAAACGTGAGSAATATTGTAGTGGCAAGGCCTGGGAAGCCAGGCAGTCACTGACGCTTGTGGGCAGGAGCATCTGGGCAATGTTGATGTTGTAAGGGTATGATGCCAGAAGCTGGTCTAGTGTCTTGGCTTGTGTCAACAGGGCGCTTASGTGATGTAGGCAACAGAAAACTTGAAAAGCACTTTTTCCTCGGTATTTTCTGGTCTTCTAGGTTTGGGACCAGCTGATGGCAGTTGCTGTAGGAGTCAGAAGCTGCTGCCTGGCACCATGAACAGTGGGGTTAGGCTGTCGATCCAGTGGTGGGATTTGCAGAAGTCAACTGAAAAAGCCAGAGGAAAAGASCTGGATCCTTCTGTAAGGAAGGCATTTAGTTTCCAAAGTGGTTGGCAGGAAGAGGAGAGCGAGCCCTTTAGGGSATAAAAGCAAAAAAATTATTTCTGCAAGGTTAAATGTGCTTTGAATGAGAGTCTGTGAGAGTGAGGACTTTGGGCCTCACATGCTGACTGTCTCCTGGCCTCAGAAGAAGAGCTTTCTGTCCTGCAGTCTTTAAGGATCTGAAAATATTCTCTCTTTGACAGTGAAACACAAGAATTAGCTAGTGTGTTTTTGGGTTGTTTTTTTAATCTTAAAACTTTCTTTGGTCATTAAAAAAAAAAAAAAAGAACAAAGCACTTTGATAATGGAACTGCTTCAGAACTGTGAATGCTTTTTAAATGTAATTTAAATACAGAAACTTCTCTAACAGGGCCTTTCCCATGGAAGTCTGCAGTATTTCCTGATCAGATCAAGTGCTTATTTCTGGCCAGCATTCTGGCAGTTCATTAAAGTGATTGAGGAGCAACCTCTCTTTTCTGACAATTGAAAAAGCACCAAAGACAGAATGGTGACCATGCTATAAATGTCTTAAAGGAAAAGACTTTCTGCTGCTAGCAGCACCTTTGAATGGTTTTACCTTCTTAGTCCACAACTACATGCTGCAATGACAGAAGAGTCAACCTACAGTGGTTTGTTAACAATGAGAAACGCTTAGTATCTGTAAGCACCTGTACTGGGAGATTCAGTCCTGTTTCATGCTGCTTYATGCTTCTGATTCTGTGGCTGAAAGACTCCTTTGATGTCCARACCAGTGTATAAACAACTGAAAAAGGGCAAATAAAATAGAAAAAAAGGTTGGGGGTCATTTTGGCTGTTTGGGGGTTTTTAGCATTTTATTTATCTCTGATGGATAGARCTTCTTGGGAGACCTCGTGTTTAGTACTTGTTTCCAACTGCATCTGCCATGTGCGATGTGGGACATCTTCTCCAGTGCACGGTGCAGAGCTGTTCCACGTGCACTGCTTAAAACTCCACTGCAAAAGAAATGGTGGGTCTGAAAGTAGCCGTGATCAGGAAGGTCCAGGAAAGAACTTACGCCCCAGTCTCTAACAACACCGAGGGGAGCTCAGAGAGACCTTCTGCTGGAACCTTTCCTGGAAGTCTGGAAATCAGCACTGGTTTGGAGGACTGAGAAAAGATAGTGGGTTTTTTTTCCACCATGAACTTTACTGGTTAAGCAACTGGGGTCTTATTGGAAGGAGTTGTCAGGTTACCAGTTACCAGCTGATGACTCAACTGTTGCAGTCTCTGGAAGTGTGGCTTGATGTGAGAATTCGGTATGCAGGAAGGATAAAAATAAGCTGATTAGGAGGAACTCTGAAGCCACTTCATGGCTGATCGTAAGTGTACAGGACTCATGCTGAGCATGACTGAAATGTGGTGGCYGCAAAGTGCAATCCTGGCACACCTTTTCTGCTGTGTTGAAAGACTGGAGAGGTAGTTGCAAGAGCGGGTTGTCTAGTTTGGGGGACAGATGTGGCCTAAAATGAAGGTGGCAAATTTCTCCCGCGGCAGCGTTTGTCACTTAAATGCCTTCCCTCTCCTGCTCAGTATAAGTATGAAGTCAGATCTCCATCCAGGGCTGCAAGCTGGAGGCTGGRCACACAAACTTTCTGCAAGGAGGTCTTTTCATGCTCATAGAGGAGCCATGAGGCTTAGCTAGAGCAAGCAGGGACCTGATGGATATGCCAACATTCACTGGGGACTGTAATCCTTGGGCTCTGCCTTCTCTCTTTAAGTACAGCCTATTTATTGAACTTACAGCCCTTCTCCACCGATTAAACGAGCCTCCCTAGGTTGTTTTTCCTGGTTGGGGACAATTGCCTCTTCTCAGTCTTGCAAAACAGCCGTGGTGTGCGAATGGTGTTTGGAGGAAGGGGTCTGACTCCTCTTGGCAGAGGTGACCTGCCCACGGCGCGTGCAGTGCAGCCTGTGGACTGGAAGGGCTGCTGGGAAAGCCGCTTGCAAAACTGAGAGACTGAGATGGAGAGCCATAGGGCCTCTGTGTCTTCCAAATCACTTATTTCCTCAGCAGTTTCCCAGTCCTGTTTTCTTTGGCCTTTTAAAATTTAATTTGGTGGGGCAGAAAGGGGAGGTGTCACTGAAAGATATCAGTGGTGTTGAAGCAGTCTCTCTGCTGGAAAGTCTATTTGCATGCTCTTGTAGAGATAAGCTGGACTAAATTACTTGGTTATAATTGAAGAAATTTATTTCTGGGGTGTCTAGTGTAGTTTTGATTTTGGAGTTTAATTCCTTACAGATAAAAAACACACTTGTGTTCAGTGCTGGGAAGAACAACTGTCATGTTTTCCTTTCTTTCTTAGGCTCTCATCCAGTGGCCAAGTATCTGGGGTCTGTAGATTATAGATACAACAACTTCTTCCAAGATCTAGCCTGGAGAGATCTGTTCAACAAACTTGAAGCACAGACCACTGGTAAGACCATGTGTCTGTGTCTGGCCCGTGTGGGATAAAAGGCTTGAATGAGTAATTTTAGCAAAGGTCAAGTAAATACAAGAGGAAGCAGACAAATGTTATTGTTCCTCTTTTCTCCTCACTCCACCACATTCCCTTTTCAGATGCTGACCTTTGTATGTCCTCCATGTGGTGGTTTGCAAACAGTTGTTGGCTCCCAGRGGCACTAGTTGCCTCTGAGTCACGCTGTTTTTACCTAGCTCTCAGCTTTGTTCTTTGATGTGGAGCTCTCACTACCAAGTTTAGTACATTGCTTTCTTTGGCCCTTGAGAAACTGTCCAGCCTAAAAGATTTGGAAAACTGGAAACTCTGGGAAGATTAACTTCTATTAGTTGTGCGTGAGAATGACCTTGACATTTCTGAAGTCTGCTGGCAGGATCTTTCTCATTAAAAAAGAATTTTATTCTTYACCAGTGTTGTAACACGTGGGAGGTGCCCTAGGTCAGATCAACAAGTTCCTGTTCTGATCTGAGTCTGGTTTAGGCCATGGTAAAGCCTTACTGTGTGTTAAAGTACTAATTTGCTTAATACATTAATGCAGACAGTTTTTTCCATTCATTCCTTCAAGAACAGAAGGAAACAGGAGGAGGCTTTGCATCTGACATTTAGGACTACATGAAGGTTTGAGACTTGACTGAGGAGTGATGCTGTCATGGCAGCATATCCCATACAGAAATTTCACTAGAAGTAAAAAGCTTTGGAGTTTTTGGAGCACCATGAGGGTGGGGAGGTTGCAGTGTGGTTCTTCTGTTGGAATTGCAGTGTGCCTGAGGCTCCCAGGATGCTTCTGGAAGTCCTCTAGCCATGAGAGGAGGAGAGAGAGACCTCTTCACAGGTGATTGTTCAGAGCCTTTTCCAGCAGATGGGAACTTGGCTGGACAAGGCCCTGGGCAGCCTGTTCTGAAGGTGAAGTTAGCCCTGCTTGGAGCAGGAGGCTGGACTAGAGATCTCCGAGTGTGCCACCCAACCTACGCTTTTCCTTGATTCTAAGCTCATGGAGGAACAGATGTCTGGAACTGGTTTCTTTTAATTCCTTGCTGCACCTGAAAATGCAGACAAAYGTCAATACAGTCTTGATTTTTGTGTCTGCGTTAGGAATACTTCATTAGCTATAGAAATCCAGCTCAAGAGCTATATCTGTTCTTTAGTTGGTTGTATGCTGCAGCCCTTATTCATTTGCCTGGATGCTATGAGGAAAATGCAGCCTCATTTTTGTGCAGTCCAGACCTTGTAGATTCTCCGTTTTCATCTGTGTAGTGAGAACTGCACAGAAACCCCGTGATGGCATAAGAAGATCTGGCAAAGAATCATAGCTCTTCACAGTTYACTGTTCAAATACAAAGAGTCTGGGTGAAAATGCCCATTAAGGTATGGAGGTGCCTGGTGAAGGTCACTTGCGTTCYCTTGATCTCACAGTTGAGGCTCTTTGCTTGAAACCAAGGAAATATGGAAGGCATTTAGGAAATGTCTTCCTGTCAACTTGAATCAAACACAGTCTCACAGATCTGAAGCATACTTACTGCTACACATGTGATCTTTATGCTCTTCCTACCCTTGCGTGGCACTCAGTCTTTTCAGTTAACTCAGCAAGGCCATGAGTTCATGAGGAAATCAGGTAACTCAAATGCTGCTGTGAGCAGAGCAGCTCGCCGAGGCCCTGGGAGAGATGGCTAGGCACTTTCTTCAGCAGATACCTACAGTCAAGGTGTGAAAAAGTCTAAAGCTGAYTCTGGGCAGGTACACATTTTCAAAGAAAAGCATTTTAACATATATGAAATAACCACAATACTTCAGTCAATAATGCTGWGTACAGATGTCTGTGTATCTAGTATGCCTTCCGAATGTTTTTACCTTGGTACTCTTGTAGGATGTTTGCTTTTGGTCAGACAGCTTTACAGTGCTCTGGGGTAGGCTGCAGAGCTTCCTTCGGAAGATGCAGTTCAAATGCCACTGGCTGGGTACCATCAGCTGCTTGGCTGAGCAAATGGATGACAGTGCTGGTGATGGTCTGAGAAATCACTTAAATTATTTTCTCTCTTTGTTTTATTGCAGTTCCAGAAACACCTGATGTTGTCTCCCGGATAACACAGTATATAGCAGGGGCAAACTGTGCACACCAGTTGCCCATTGCTGAAGCGATGCTGACATACAAGCAGAAAAGGTATGTCACTAATGTAATACTGACTTTCCAGAGTGAGCATCAGGTTGAAAGCAAAGTGCTTTTCTCATCTTGTGTGCCAGCAGTCTTAAAATCACTCCAAATTGCAAACACCTTGGGAGCCTTACGGTAGCCTGCACCCAGCGATGTGTCCCACTTAGACAACAGTGAATCTACAACAGTGTGGTTGCTTTAAGTGCAGTGTTCTCTTTGAAGATCTGAGAGGTGTGGGGAAGTGGGGACTAGCCAGGATGGGGGATGGACAGATTATATCTGCTTAGGTTCTGGAGATCTCTTGCCACAGAGACCTCTCCCTTACCACAGAGACCTTAGGTGTGTAAGACTGGACTGCGGCATTCCCCCCCAGAGTATCTTCCATGAGAACTGGCCTTTTTACATTGGTGTCGAGGGAACTGAAACCCTTTCTTTTTGGAGTGTAAATAGCAGAGCTTCTCACAGGAGAGAGAAAATCCTTGTTGATTGGCAGTTGAAGGCTATCAGGACTCCTACTGGGGAGGGCTGACATTCACCAGGTTTTATTTCAACTTTTCTTAAGGGATAAGCAGGCTGTAGGAGGGAGGATTGGGGTCTGAAAACAAGGTTCAGCAGTATGTARAGCCTCATGTGGCCATGGTCCAAGAAGAAGGGTAACTGTCACTGAAGGGTAGAGGTGCATTGTTTCTGAGACACAGAGGAGAATAATAGACTCCAACTCACATCCCAATAATTTCTGAGAGCAGGACAAACACTCAGCTCATGATTTTTGTCGATTAGGGACTAGCAATCTTGTATGAGGCATGGATGATGTTCGTTGTTAATTACTACCCTTCCCATGTTATATCTGATCTTTCATTTTTGGTCCATTAACATCCCTCATTGGTGCCTCCTTTGCATAAGAACTGGGAGGGATTAAAGGTGTGGGTGGAGTCACTTTTTTCCCCTCTYTTTGAAAATGCCTATTGTATATTGCTTTTCCATTCCTGTGTCTGCTCTACRTTACTTTGCAGAAATGATTCAGTAAAATTTAGCCCATTCTTCATGCTCTCCTAGGGAAAATATTTCCAGACTGACTAGTCCATTAAAAAGAGCGCACTCTCTTCATGTATTTGTGAACTTCTGTAATGTTAACCTGATAAAGGTGAAGTTTGGAGAGCCACAGGGTACTCAAAGCTCTTAGCTTCAATCTTTTATTTTGTTTTTGGTGTGAACACTTACCGTAGAGTTCAGACACCCCTAGTGTGATTGTGAACCCCTTCTGATGGCTACCTTGTTCTTTCTCTGCACCCTTTGGTTGCTGGGTTCTGCACTGCCTTCTCCATTCTGTTACAGGTTCATTTTTGTCATTGACACACACTTAATCATTTTGAGTTTCTAACGTGCCCAGAAAGGTCAATTTGATACTTTGTTGAAAAGCATCCGAAATGTACTTCAGCAACACACTCACTTAGCCCTCCCAGCAACCTGCATGACTGCTTTACCAAGCTGGTCTGATCAGTTTGGATTTTAGACCCTTTGGACTTGGTGGTGCCATGCCTGAAGCTTTTGATAGGTTTAAATCAGGCTCAAACCCTGCAGAAGGTTACTTGGAAGAGAGATTGCTGAGACTTTGAGACTTGTGGCATAGCCTGCAGTCTCTTACTATCTCTATTGTGTCTGCTTTAAAATAACTTCTTTCAGCGAAGTGCCCCATGAGCAAAGTGGAGAGTGAGCTAGAGGAACAAGCTCTCCCATGGAGTGATGGACAGTTATCTCCCCATGTGGCTTTCTTTAGAAATGCAGCACTCTGTCATTGGCAGCAACTTAGGGAGGGTATTGTGAAAAACAACACAGAAATTGTGTTTCCATTAGCACTATCTAAATGAATGCATTGCTTTGTTGTAAGTATAATAACATATTTATCTTTTTCTTTGGTTGCTTTCTGAAAAGGAAAAAGAGCTTTCATTTTGATTTTACCATAAGGTATCAGTTCCTTTTAGGTTCCCTCTCCCATCTCCTATCTCTTCCCCCATAAACTGGTCTTTTGTGCCTTGTTTAACAGTTCCTGCAGGTCTGGGATGCACAGTTTGTGCTTTAGGTTAAATTCTGCTTGCTGCTTTGAAACTATGTCTGGCAGAATGCATTATTGAAAATGACTGCTCTGCCTTTGGACCACACATACAGGCTCCCAGGGTGTAGATTGAATGGGAATGAAGGGGTTATTGAGAGAGTAGCTTTGAGCAGTAAAACATGGACAGGTAGGTTTTTTCTTCCCTTCTTTGTAGCCATCAGAGGCTATAGTGTAGCTCCAAGAGGATCAGGACTGAGCAAAGGCTTTTCAGTTCCCATCTGTTGGAACTGGAGTGCTTAGGGTGGGGTTCAGCTGTGTAGTCTCTGAGTGCAGACCAGCAAATCTTCTCCCTGTAATCAAAACATTGAGGGCTAGCCTCTTACTGGCCGGCTATCCCAAACGTATGGGACTTCTCCGAGCTTAAGAAAGAGGAGACAGATGTATGCTAGCAGTGGGGTTGTGCTCTCTGAGCTGCCTCCAAGACCCCCTTGCTCTGCAGGGTCCCCTGCTTCAAATCATATGATTATTGGACATGGACATTTATTTTGTCCTCAGTTCACAAAGTTACTGCAACTCCTTCTCCCTCGAGGCCAGAGGTGAATGGCTTCTCCAAGGCCMGCTTTCAAGGCAGTGGTCCATGTAGAAACAGCAGCGCTACCTACRAATTCATTGCAAGACAAATCTCCCAGTATCCTCGCATTTGCTCTGTTAAACAAGCCCTAGTGGTYCAAGGAAAGCCAAGCCAGTCTTTAGGATGTAGCTGTATGTGATGAGCTGCTTCATAACTTTATTGCCAGCTGTCCCTATTTTGACTTACCTCCGTTCTCCGTCCTGTSCCCTTGTTCTGTTTGTCATGGCGAAAGATTGGCGCATGTACTGCCTGTGATGGACTGCAATGGTGCGAAAGCTTTGTCCCATTCTTTCGGAGCATCTGCTGACCTTACTTGAAATTAAGGGGGCTGGCAATGAGGAAGGGGTTCGGGAAGGAAATGAATTGCCATTTCAGCTCCTCTGCGTTACGCTGGGTGACTGACTTTGTCTGTGAGCACTGGGAGAATTACTGGTTACTGAATTGTTAAGAAACACTGCAGTCCAGGCAACATCTGGGGAGCTGAGACCATGGTGGCAGAGGTGGGCCTCTCACTAGGAGGGGTGTATCATCGACATTGATACCTCTCTGCATTGCGTTCTTGAATGAAACCCTAGAGTATTTGAGATCTGAGGCTCAACAGACATTCATTCTCAGTGTCGCTGGATTGCTGATCAGTTCTGTGGACCTGGGCTGGTGTCACCCACTGTAATTCAGTGTCCAGCACAGCTCATGCCATGTGGCTTCTGGATAGCCCGTGCACAAATCTGGGGAGCAGCTTGGCTGTTGGAAATAAAAGCATTGCTCGCTTGTCTGGGCGAGGGCTGGGTCATTTCCTACCTAGTTACACATTTACCAAAAGCTGTTCACTCTCATGTGTTGTAGAGCACTTCCCCAGCTCTTGCTCCCTGGAGCACAAGTGCCTTGGGTTGGAGGGTTCCTGGGCAATAGGAGGCAGCGGTAACATTGTCTTCTGCCTGCTGTGTGTCTCTGCGGCTCTGCAGGGCAGTGGCTAGGCAGAGTCCAGGTCATTTCTCTGAGTGCTGCTTTTAAAACACACCCTGTAGCGGTTGCTGGATGTGAACACAGCTGGTGAAGATGGGCCTGGTCCCTCCTCTGACTCAGCAGTGTTCRTGTCATCTGGCTGGCTGCTGCATGAACCTCCTTGGGCAGCTGGTGGAAATGTAACAGGAGTTTACTTGTGCCCCTTGCCTGGCAGAGCAGTGCAGCAGAGGCGGGTCAAGGCTCAAGAAATGCTAGGTGTCCTGTTGAATATGTGCAGCCCGCTGCAGGAACATGAAGGGTGCTGGACGGGAGTTTTCTGGGGGAGCAGAGAGGAGACTCATCTGATGTGTTGTGGGGACCTGGAGTTGCTTTATCCCTTTGTTTGGTTTGACCACTGGAGACTTGGTGGAACACGGTCAGTGTTAGCCAGCAGACAGCTACAGTTGCCCAGTGGGAAGGACAGATGCTTCATACGAAAGGTGAACCTTGGAGAGTTGTTGGTAGTGCCTGGCCTGAAGTGGCTTAGAGGCCTGCTAGTCCTTCGGTGATAAAAGTCCCCTCTTTCCCGTTGCCCCCCTGCAGGACTTGCCTGGAATAAAGGTAGTACCTGAGACCCTCCTGCAAGGAAATCACAGGTGTTTGGCTTCATTTGAACCTGTTTTGGGTTGCTTATATTTTAAATGAAATCTTACTAAAAGGCTAATAACTGGTATATCTGCTCTAAGTGATTATTCAGTCCCTATTACTGTAATATCTGAGTACTTTGCAGCTTTGTTTGTACTTTGCCCCAAAAGTGAGAAAGGTTATTCCTTCCCTTTGTCAGGTGGGTGACTCCTGGTGATGTGGCTGCTTCTCCTTCTTAAGAGTCCTAAAACATATAAATCCGGCTATGTGTCTTTGTTCAATCTGAATTAATTTCTTGGGGTAGGGCGGGAGCCTGCAAGTCCATTTCTGGACAGTTTACCTTTGAAGGACTGATTGCGGGTGGATGGATTTTGCCCAGGCAAAAATAGTAGTTAGACAACTCCCCATTCCAGATAAAAATTTTCTTTCTATCCTCTCTGCATAGGTCTGTTTTTTGTTTTCCCCCCAGAATTTGTGGTGGTTTCCCCCCCCCCCCAGAATTAGAGGTGAAGTATCAATAACACTGTTAAAAATCACAAACCAAGGTCAGGTCTGGCTTTAAATTATGGCTGAGATACCAGGGCCTTCAGAAGCCGTATGGATAAACCCAATACATTGGACATCGCTGTGGGGCTAAAACCTCTGCAGCCTGGGAATCTATGCAGCCTCGGTAATAAGGGGGAGCTGCYTTTCCAGGGAGAGGGGATATTTTTGTTGCAGGGCTGCGGTAGGAGGAATAGAAGAGACCATTACCAAGGTGAAAGGATTCTGGATTAATATTTTGGGATCCTGAAGGACAAGAATCAGGAAAGAGCATGAAAGAAGTGGAGAACAAGCACGGTCATCTCATCTTTCCTTTCATCCACATGAAGAGCAGCTGTTTTGTTAAGCTGCATTTTCAGAGGCACATGTGTGAGATCAGAGTTCCCAAGAGGACGTGTGACAGGACTAGACTAGCCAAGCTGAAATCCAGCTGGATTGCTTCAGGAACAGTCTGTGCATCATTGTGAGCTGTGATAAATGGTGACTGAAGCAAATGATTTATTTCAGAATTGCCCCTGAGCTCTCCTCAGTGGGAGTCTGAGCTCCCAGGGGGAACAATAATGAGTTTTCTGGAGTTGGGCATGGTTTGTTTTTTGAAAGCTCGGAGCAAAGCCATCCAGTAGCTGAGAGATGACTAGGTGACTATTGTGCTTCCCTCAYTTGGTCAGCGGGACTCGCTTCTGCCTGCTTATCAGCCCGTGGAGCTGAAGAAATGAGAAGAAAGCTGAGCCTCTGTTCTGTTCTTCTCCCAACAGCTCTGTGGGTTTCTTGATTCCCTTTGCAAAAGTGGAGCTGGAAATGTCATGTTCATAGGAGATTTATTTGCTGGGGGTCCGGCAGCTGTGTTTGGAAAGATGTGACCTTTCTGGCTTCCAACACAGAATCAGGGACTTGGTCATTTTGTCACGTGCTTTGGGGGAAGAATGAAGGTGCAGTGCCTGGGGTTGTGAGGTAGGAAGGGAGCAAAGCCCCTGGCTTTGCCTTAAAGATGAGTAAGCAGAGCTGAGCCAAAGCGAGAGGCTATTTGCAAAGGCRCACTCCGCTTTGGACCGAGAGGGAGCTCTGGCAGAGTCGTGTTCAGTGCARTTCTATGCCATTCTTTCTATAGGGCTTAGAGGAAACTGTCCAGCCCGTGCTAATCACACAGTGGTTGGCAACCTTTGTGCATTTGGTGCATTTCCGATCTGTGCTGGAAACAGCACAGAAGTACCTGCTTTCCTGAAGTATTTGTGCTGCAGCCAGCAATATTCTGGATGAAGGCAATGCTGGATGGTTTTTCTCTGAACGTTGCAGTGCTCCGAGCGCTGAGGGATGCACAAAAAGAGATCCATGAGAAATCTCGGTGTTTGTCTGCTTCCTACCTGTTTCCTGTGCTTGGCCCCTGAGAAACGTTGTGTGTCTTGCCCGTGCAGTCACTTCCACTGCTGAACTGTAATTCCTCCGAACACGTGGATGTGCTCCTGCAGTCCTCTCCTCACTCTGTGGGTCCATCTTCATCTCTGTTGCCCTTGAAGGGAGCAGTGGCTCTGCAGGCCCTCCCAGCCTGCCTTCCTCCTCACTCAGGTCTTCCCCTCTTGTCTTTGAGTCTCTCCCTAATTCCTGCTGGGTTTGACTGTGGCCTTCATTGCCTTCTCCACCCTCTGGCTTCTGAATCCTGGGCAGGGCCAGAGCAGGAGGGTCTGATGCCTTCCTGCTTTCAGAATGTGCGTAGTGTTGTCTTCAGCTGTTTCTGGGCCGTGGTGTGCATTTTGTTCGGTTTGGTTTAGCTGTTTGCTGTTCTCAAGTTGGTGTCCTGGCCTACCCAGTGCTCTGGTGCCCGACTTCTCTAGTGTGCCTGTCTAAGGGACTGCAGGCTACCAGTGGCAGGGAACGTGTATCTGTGTGCCTGAGTGTGTGTGTGTGTGTACGTACTTGCTAGTGCTATACAAATAACCACGTGTCACGGCTTGTAACCCCGTGGCAGGCTAACTGCTTTAGCGATGCTGGGATATGCAAGGTATGGCACATGACTCCAAAGGTGGGACGTGTGAAGGCCATGCGTGCAGAGCGCTTCAGGGACTAGTAAGTAATGCACAGTTCTCCGTGTTGTTGTGGCACAGATCCATTTCCTTGCAGTAAGAGGTCGTGTGTCTGTAATGACTGCCATGCCATTAAAGCATGTTTTTTCTGTCAAGCGTGAGGGAGGGAGGAAGAGACCTTTCCCCTGAGAGATGTGCCATAAGCTGCGTGCTCTTCCCCACCCATGCAGATTCTTAGCGTGCTGGCAGGGGGCCTTGAGAGGAGACATTGGACTGGCGCTTGCATACTGTCCGTCCCTGCTGCATGCTTGAATGCAACATATAAAGTGAGTATTGTGCCTGGTGTGGAAGCAAGCTGTTAACAACTCTTTTCTCTTTGCCTTTAGCCCTGACGAAGAATCTTCACAGAAGTTCATTCCTTTTGTCGGGGTGAGTGTTATCTTAGTTGCACTGTCTCAAGCCAGCTAGAATATGTCCACAAGTGTTAACTCAAACTTACCTGGTTTATGGGGTAGAGCAGGAGCACCGGGTGCTCTAAGGTAGAGTGTCAGCATGAGCATCTGATAGTTGGATGCAACTGCCTGGTATGTAAGCAAACCTCTAAGATCCCTCAACAAACTACAGGGTATATTTTACTTTCCAGGCAGCTGGCTCTGGGCTGCCTGCCTGCCAGCACTGAAGCAGGCACCGTAGCCTTGCTATTGCCCTGTTCATTCAATACAGAGAGGAAAGTGTGACGCTGAAGTGCTCTGATCCACAGCCTGTCTTTGCTGCAGACCAAAGCACCTAGTTGGTAGAGAATTGCTGCTGGGCCRCATGCAGAGGAAGGTGGTGTGTTCCTGGAAACCTGATCTCAGGATTGCTGTGCCCAGCATTGCCCTGGGTGATTGATTTGGCCAAATTTGCTATTCCAGTGTCAATCCTCTGTGTGCTTGCCATGAATGGTTTCCAGTCCTCTTAATATCCCATCTACTCCTGGGAAGCGGAGAGTACATCCCACCAGGGAGGTCACTTATATCACTGTTAAGTTTGAGTCTGGGGCAGTAGCTAGTTAATGCATTTTATTATGTAAATATGTATTTGGGATAGTAGTTCCTGGCTTTTCCTCCTGTCCTTACCTTTAAATGTTCCCAGTTCAGGTGGCAAAGTATAGAGTATYTAGGCAGGGGTGTGTTTGTGCTTCTGTCAGTGTGTTTTGTGCACTGTGTACTTTGCCTTTTCTAGGTTCCCTCCCCTTATTCGATCATGCTCTTCAATTCATTAAGTTTTAGGTATAAAGTCATTGACCTGCAGCCAAAAGGATATCCCCTGACTGCTCTTCAGCTACTGGATGTCCTCTTCACAGTTTTTGCTGCTCTCTTGTAGCTTCTCTTCCTTGCATGCTGGCTGTCTTGTTCTGCCTTCTCTGTGTTAAGCTGATTTGTGTGTGTTCCTGTTTGTATCCCTGTCAGTGTATCAGAGCTAATCTGAAATCCCAAGGCATTTAAAGAGCTTGGTATCTCTTGCCCTCAGGCTGACCCTGCTTTCACTCTGGTGTCTCTTTGGAGTGAGAGTCAATCTCTCTGCAGTGTTCCTGAGATGACAATCTACTTTTGTTGAAGGAAGGATGTCTTCTGCAAAGGCGGGGAGGCACATCTTACCGATTTGTTCCCTGCCGATGAGCTTTGCTGTGATCTTGTCCCTCCCATGAACTGCGATTGCTGGTGAAGAACTGTTGTTATGAAACAGCTGTTTCACCTTTCCCAATAACATGAAAAGCCCAGAAGGGCTTGGAAGCTCCTGGACTCATCTCACTATAGCTGCTAGGCTCTGCAAAGCTTTTCTTTGGGGCTGATTCAGTTCAGTGCTCTGTGCAAGCAAATGGGGCTCAGAGCGTTTGTCCAGTTGCTCTAAAATGATTGTTGTCCTGATGTTAGCAATGCGTTTCCAATCTGGATTTGATTGTCTGAAAGTGGGAAGAGTGAACAGCTCTTTTGTGTGCATAACACTGCCAATCCCCAAAAGAACTTGCCTTGAAAGCACAGACTGGCTTCCTATGTCGGCTGGTGGTGAGGGTCAAATCAATGCTGCTTATACTTGTTCTGAAGTGTTCCTGACACAGTAATTTCCCATGAGACACATCTGAAGAGACTCTGAAAGGCCAGTTGCAGGTGTCTCACAAAGTCTGAGGCTGAACGTGAACACCAAAGCTCCTTCCCTCAGCTGCAGCCTGCTTGGAGCTTTTGGCCAAGGAAGAGAGGGAGCCAGCGATGTCTGGGTTTGCGACTCCTGATGTYGGCTGGACTCTATTGGCTTTTAAGGTGCAGAAGCTGATGTCCTGCAGCTGGGTTGTGCAGTCTTTGACCCAGAAGCGAGCAGGGCAGTGCTGTGCTGCTTAGCTGGGCTCTGAAGTGGTGGGAGCGGGGCCTCACAAGGGGCCAGTCGGGCATGAAAGCCAGGTTCGGGTGGGGAGGCTGCGTGGTCGTGCACCTGCGTTGTGYCGACAGCCATTTGCCAGGAGAGTTAACAGGATGCACCTCCTTCCTGAAGGGAAAGGAGGCTGGCTGCTGCAGCGTTCCTGGATGGAGGCGTTGTGGGGACTGCAGCAGTCTCAAGCACCTCCCTGAGTGGAGGGAAGGGGGAAGTGTTTAACCTTGTCTTCCTCCCATGTGTCTGATCTTCAGTCAGCCAGCAAGGGGGAAAAGGCCAGAAGAGATTTCCTGTCTGGCTTGCAGATCAAGGTGGCTGTAGGCAGTTTTCTGTGTTGCTTGCTCTTCCCCTAACTCTTCTGCCTTGCCTCCTCTTGCTCACAGCTAGTTGCAGTCTGTGAAACATCCTCTTGGCGTTTAACACATACAGCACGAATGGCTGCTGGACTCCAGAGCCTCATTTGTTGCCTTCTGGATGGAGACTGGCCAAACTGAGCTKCAGCCTCCTTCTCCCAAGCCAGTACCCCCTCAGGGAGCCTCTGCACACACTGCTGAGTTCGTGATGGCTTTTCCAAGACTGGAGCTAACAGAGAATCCACCAGAGAGCCTGACAGCTCTCCAAGATCTAGTGTTGAGCATACACACACCCCCCTCTGAACGGTGCAAAGTTTTTTTGCTTCTAATGATTAGCTCCTTTTTCTTGATCCCGTAGCACAGAAATGTGCTCCCTAGAGATGTGGTCTAGACGTGGTCATGTCTCAACTTAATGATCTTCTGTTTTCAARCTAAACAGACTGTGACATCGTTTCTCATTCTAAAGCAGGTTTTATTGACTTGAGATCCCTTTGCAGCTCTTTCCCATTTGTCAACATTTATATAGGGTAGACATTAGCCCTGGATACAAGTTTCTTAAGGACCTTAAGAAGGGCCTCTCCTCTGCAGTGGCGAGATCCCTGTGCACCATAGCAGATTATCGCTACAGGAGGTCCCTGCTTTTATATCACCAAGGGTCACTTTATCTTTCTAGGCATAGTGTGTTCTTGGGAGCGTGTGTTTGTAGCGTGCTCTGTTCCACAAATTATTGCCAGTGGCATTTATCATTAACGTAAATGTACTAGCTGGTGGCTGGCCATAGCAGAACACATTTGTATCCTTACTACAGTGTGATTGGGATCGTTCTGACCTGTCCATGTGGTTTATCCATGTCTGTGCCCAAAGGCTTTGCTAGAAGCTTTATCTTCTTTGCTGGACACTTCCCTTGTTTGGAGACTAGAAAACWCTGATCAGAAACTGTACTTTGTTGCTCTTGTGGTTTCCTAACAAACCCCAACTGTGCTGCACCCTYGAAATGGCTGCACTTGCGCGGAGGAAGCAGTGTGTCTGTAATTAGCAGGTGTATCAAAGCAATGCTGAAGGGATATTTATGTTCCTTTCTCCTCCCTGCCCTATGCCCACAGGTGTCACAGACAGGCACTGTAGTTGCCATAGCTTGGGGCTGACGATGGGCTATTCAGAGCTGTTCAGGTCTGTAACAGCTCCATAGGGTCTGTGCTGTCTTTTGTGTAGGTCAGGGAAGGGCTGTGAGCTGGTGCTGCTTGGCTGGACACTGCTGGGACCYGCCTGGCTCTTAGAAGATTCCACTTCTTAACATACTTTAACACTACGCTGACTGCCAGCCAAGGGGGCTGTAGGGATGAGCTTAGTTTGGGGGTTGGGGGTTCCTGAAGTTCAGGGGACTCCTGTTTCATAGAGCTCTTCTGTTTTTCCCCCTCTAGGTAGTGAAGGTTGGAATAGTGGAACAATCTTCTGCAACGTCAGGTAACAAGCATCTTGTGTGTGCTTTCTGTGTCATACAGGTGGTGGGAGCCTGACTTCACAGGCTGAACAAACTTGTCCATTGCTGATGTCTTGGAGTTTTGTAAGATGGAATTGGATTTTATTAGCTCCCAGTTCCGCTGCCTTGACTCCCAGCGGCTGTCCGCAGAAAGAGAAACCTCTCTCGTGAAAGAGGCCCTTTTTCTTGTTACTTTACAAGGAGCTTCAGACCAGCTGAAATTCCCACACCCTCATCCGGGGAAGCTCCACTTACATATGTGCAAACACTCATTTTTCTTATGTGTGTTCTCAGTGGGGTGGATTCACCACTGTGGTTATTTGAGGTTCCTGCTCCAAACTGGGGAGGCAGTTCATCGGAAGTTCATGCCTGTCTTCCTACACTGGGCTCAATTGCCTAATAAATCAATCTCAAACATGTGCCTAGCACTGGGAACTCCAGGATAGGCAACTAGTTTGCCAATCTGACATCAAATTTAGACCCAGTTTTTTTAATGGGGGAGTGCAAAGCTGATTTAGACAATACTGCCTGCTTACACGTGTGGACATGGGGCAGTGCTATTTTATCAATGTGAACTTGTTTTCTCCTCCTTCATACGCACTACTAGTCAAGAATATTTTTTTCCTTATCTGTTGGGATTGTTTCTTATATTGCTTCTCTATTAAACCCAGATTCCTGTGGCCTGGGCTACACATAGGTTTGTGTGTGGAGGCAGCCGTTCTGCGGGTCACTCCTTGCTGCCACAGTGCTCCCACCATCCTAAAGGGCCAACATGAAGGGAATGATGCCTTGGTTGTGGAGGGTGGAAGCAGAGGGAATGGGGAGATCCCTGTGATCAGCCCAGAGGTACTGGATTCTCCAGGAGTCTGAGTGGTGCTGCCCTGCAGTGGTTGCGGACAGAGGTTCCACAGCAGGTTTCAATGGGCTGGGCTCCGACTGTGCAGGGGGCTCAAAATCAGCTGGGAGCAAACCCTAGGAGACCAGATGCCAGGTGGGGAGCCCAGAGGAGTGTGAATGTCTGTGCCTGCCTCTTACCCAAACATAGGAASTCCCGTGGTTTAAGTGTGGAGGCAGTCAGACCTGATGGACTAGCTCATCTCTGGATTGGGTCTGAACAAAACCTGTGCAGCAGGAGCGTGGGCAAAGATACTGAGCTGTCCCAGCGTGCATGTGCTGGGCTGTGAGATGGACCCAGACAAACAGTTTGGCTTCTTTTCTGCAAGGTGACTCTGATGACGCAGCTCCCTCAAGCTCCAGTGTCCTTTCTTCTACCCCACCTTCTGTGTCTCCTGCTGTGAAAGAAGCCTCCCCCACACCACCTTCCTCACCGTCTGTCACAGGCAGCTTCTCGTCCTCAAGGTAAAGCATGTTTTGTCTCCTTACTGCTCCCTTGGCTCTCTTATCAGACATATATGTGAGAGAGGAAAACTCTTCTAAAGGAAAACCTGTAGCTCTGCTTTCTTCGTCCCTAGCAAACACTTGAAGTTGTCACCTTTCCCCTTCACCTCTTTTGCCTGTGGAGTGAYTGTGTCCTTGCTGGCCAACAAGGAGCTGGGGAAGGCAGAGAGGATCTTGCACCCGATGGGAAGGCTGCACTTCTCAAGGGCAGACGCCTTTGAACTAGAAGGGGCAACTTTATTSCTGATAGTCTGGCAGAAACCCTGATTCTGATGAGCCATTGTGGCAGTCTGTTTGGGAAGGTTTGTGTTTTCCATCTGCTGGTATTTTCCCTTTGAGACTGGATTCTCTTGGGGAGTTATGTATCCAAAGAAAATACTGACCCTAGTACACTTGGGTGCTAGCCTAATCCCTCACGATTCTCATGTTTTTAAGGACCAAGCGAGTGTAAGKTCAGAGTGACGCTGTGGAAGGAGCAGGCTTTTTCTCTGCGAGGGGAGAGCTGACAGTTGTAAGGTGGTACAGTGGAATTGCAGTTCCCATTCATGCGTGTGCCTGAAAGCATATGAGAACAGCAAGGAGACAGCACCTGTAGGCCATGTGAAGCTCTGGCTTAGCTGAAAGTTTTAGGGGTGGAGGGAGGAAACCCCTAGAAAACTGCCAGTAAAGAATTGCCCTGGCCAGGACTCCCATTTTGTTGCTGCACAAAACATTCATGTAGCTATCTAATGCTTTGTGTGCAGTTCTGGTACCCAGAAGCCCATGGTGAAGTTAAAGGTTCAGGGGAGTTAACAAGATCAAGGGGACAGAGCAGCAGCCTTGTGAGGGGAGACTAGAAGCGCTTGGACTCTGCRGTTTGGGGGAGGAGGGGAAAGAGGTAAGCCACTCAAGTTTTGCAAAATCACAGTAGTAGTGGGTTTGTTGAATATTGAACTGTCATTCACCAAACCTGTGGTACAAGACCTGGGGACACACAGTGACACTGGCAAGAGGTCAGTTAAAAGGGAGAAAGGAAGGGACTTCCACACGCAGCAGGAAAAGCATATTGGGACCATGTCTGCCTCTGCTACTTCTGTGGCAGCAGGATTAGCAGATCAAAGAGGGTTAGGCAAATTCCTGGACGGCAGATCCATTCATGGATACTGAAGGATGATTCAGGGATGTCCCCTCTAACATCCCTAATCCTGTGATTGTCAGGCTGGGGAAGTCCAAGGGGATGCTCTGCAGTTAGAGACTGGGCTCCCGTGCCCTTCCTAAGCTACATCTCCTACTGTCCCTGTTGGAGACAGAATGGGGACCTTTCCTGCCCACCCCAGAGAGCCCTGCGGGGACCTCTGACTTCTTAAACTGGCTTGGGACTTCCCTTTTAACAAGAGGAAATGGAAATGTGAAGTCCCACTTTAGCAGGTGCCCAGCAACTGGAAGGTGTTAGYGGCCGTTAGCCTGTGCCAGGAGGCCCAGTTCCCCATGTCCCTCCTGTTGGTCCCCTSTGGTTTGGTGGCAGGAGAGTCCTGTCTGCCCCAGGCTGGTCCCAGCAGCAGCTGGCTGGCAGTGCAGAGAGCTGGGGGCTGCGTGGGCTCTGGAGGCCAGAGCTGACTTCTCATGTGTGAGTTCTGTGGGGGCTTTCCAAAGGTGGAAGTGGGTAGGGAACCTGTACCCACAAGAGTGTAGGCTGTTAAAGTTGTGAGCCATGGACATGATATATCTGAAGTTGTCACCCTGGCTCTAGGAAACCGGTACTTTTTGATTTCATGCTGCATGGCAAAATCATCAAGAAATGAGGGAGTTTAGGTTCGACATTGTTCTATCTCCAGTGATCTGTATGTGACAGCACAGGAGGTGGAGGGTGACCCAGACTGACAGATTAAGCCACATATTTAACTGGGAATGGAACAGAAAATCCTGCCTGTGCATAGTGAAGATTAGGATGCTTTGTCTTTACAACTGAGATGAGAAATGTGATGCAAAGGAGCCTTAAAATCCAAAGCTGCATCTCCAAAACATCATCCTTAAAGAATCTCACTTCTGAAATTGCCCTGAGAACCCAAAACCTGGTTTTGATGATCAAAGATGAACTCTGCTTTGTGGTCTGGCTTTCAGCTGAATAAATGGCAAAGAAAAGGAAATGATTTGCTGAGAGAACCTTARCGATGGGCCGTCCTTGTTTTACCTTGAGAGTTTCTTATTAGACGGGCAGTGTAGAGGGATGCATATTTCATTCAAGATCCACAGATTCATCTTCCTTAACAATTGCCTTTTCTCGAACAGGGGACACAGACTGCTAGATAAATTAAGTTAGTTTTTTTTCTAGTACTTGCATATTATTCAACACTCTATATCATTGTGTAGGAAGAAATATAGGCTTCTTCCTACACAAGGGGTTTATCATTCTGCYGTAGGTCTGCTGAATGATAAACCCCTGCTCCAGTTGGGGTTAGCTAGCAAGGGGCAGGGACAGGCAAGGGGTGGAATTTCCCAGGCTGCTCATCTTCCCTTTTCTGGCTCAAGAAAGGCTGGCAGTGTGTTTTGGTGACGCACGTCTGTTACCACACGATGCACGGGAGTTTTCAACAGCAGATCATGTCCTGAAATCTGCTGTTGTTTAGCAMGCATCTCAGGACTGGCAGAGCGTTTTCCCAGCACAGGAATTCCCCAGCCCGCAGCAGGGCCATGGAGTGGATCACTCAGTGCCAACTCCGTTACAGGAACCTGGGGAGAGCAGAGATCCTGTGTGACCTGGTGGAGCATCTGGACAGGAAGGGAAKCAGCTGATGGTAGGAAGAGCTCATGAATGTAGAAGTTGGAAGTAGTCAGGGAGGCTGGGAACTGAGTGCCTAATGTTCAGGGACCCACAAGCTCTTTGTTTGCCCCAGTTCAGAGATGATTTTGGGAGTGCTGCGCCTGGCCAGAGTCAYTAATTGATCAGTGCTCAGGATGCAGCAGCGAGATGCTTACAGCCCCTCTTCCCCACTCAACAACTGGAAGTGATCTGGGCCACCTCAGGAGTTGCCTTTGCTGGCTGGGTCACTGACCTCGGCATCACATTAGGAAACTGCTTGCCTGCTCCCTTTCCCACTGCTCGGCCCTGTGGCTGCGCAGCAGGTCAGCTTGTCTCAGCCCATTGCAGTTCTGTGCTGCCAAGCCAATTCCACCATGTAGCGTGACCCAAACTGCATCACTGAATGATGATTTGTGAGTTTGTGATTATCGGGTATCACTACGAAACGTTGCTGCCTGATTCCCCAAAGAGCCAGGCACTTGCCCTCCGACCATCTGGTCAGGAATGGCAGCCACCCTGACAAAACACAGATTGGGGGAACTCTGCTGAGTGCTGTGCAGAAATTACCTTCTTCTGTTGTTTTCCAGCCAGAGCCTCGGTGCTGAGTTGATGGGCCTGCAGGTGGATTACTGGATTGCAGCTCCACCCATGGACAGAAAGAGAGACCCGGAGAAGAAGGACCCCTCCACTACCAAAAACACACTGAAATGCACTTTCCGGTCCCTCCAGGTCAGCAGGTTACCTGCCAGCGGTGAGATTGCCACCACTCCAACGATGTCCATGACCGTCGTGACAAAAGAGAAGAACAAGAAAGGTAAGGTGGACACATTTACTGTTGCCAAAGGCCAAGAATGCAATGCTGCTCTCCCTGTTCTGCCGCTCCAGGGCTGCCTGACTTGTCAGTCCTGCATTACAGCACCTTAGTCATATTTTTATCCCCAAAATCCTAGTCTGTCTGTAGATGAGAAGTGACTGCATAAGGTGATAGAGTTTGAAAGGGTGGTTCCTCTTTGTGCTGTAAAAGGGGATGTGTTCACTCTTACAGCTGAACAGCTGAGATGGTATAGCCCAAAAGAGCAAAGGTGGGGACAGAGCAAGGACACTTGTGGGTGGCTGTGCAGAAAGCCAGGAGGTACGCTGCTCTGGACAGCTTCCCTGCGTTCCTTGTGAGCTTGCCGGTGCTGGTTTGGGGTGTTGGATTAGGTAAGAAGCAGTTTGTGCCCCGACCACCAGAGTCAGCAGCCTGCAGCCTGTACAGCTCCATGCTCTGGTCTCTCCTCTGCCATGTGACAGAGGTGCAGACAGAGGCGTGTSTGCATCCCATCATGTTACAGCATGTGGCAGCAGCCCCAGCAGACATTTTGCTGGATTTGATGCGGTGTCCTCATGTTAAAATACCACTGTCACAGCCGGACAAACGCACCAGCCAGACCTGCCAAGCCATTGCTGGGTGTGCATGTACATACCAGAGGTGGTGTCGCTCAGAGCAGTGTTGCAGCTATGTAAGCTCTGCTACAGGAGCTCCTAAGTTCTTGCACAGAGTGCTTTGTGGGACAGAAGGAGGTGGAAGAGAAATACTCTCGGTGCAAAGCCCGATCTTAGCTTTTTTCTTGTTGTATCTTCTGCTTTTAAAATCATGGCTTTGAGTTTATTTTCTCCAAACAAATAAAAAAGGCATTTTAAATATTGTCAGTAATTCTGTATTTGCTCCTGGCGTTGGTAGTATGAAACATTAGAAATTGAGAACAGCTCTGCGGAGAAGTGTTTTCAAGGAAGGAGCAAGGCAGTTCTGCACTTATATTCAACCGCCAATAGCTGTCCTTCACAATGTCTTCCTGCCCATGGACCTGGGAGTCATGCCTGGGGGAAGCAGGGGTTTTGGGGCTCTGAGAGCAGGCCAGCAGAGCMTTCTGGACCTGTGGCTGCAGGACGTGGGTGCGTAACTCTGCAGCCAGGTCACTACTGGGCCAACATAGCTGTGGCACTGCTGGTACCAGCGCTCCCGCCCCTCACCACACCCTTTTTAAGTGGCATGCCTATGGGAGAAGCAATCCTGAGACACTCAAAATACTCTTCACTGGGGCTGGCTCAGCCTGGAGCAGTGGCGTTCAACACCACCAGCTTTTGTGGAGCCAGTTTGTACATCTTTGCTCATGCATTTGGACAGTTCTCGGGGAACTGGACCGTTTCTAGCTCTCCTAATGCCTTCCCTCTCCACCAGTTGCCCGTAGTTTGTAGGCTCTCCAGCTCTCCAGGCGTGTCAGTGCAGCAGAGCTGCCTGCAGACGCACGGGAGGCCGGAGCGCAGCGCTGCCGTGTGCAGTGTGTGGGATTCCCCCTAGGTGGTGCGGCCGCCCGGCAGATCCCGTCAGCCCAGCTCGGGSCGCAGGCTGGGGACCGCTAAGGTGCAGCTGTGTGCCCTGGTGTCCCCGCAGAGCAGCAGGAGTTATCCTGAAGGTGCCCTTTGGGGCCTGGGTTATGAGCTGGGAATGCTTCACRTAGAGGCACTGAGGGCCAAGATGTCCATGTGCATAGGTGATGGTGCTGAGCACTGACACAGTCAAACTCTGGCCAAGCAGGGATGATTTTAAGAGTTAAAATTAGAGTTAGAATTTTCAGACATGAACATTTAAATGCAAAAACCCAAACAAGTCTTGGTGCAGCTCCTGTCAGTGGCAGAGATTCACTGTGTGCCGGTTTGATTTTCTTCCAGTGATGTTTTTGCCCAAGAAAACAAAAGACAAGGAGGTTGAATCAAAGAGCCAGTGTATTGAAGGAATCAGCAGGTTGATTTGCACAGCGAAACATCAGCAGAACATGCTGCGCGGTAAGTGCAGCGCTTGCATCYCGTCGGGCTCTGAGGCGAGGCTCAGCTGCTACCGTTGTCCTCCAGGCGCAGGTCTGGCCTGGTGTCCTGCCCCATGCCCTGGAGCCAACGTAATGGGGGTGTTCCTGGGGAAGGGCCTTGGATGTGTCCAGCATGGGGGAATGCTTTAATAGGTSTGGGATGTGGGAAAATCCCCCCTTACCTAGGAACTGCTCTGAATCGGTGCCCTGGATGAGGACAAGGGCTGGGCCGGGCTCCATTCCCCTCCCTGTCATTCTCTGATTCCCTTGCACATCTGGAAAGTGACGGCGGAGAGCGGTAGGAGTGTGGTTGCTCCTCCAGGCAGGACTCTGGCACAAAAGCACGCCACAGCAGGAGCCACCCATACATCTTGCAGGCAGACCTAAAGCGGCTGTCAGTGGCACTGTGCAGCCAGTATCAAAAATATCCCTGTAGCCTATTCAGTTGATAATCCCCACCACTGTTAACAGCAGAGGGATCTGCTTAGGTCACCTCCTTAATCCTGGCCCAGTCCCTGTGAGACTGTGAGGGTGAGGGGTGGTCACAGAACGTGTGTCACCTCTTTAGGAGACATGGATCTCCTGGTTTAGASTGCCAGTGAGGAGAGACTGATGTCCATCTATGTAAAAGTGCATTTGCCCAAAAAAGAATATGAAGTGTGTTTGGGAAATTCGAGAAATCAGATCAGGTGACACTGAAATCAGCAGTCTGGGGAGCTCCAGTGTCAGTGAGCGATGCTGGAACAACAATCTGAGCTCTTCTCCCTAAACTTGGTCTGCTCTCGAGCCTTTCTGCCCCATGTGTGCAGCTGTTTACAGCTGTGGGGTGACCAGGCAGAGCAGCGCGTACCCTGAGTGCAGAATGTGGCCAGACCTGTCTCTGCCAACTGCAGGGAGGTTTCTAGCAAAGCYGTTTCAGGCTGGCCACTTCCACTTGGTATTTTCTAACTTTCCTCTCTTTTTACCCTCCCCTGCAGTCCTGATCGACGGGGTGGAGTGGAACGACGTCAAGTTCTTTCAGCTGGCAGCACAGTGGTCCTCTCATGTCAAGCACTTTCCCATCTGCATATTTGGACACTCCAAATCTAACTTCTAGCCGTGCTCGGCGAAGGGACCTTCTGTCTGTCCCAGGGACTGCACACCAGGAGCCAGGAATTGCGTGCCAACTGACTCGCGTCGCTCTGCCCTCTCCTGCAGAATTAATTACAGATGTGCTTGGATTACTTTTGAATTACTTTTTTCTATTAACTCTTAAGTTTACTACAAGGGAAGGAAACCCCTTTAAACAAAGGCAAAAAACCCCAGTCTTAAATATAGATGTGCTGACAACATGAAGTTGTGGGGGAGTTGGCAGGAGCAGGCAACCTGCCCAGGAACACCTACCACTTATGAGCAGATAGCTGAATAACTGCACTGCTTATTAACCTGAGACCTCATTGGTGTGAGTGGGCTGGGGGAGCCGTGGATCAGCTCTAATGGATTTTGTGGAAGATCATGCATGTTACGGCGCGTTTGGCCCCCTCCCTCTGTATTTCTAGGAAAAAAAGATGGCCAGTCTTTCTTCCTGCTGCCAAAGGACGAGAGATCAGCGAGTCTGGAGGGAGTTCAACTGTCTGGTTTGAAAAACAAACCACKTGCATAGCTAGGGAGGTCTGGAGAGGAGATCCCCTTTGGAGTGTGGAGTCTGCCGTGGGGATGGGCAGGTGCTTGTGCTGAAGCGATGGCTGAGGAGGGTTGGGCAGGAACAGGAATTAGAGAAACGCTAGGTGTAAGGAAACTCCAGTGTCCCAGGTCTGTGACAATGACCAAACCGAGCCAGTCACAATGTCCCTGCAGCTGGCTGCACTGCTGAGGGACGCCGCGTCAGTGGGGTCGCTGCTATTTGCATACTCACACCGATTATTTACCTGTCAATAAAACCTCGTCCAGCCTCTAAAGGGAAAGGATTTTTTTAACAGCTGCAGATTTTTTTTAATGCTTTCTAAAAAAAAAAAAATAAAATAAAAACAAAAAATAAGAGGAAGAAAAAATTAAGTTGCCAAAAAAACAAACCCAGGAAGATGAGCCGTTGTCTGTGAAGCGATACATCACTGTAGTCGCTGGACTGGGAGCCAGCCAGGCGCTCTGCATGTCCAGCTGCCTTCCCGTCCATCTGTTAAACCACACTCGTAAGGTAGCGTGGGCTGCTTTATCTGCTCTGCCTTTGTCCTGCCCTGACCGCACTGTGCTCCCCAGAGCCTGCTGCCATCTCCCTCGTGCACCTCCCCGGGCTGGGTGCAGGCTGCCTGGCTTCAGGGACCCTGCAGGGAAGTGCATTTTCACCATGCCCTTGAACCACCCAGCACCYCTCCTCATAGGGACTGAGAGACTGTGACAAAAATGAAGGGTGCTGGGGGTAGGCAGCCTCCTGCAGGCTGCTCTGTAGGTGGCTGTTGTCCTTACCTTCTGCTGAGCATTCCTCCCCACAGGCATTTCTCTGTGGATTGTGTCCCTTCCCCAGCAGGATATGCTTTTGCCCTGGCACGGCAGTGCCTCTGGGTTGAGGCTTAGCGAGGGGTTTCAGTCCCAAGGTACAGTGGAAGCTGTAGCTGGGACATGAGAGAGGATGAAGGCAGCCAGGTTCTCTGTCCATCTCGGGCAGCAAGATGATCTGGGAGATGGAGGAGTGAGGTTTTTTTGGTGTCTCGCACTGTTGGCTCGGCTCCGGCTGTGCTTGCATTCCCTTTGTACACCTTACTGCTGCCAGGGACGCTTGGGGTGCCTGCACAAGGGGATGCTCTTGCAAGGAGGCAGCGTGACAAGCCAYGGGTCTGGGCAGCTCGGGGTGCTGCAGATGTGGCCCTTTGCTCTCCAGGCTTCCCGAGGCGTTCTGGGGAGGGACTTGGAGCAGGCGGCGGATGGGGTTTGGGGAGCTGAACGTGCTTGCCTTGTGGAAGAACAGACATCTCTGGCATTTCAGGGTAAGGGACTGAAGTTTTTGATGGGGTCCTTTTGGGTCCYATCTTTGCGGGCAGGCCAGGCTCTGTAAGCATTTCCGAAAGGCGCTTTCTGAGGGCAGTGATGCTTTTGAACCTTTTTTTTTTTTGCGCAGGGACTGCCCAGGTTCTTTTGGGCAGGGCAGTGGTGGTGTGCTCTGTTAGGCCTTCTCCTGCTGATGGGGAGCGAGGGGTTATTAGGCGAGAGCATGGTCCCTGCTGGATTAGTGCCTGTCACAGCTCACAGCACRAGCTGCTTCACCGACTCTGATTTCATGAAACCCTTTCCCAGCACAAGTGCAACCTACTTGGCCAGGGACTGGGTATTCCCTTCAAACCACGCAGGGGAGGAGGACGTGGTCCCRCGCCCGGTGGCACGCTGCTGGGCAGGACATATTGTCTAGTTGCAATACTCCGTTTGTTCCCGCAGTCCCGCGGGCAGGTCTGCCTGCYGTCTGCTAGCTCTTGGCTGTGGCAGAAGCTCGGCTGTAGTTCGAACGTCGTCGTGTCCATCAGTTCATGCGTTTTCAGTTGACCTGAGCTGATGCTCTGGGAGTGTATAGCGTTGCCTAGCAGCGGTAGCGTGGGAGATGGTATATAAGCACATCACTTCTTTTTCTTTATTGAGGCTGTTGCATCAAAAAAAAAAAAAGCTTTTTAAAGGAAATTAGTCAGTGTGTGATTTCTTCCTCGAGTCTCACGCTGGTGTGACAAGGGTGATTGGGCTGGGTTCCAGCGTCGGGAGCTGCACACAGCCTGGGCAGCTCTCGGTGCCGGGGCGTGTTAGTGCTGCAGAGGTGGGGTGGACCGACTGACTGCAATAACTTTGTTTACTGGGGGGGTGAGGGGGGAACCATCACTGTGCTCCTCTTTGTATTTCAACCTACTGTAAAGAAACAAATGGTAGCTAGGACAGGATTTCCAGGGTCCTGCCTCTCAAATGTGTGTTGCCCTGCTCTACTCTGTGTGTGTGTGTGTGTGTGTGTACACGTGTGAGAGAAACACTTCTGCTCGTTGCATTTCATGTTGGATTGTGTTTTGTTCTAACTTTATACAAGCGAATTCACCGGGAGACTCTCTACACCTGAGACCTGAGGGCTTGCGTCTCCGCAGGGTTTCTCCCCTGTGGAAAGCTGCCGTTGCTCTGAAATGCCTCTTCCATGCAAGGGAACCTCCTGGCTTCTCAGCCTTGTCCTCCCGGAGTCCAGCAGTGCAGGCTGGGCCTGCCCGTGGGAGCTGTGTGCCCAGGGGGTGGCTGTGGTGTCTCCCAGCAAGGGCTGCCATGCGAGTTTGGTGGTACTGCTCCAGTCAGGGTGTTGTGCCTCTGTTGTTTCTCTTGTATCGTGTGGAGCCGCTTTGTGCAGCTGTTTCTGTGCCTGACTGGAGGAGAAACAGGTTTCTGTCTCTAAGGAAAATGAATGTCAAAGTATGCATGTGGCTCAGACCATTTTGGGAAGGGGCTTTGCACCTGGTGACATGAACGAGTGACTGATACCGGGTCTCCCACCCTCCCCAACAGTTTCCTGGGGGACCCTGCCGCGAGCAAGCCCCGCYGGCCGGAGGGATCCCTGCTGCCGGGGCAGCGATGGGCCCGTGCCTGCAGAGCTGCGCCAGCCCGGTGGGGKTAGGTGGTTGCATTCAAGTCGGTGAGTGCAGAAGGATGGCTTTGAGCAGAGACAGCAGTGCTCTGYGTTCAGCTCTTGAGAGTTTTGGCGAGGAAGGTGCAACTCGAACAAAGAAACGCAGTGGCGTTATCTCGCCCRCCTGTGTTAGACGGGGCTTGCTTTGGAGCCACGCGGTCTGACAGTGAAAGCAGGGGCTGGAGCAGGCAGCATCTGAGCTGATCTCTGGCCGGGAGATGCGTTGAAGGCGGTGTCCCCTGGTCTCCCTGTCCCTTTGTGTCCCAGAGCTCGGCCCTGCTCCCTGCAGAGCTCGCATCTCCCGCTCCCCTGGCTGTGGCTTCTCAAAGCAGCCGGYTTCTTTTCCAGCTGCTCTTGGGTGAAGGGCCCCCGCCTCGCTCAGAGGTGAGGTCTCAGGAACGGGCTCGCTGCTGCGCTGGGCTGTGCGATGCTGACCCAGTTTAACAGCGCTGGCGAGCAGATAAAGGATGGAAGGATTTTGTGGCGGTGTGTTGTACCTTGAGTGCTTCTTGGTCCCTCCGGGTTGAGTTTCCTGGAGACAAAGGCTGGACCTGGGCCCTGCCAGCGTTAGGTCAGGGCTGGCTCTCTTGTGGCGCTGGTGACTTTGTGGACATCTTGTGAGGCTGTTTTAGCTCAGCGCTGCAGTTTCCATCCAGTTCAATTGTTACCGGTTACATCTCAGAGGTAACTGCAGAGTCCTCCTTAATTACATGAGTTTGGGGAGAGCCGCTGTCTCCATGGCTGTGTTTTGCTGCTTTAATTAGCATGCGCTTGTGGCTTTATCCTGCAGAGAGGGCCAGGGTAGGTGCCTGGGAGGTTTCCGGGGCTGGAGATGTGCCTGTTTGCTTTCCATCTTCAAATTCGGCTGAGAACCACACTGCCCCGTGCTTAACCTGCGATTGCAGCAAAGGCCCCGTCCTGTTTCTCACCAGCAGCGTGTGCTGGAGGGAGCACTGGAGCGCGGGGGTGGAGGGCACCGCACCCGGCACCTCCAAGTTTAAGAAGAAAACCCTGGCGAGAGGCAGCAGAGCCGGTGGCCTTCTCCTGCTGCTTGATGTGCCGAGGGATCGGGAAGGCTGGGATTAGGGCAGTCCTGCTGTGCAGYGGTAAAGGGCTGGCGGCCCCAGAGCTTTCCTGGAGCTAGGTTGGATGCAGTGCCTCTGTCCCCTTTGTTCGGGGGGGTCTCAATCTTGGCAGATAGCTGTGTGGTGGCATTTAGTGTGACACTCCCTCCGGGCTTATCTGGCAGGGAGAAGGCCAGAAATGAGCAGCAGCATCTCCCAGAGGTTTCCTGGAGCTGCTTCAGTGGGGTTCCCATGGGAGATGCTCCTGGCAGGGCCGGCTCCTGCAGGGTCACTTGGCTGCTTTGGCACAGACTGGGGGAGAAGGGGACATGCCAACTCGGAAAGCAGCAGGTCACTGGATTTCTTAAGGAAGAGCACCGGTRTGGGGCCACATCCAGTCAGCTGCTGCTTTGCACCTTGGCCGGAGGTTGCCAGAGCATTGCCTGGCCCGTTGTGTATGTGCCGTGGCCGCGGGGAAGCGCCTTGCGAGCATGGCTACCGGGGCTGCGTGCCGCCAGCCTTGTCCGGACCGCGGCGTACAAGGGGACGTTACCACTCTGTAGATTCCCGAGTTGTCCATCTGTTTCATTGTTGTATTGTTTGGGTTCTAGGTTTTTTTTTATGAAAACAGATTAATTGTAAATAGCCTTTTTTTTGGAACAAACTGCAACGTGCTCGACCTCGTCAACTATTTTATGGTACTAATGCAACACTAATAAAACTGGACATGAAAACACACACCCGTTCCTTGAGTCGTCTCTCGGCCCGGGCTGCTCTGGCATGACTGGGGCAGTTGTCTCCRGTAGGAGACAGCAGCATGGCTTTCTGGCATGGGGGGATCTCTTGTGTTATTTATCCAGCTGCCCGGCAGCACTTCCAGGGCAGAGCTGGTGGATCGGCACGTCCTCCCCGGCACCGAGCCCTCCTGCGGTTTTTGCACCCTGCTGCCCTCTCCCCTGCCCCTGCTGTCTCCTCTCCCAGAGGGACCCGCTCGCCTCCTGCAGCTCTCCCGGATCCAAAAGCCCACTCTAGCACCCGGTCCTCACCCCCTCGCAGCAAGCAGGGACCAGACTGGTTCCCATTTCTGATCTGGGGGCTACATTGGATGGACACAGCTGGTGTTAGGGTACYGAGGGGGGGTCTCAGTGGGGCTGCAGTAGCCTGAAGCTGTGTGTGCTCCTGGGAGAGCTGTGGGAGAGGGACTGGGATATGTGGGGTGGCAAGCACCCGGGCTTGGTGCTGGGGAGCGGGAAGGTGGACAGCAGAAGGAAAGAGAAGAGCTAAGCAGCTGTTTTGAGGCAGAAAGGTAAAGAAACTTTGGGAAATGGGCCCACGGCTGCCATCCCCAGGATACAGCATATTGGAGGGAGCAGTGGGAATGCAGAGCCGGAGCAGCCTGCGTCCCTGTGCTCCCCTGGCCGAGGGTGGGGGCAGGAGGGGTGGCTGCTGATGGAGCAAGGAGCTGGGAGCGAAGGGAGCTCCCAGCAGCAGGCCAGGCTGCTCTCAAAGCACACAGGTCTTGATGGATGTCCCAGCTTCTCTGCGTGGCCTGGCTGGGCTTGCAGGCGTGTTTATGGCCTGAGCCCTTTACTGGAGGAGGGGACGCAAGTCCCACCCAGGTGGCACTGAGTCGGGCTTGGATAACTCCAGGCAGGAGGAAGGTACGTAGGGGGGCAAATTTGGGATTCTTGAGTGCAGAGACAGCACCAAAAGCCATGGAGAGGGCCTGGCTGCTGGCAAGGTGGGGAGAGCACCGTGGGGCAGCGAGGGGAGAAAAGTGGGTCAGGGCTGTGTTTTGGTTATGTATTTTTTTTGCACAGGTTCAGCTGTAAACCTGCACCGAGGGCCCAGCTGCATGGAGGAGATGCAGCCTGAGCTTCACCTCTTAGAGCCCATGGAGGAGCTCGTCTCAGCACAGAAAGGAGGGTGCAAGCGGAGGGTGGTGAGAAGGCTCGGGAGCTGGCAGGGGGAGCGGAGTGCTCCCCACGCAGCAGGGAGCATGCGTGAGCTCTCTGTGTCAAGCCAAAAGCCCCGGTGGGGCCACGGGCACACTCCCCTGTCTTCTGGAAGGGAGGAGAAGGAAATTTGAGCTGGGTGGAACAAGGATGGTTCAGGGCTGGGGTGTGCCAGGTCGCATGCAATGGGCCTAGAGAGCTTCCCTCGCCCACGCGTGCTGGGACAAGCTGATTTCCGCCAGGCAACCTCGGACTGGGCTCCCAAAGCGCCGGCGTCCTCCTCCTGCAGGTCTTGGCCTTTCCCAGCGGAGGTGCACCCTCGCTGCTGCRTGAGAGGCGTCAAATGCAAGCGATGCCCTGTCGGGATGCACCAAAAGCCGCCTGGAAGGACTGGGTTTGCCACCAGTGCCACTGGTGAGAGTCAGTGGCACCCGTGGGAGTGGGATTTGGTGGTGGGAGATGGGGCATTGCAAGAGCTGGCTCCTCCTTAGGCTACAGCCGCCGGTGCCGGCTCCCCTCCCTCCCATTGCACAACGCCCCAGCAGTGACCACAGCTATTGCTTAACCTGGAAGAGGAACAGCAGGGAAGTTCCGACGTGGTTTTGTTACCATCGTTTAAAAAACAATTTAGCATCTGGAAAGAGCAGTCAGTGCCACGTGACCGGCCGCTTCTTCGTGTGCAACTACCAAGTGCCCCATGATGCTRTTTGTAAATATTTATTCTGGATAATTTTTCTGTGTCCTACTGAATTATTTTCTGCTCTGCAGAACGGTTGCAGAAGCAGCCTGGGGAGAGCCAGCCCTCGCACCCCGCGGTGTCCCCGAGGGCTGTGCCGGCACGCACTCCCCTGGCCGCTCGGAAAGGAGGAAATATCRCAGTAGTGCCCCCCGGCGCATTGAACTTTTTTGGCTGACCGATTTTCACCCCCTGAAGTGCTTTCCTCGCTCAGCCGTGCTCCTTGCACGTATTGGAAACATGAAAGCATAGCCTTGTGCCCTACTGGGATCCGAGGACTATCAGAGATTTGGGGTTTTTTTCTAAYATGCAAAGCAAATTTTAACAAAAGCCCTGTTCTTTTTCAAATACATCTATTTTGGCAGATGTCAAGGTTTTGGGCGGTCTTGTGTAGCTGTTTCAGGACCTTATGACAACCATCAACCACTTACTCCAGCAAAGAGTTTCACGACAGGTATTTTTTTGGCTGTCATGACCTGTCTGACTGTGAGGAGGGCTGACACCTTGGGCTCAGGCAACATGAGGTGATTCTCCAGCTCTGTGCTGGAGCCGAGGAGCGAGTGTAGACATCCTGCCATGCCTGAGAGGCCAGTGGTGCCCCAGGTCCACCTATGCCGACCATCGGAGGTGTAGCTCTTTGTTGGGGTTCACCATACGGCCTTGGCCAAGTGCATGGAGAAGTCCTCAGGGGGGATGGCCAGYCACCTGCTCTGCTGTACTTTGTCAGCCCTCGCTGAGGGACCTGCTGTAAAGGTGTTATGTACCAACGACTGATGGTTTCTTGGGGTATTTTTTGGCATCAGCCTGTCAGTTCCTGTAGGAGAGGAAATGGCAGCGGCAACATGCAAGTTTTGCAGAGCGATACAGAGCCGTTAACTGTTCGACAACCATGTAACTGCTGCAGGGCTGCCAAGGAGACGCCTGGAGAGGAGCAGTGCATGGGTGAAGAAGGGACGGTGACACCCTCAGGTCAGTGGGTAAGGGAAAGCTAAGGTGGTCATCTACCTTTCACCTTTCGGGCTGACACCCAAGGAGGGGGGAAAGCCCCAGCATGGCAGTGTCCTGGGGGTAGCGGGTGACACAGGCGTGGAGGGGACAGCCCAGGCAGCCCCTCGCCATCACGGGGACCCGAGRGAGAGGGTGTAGGGGGGGTGTGAGCGGGAGGTGTGCGTAGGGCATGGGACTTCCACGTGCGGGTGTAGGGCTGGAGGGGTGTACACGGGGAGCAGGCAGTGTGTTGATGTAGGTACAGGCGTRAGGGTGGGGGTGTGTGTGAGGACAGGCAGTGTGGGGGCTGTCTGCAAGAACAGGCGGTGTCTGTGTGTGGAGGCTGTGTGTGAATACAGGTGGTGTGCGTGTGAGGAGGGCTGTGAGTACAGGCGGGGGGGTGCGTGTGCGAGGAGGGCTGCGCATGAGTACAGGCGTGTGCGAGGAGGGCTGCGTATGAGTACAGGCGTGTGCGTGAGGAGGGCTGTGAGTACCGGCAGAGGTGTGTGTGTGAGGAGGGCTGTTGGCGAGCACAGGTGGTGTCTGAGCATGTGTGTGTCGGGCTGTACGTGAGGACAGGCCGTGTGTGTGAGGAGGGCTGTGAGTACAGGCAGGGTGTGTGTGTGTGTGTGAGGAAGGCTGTCCACGCCGGGACAGGCGGGGGTTGTGTAAGGAAGGCTGAGCCTGTGTGGCAACGGGCGAGCTGTGCGAGGGCTGTGTGAGGAGAGGCACCGTGTGTGTGTGAGAGGCACCGTGTCCGTGTGTGAGGAGAGGCACCGTGTGTGTGTGTGTGAGGAGAGGCACCGTGTGTGTGTGTGAGGAGAGGCACGGTGTGTGCCCGTGTGTGAGGAGAGGCACCGTGTGTGTGTTGAGGAGAGGCACCGTGTGTGTGCCCGTGTGTGAGGAGAGGCACCGTGTGTGTGTGAGGCGAGGCGCTGCCCGCCGGCAGGCCCGCTCCCCTCCCGCCGGGCGCAGGCCGCGGAGCGCCGCCCTCACACGCTGCGGGCTGGGCGGCGGGGCCGGCTCTTTCCTCCTCCCTCCTCCCTCCCGCCGCCGCCGGGCCCCTCTCCGCCCGGGCCCACCGCCCCCGGCCCGCCGCCGCCCCGCCTCCCTCCCTCCCTTCCCTCCCTGTCGGCCGGGCGGCAGCCGGCGCGGCCCCTTTAATTCCCCCGCTCCCCTCCCCCGCCCGGCCGCTCCAGCCTCCATTTTCCAGCGGATCCGGCACCTGGCGGCGGCGGCGGGAGCGGCCCGCGCCCCGCACCCGGCCCCGTCCCGGGTATGGCCGCCAACATGTACCGGGTCGGAGGTAAGCGCCCCCGGCGCCTCGGCCCCGCCGCGGCCCGGCCCGGCCCGGCCC